>CM055903.1:46345312-46945312 GCA_029582155.1 Panopea generosa | reverse complement strand
CAAATCCACCTTAGTGTGCCAAAATCGGTATTCATTTTAAGCCAATTGTAAAATTTTGAAAAATCCTGATTTATTATCTTTAAATGCCTGTATAGGGTATTTTTTCACTCTATATGTATATATGTATATATTGTTTAATTAAATTTAAATGGAAACACAAAATTTAAAAAAACAACAACATTGAATCATATTGGAAATGTCATTAGAAAACATCAACACTCGAGCTATTTATCAGTATTATTTCTAGTGTACATTTTAACGGGGGGAAAAAACTCTCAATTTGTACATTGCCATGGTAATTAGTATATGATTATTACAGTTGGTATGGAGTAAATACACATACGATATGATTATTTTCGTTTAAACCCTTCATAATAACAATGTTGTTAAAGGTATTATTAAAAAGCAATTTTTGACGAGTTTATTATGGGCAACATGTTAAAATCTGTGATATTTGTTTTATTAATTTAAAATATAATGAAATATTTTCTATATTTAAATATTTGTCAGAATATATTGTTATGCATGTTACAAACTATTTAACAACATTACATATCAAAATAAAGAACCATGGAACATGGCAATAGATTCACTGCTGTTATGTGATATATGATATCCGGTTTCTTTTTGCCATAAATCATACTATATGTTATTTGTAACATCGTGTTTAATTTATGGAAGAAACACACTACATGCTATATATAACATCATGTTTTATTTATGGAAAAACACACTACCAGTTCTATATGACATCAGGAGTTATTTATGGAAGAAACACATTACAGGTTATGAATGACATCATGTTTTATTTATGAAAGAAACACAATACATGTTATATATGACATCATGTTCTATTCATGGAAGAAACACACTACACGTTATATATAACATCATGTTTTATTTATGGAAAAAACACACTACAAGTTCTATATGACATCAGGAGTTATTTATGGAAGAAACACATTACAGGTTATGTATGACATCATGTTTTATTTATGAAATAAACACACTACATGTTATATATGACATCATGTTCTATTCATGGAAGAAACACACTACAAGTTATATATGACATCATGAGTTATTTATGGAAGAAACACACTACAAGTTATATATAACATCATGTTTTATTTATGGAAGAAATACACTACACGTTATATATGAACTCATGAGTTATTTATGGAGGGAACACACTACATACTATATATGACATCATGTTTTTTTATGAAAGAAACACACTACAAGTTATATATGACATCATATTTTATTTATGGAAGAAATACACTTCAAGTTATATATGACATCAAGTTTTATTAAAGGAGGGAACATTCTTAAAGTTATATTTGACATCATGTTTTATTTATGGAAGAAACACGTTACAGGTTATATACGACATCATGTTCTATTTATGGAGGGAACACACTACATACTATATACGACATCATGAATTATTTATGCAAGAAACACACTACAGGTTATATAAGACACCATGCTTTATTTACGGTGAGAACACAATACAGACTATATATGACATCATGTTCTATTTATGGAAGAAACACACTACACGTTATATAAGATATCATGAGTAATTTATGGAAGAAACAAACTACAGGTTATATATGACATCATGAATTATTTATGCAAGAAACACACTACAGGTTATATATGACATCATATTTTATTTATGGAAGAAACACACTACAGGTTATATATGACATCATGTTTTATTTATGGAAGCAACACACTACAAGTTATATATGACATCATGTTCTATTTATGAAAGAAACACACTACAGATTATATAAGACATCATGATGATTTATGGAAAAAACACACTACAGGTTATATATGATATCATGTTTAATTTATGGGGGGAACACACTTCATACTGTATAACACATCATTAGTTATTTATGCAAGAAACAAGCTACACGTTATATATGACATCATATATTATTTATTGGAGAAACACACTACAGGTTATATCAGACATCATGTTTTATTTATGAAAGAAACACACTACAAGTTATATATGACATCATGTTCTATTTATGGAGGGAACAAACTACATACTATATAAGACATCATGAATTATTTATGCAAGAAACACACTACAGGTTATATATGACATCATGTTTTATTTATGGAAGAAACACACTACAGGTTTTTTATGACATCATGTTTTATTTATGGAAGAAACACACTACCAGTTACTTATGACATCATGAGTTATTTATGGAAGAAACATACTACAGGTTATATATGACATCATGTTTTATTTATGGAAGAAACATACTACAGGTTATAATTTTTTATATGACACAATGTTTTATTTTTGGAGGGAACACACTACAGGTTATATATGACATCATGTTTTATTTATGAAAGAAACACACTACAGGTTATATATGCCATCATGTTTATTTATGAAAGAAACACACTACAGATTATATATGACATCATGTTCTTTTTATGGAGGGAACACACTACATACTATGTAAGAAATCATGAATTATTTATGCAAGAAACACAATACAGGTTATATATGACACCATGTTTTATTTATGGTGGGAACACATTACAGACTATATATGACACCATGTTTTAATTATGCAAGAAACACAATACAGGTTATATATTACATCATGTTTTATTTATGGAAGCAACACACTACAAGCATTATATGACCTCATGTTTTATTTATGGAAGAAACACACTACAGGTTATAAACGACATCATGTTTTATTTATGGAAGAAACACACTACATGTTATATATGACATCATGTTTTATTCATGAAGAAACACACTACCAGTTATATATGACATCATGTTTTATTTATGGAGGGAACACACTACATACTATACATGACATCATGTTTATTTATGAAAGAAACACAACACAGGTTATATATGCCATCATGTTTATTGATGAAAGAAACACACTACAGATTATATATGAAATCATGTTCTTTTTATAGAGGGAACACACTACATACTATATATGACATCATGTTTATTTATGAAAGAAACACACTACATGTTATATATGACATCATGTTTTATTTATGGAAGAAACACACTACTGGTTATATATGACATCATGTTCTATTTATGGAAGAAACACACTACAGGTTATATAAGACATCATGAGTAATTTATGGAAAAAACACACTACAGGTTATATATGACATCATGTTTAATTTATGGGGGGAACACACTACATACTATATAACACATCATTAGTTATTTATGCAAGAAAAAACTACAAGTTATATATGACATCATATATTATTTATGGGAGAAACACACTACAGGTTATATAAGACATCATGTTTTATTTATGAAAGAAACACACTACAAGTTATATATGACATCATGTTCTATTTATGGAAGGAACAAACTACATATTATATAAGACATCATGAATTATTTATGCAAGAAACACACTACAGGTTATATATGACATCATGTTTTATTTATGGAAGAAACACACTACAGGTTATTTATGACATCATGATTTATTTATGGAAGAAACACACTACCAGTTATATATGACATCATGCTTTATTCCTGGAGGGAACACACTACAGGTTATATATGACATCATGTTTTATTTATGAAAGAAACACACTACAGGTTATATATGCCATCATGTTTATTTATGAAAGAAACACACTACAGATTATATATGACATCATATTCTTTTTATGGAGGGAACACACTACATACTATATAAGAAATCATGAATTATTTATGCAAGAAACACAATACAGGTTATATATGACACCATGTTTTATTTATGGTGGGAACACATTACAGACTATATATGACACGATGTTTTATTTATGCAAGAAACACAATACAGGTTATATATGACATCATGTTTTATTTATGGAAGCAACACACTACAAGCATTATATGACATCATGTTTTATTTATGGAAGCAACACACTACAAGCATTATATGACATCATGTTTTATTTATGGAAGAAACACACTACAGGTTATAAACGACATCATGTTTTATTTATGGAAGAAACACACTACATGTTATATACGACCTCATGTTTTATTCATGAAGAACACACTACAAGTTATATATGACATCATGTTTTATTTATGGAGGGAACACACTACATACTATATATGACATCATGTTTATTTATGAAAGAAACACACAACATGTTATATATGACATCATGTTTTATTTATGGAAGAAACACACTTCAAGTTATATATGACATCATGTTTTATTAATCGAGGGAACACACAACAAGTTATATATGACATCATGTTTTATTTATTGAAGAAACACACTACAGGTTATATATGACATCATGTTTTATTTATGTAGTGAACACACTACATACTTTATATGACATCATGTTTTATTTATGGAAGAAACACACAACAGGTTATATAAGACACCATTCTTTATTTATGGTGGGAACACATTACAGACTATATATGGCATCAGGTTCTATTTATAAATGAAACACACTACATGTTATATAATACATCATGAGTAATTTATGGAAGAAACACACTACAGATTATATATGACATCATGTTTTATTGATGGAGGGAACACACTACAGACTATATAACACATCTTGAGTTATTTATGCAAGAAACACACTACAAGATATATATGACATCATGTATTATTAATGGAAGAAATACACTACCAGTTATATAAGACATCATGAGTTATTTATGGAAGAAACACACTACAGGTTATATATGACATCATGCTTTATTTATGGATGGAACACACTACAGCTTATATATGACATCATGTTTTATTTATGGAAGAAACACACTGCAGGTTATTTATGACATCATGTTTTATTTATGAAAGAAACACACTACCAGTTATATATGACATCATGATTTATTGATGGAAGAAACACACTACCAGTTATATATGACATCATGAGTTATTTATGGAAGAAACACACTACAGGTTTTATATGACATCATGTTCTATTTATGGAGGGAACACACTACATACTATAAAAGACATCATGAATTATTTATGGAAGAAACACATTACAAGTTATATATGACATCATGTATTATTTATAGAAGAAACACACTTTAGATTATATATGACATCATGTTTTATTTATGAAAGAAACACACTACATGTTATATATGACATCATGTTTTATTTATGAAAGTAACACACTACATGTTATATATGACATCATGTTTTATTTATAGAAGAAACACATTACAGGTTATATATTACTTCATGTTTTATTTATGGAAGAAACATACTACAGGTTATATATGACATCATGTTTTATTTATGGAAGAAACATACTAAAGGTTTTAATTTTTTATATGACACAATGTTTTATTTATGGAGGGAACACACTACCAGTTATATATGACATCATAAGTTATTTATGGAAGAAACATACTACAGGTTATATATGTCATCATGTTTTATTCATGGAAGAAACATACTACACGTTATATTTGTCATCATGTTTTATTTATGAAGGGAACACACTTCAAACAATATATGACAGCATGTTTTATTTATGGAAGAAACACACTACAGGCTTGATATGACATCATGTTTTATTTATGGAGGGGACACACTACAGACTATATAATACATCATGAGTTATTTATGCAAAAAACACACTACATGTTATATATGACATCATGTATTATTTATGGAAGACACACACTACCAGTTGTATATGACATCATGAGTTATTTATGGAAGAAACACACTACAGGTTATATATGACATCACGTTTTATTTCTGGAGAGAACATACTACAGACAATATATGACATCATGTTTTATTTATGGAAGAAACACACTACAAGCATTATATGACATCATGTTCTATTTATGGAAGAAACACACTGCAGGTTATATATGACATCATGTTTTATTTATGGAAGAAACACAATACAGGCTATATATGACATCATGTTTTATTTATGAAAGAAATACATTATAAGTTATATATGACATCTTGTTTTTATTAATGAAAGAAACACACTACATGTTATATATGACACCATGTTTTATTCATGGAAGAAACACACTACATGTTATATATGACATCATGTTTTATTCATGGAAGAAACACACTACATGTTATATATGACATCATGTTTTATTCATGGAAGAAACACACTACATGTTATATATGACATCATGTTTTATTCATGGAAGAAACACACTACATGTTATATATGACATCATGTTTTATTAATGAAAGAAACACACTTTAGATTATATATGACATCATGTTTTATTTATGAAAGAAACACACTACAGGCTATATATGACATCATGTTTTATTTATGGAAGAAATACATTACAGGCTATATATGACATCATGTTTTATTTATGAAAGAAATACATTATAAGTTATATATGACATCTTGTTTTTATTTATGAAAGAAACACACTACATGTTATATATGACACCATGTTTTATTCATGGAAGAAACACACTACATGTTATATATGACATCATGTTTTATTCATGGAAGAAACACACTACATGTTATATATGACATCTTGTTTTATTAATGAAAGAAACACACTTTAGATTATATATGACATCATGTTTTATTCATGAAAGAAACACATTACAGGCTATATATGACATAATGTCTTATTTATGAAAGAAACACACTACATGTTATATATGACATCATTTTTTATTGATGAAAGTAACACACTACATGTTATATATGACATCATGTTTTATTTATAGAAGAAACACATTACAGGTTATATATTACTTCATGTTTTATTAATGGAAGAAACATACTACAGGTTATATATGACATCATGTTTTATTTATGGAAGAAACATACTAAAGGTTATAATTTTTTATATGACACAATGTTTTATTTATGGAGGGAACACACTACCAGTTATATATGACATCATAAGTTATTTATGGAAGAAACATACTACAGGTTATATATGTCATCATGTTTTATTCATGGAAGAAACATACTAAAGGTTATAATTTTTTTATATGACACAATGTTTTATTTATGGAGGGAACACACTACAGGTTATAAACGACATCATGTTTTATTTATGGAAGAAACATACTACACGTTGTATTTGTCATCATGTTTTATTTATGGAGGGAACACACTTCAAACAATATATGACAGCATTTTTTATTTATGGAAGAAACACACTACAGGCTTGATATGATATCATGTTTTATTTATGGAGGGGACGCACTACAGACTATATAATACATCATGAGTTATTTATGCAAAAAACACACTACAAGTTATATATGACATCATGTATTATTTATGGAAGACACACACTACCAGTTGTATATGACATCATGAGTTATTTATGGAAGAAACACACTACAGGTTATATATGACATCACGTTTTATTTCTGGAGAGAACATACTACAGACAATATATGACATCATGTTTTATTTATGGAAGAAACACACTACAAGCATTATATGACATCATGTTCTATTTATGGAAGAAACACACTGCAGGTTATATATGACATCATGTTTTATTTATGGAAGAAACACAATACAGGCTATATATGACATCATGTTTTATTTATGAAAGAAATACATTATAAGTTATATATGACATCTTGTTTTTATTTATGAAAGAAACACACTACATGTTATATATGACACCATGTTTTATTCATGGAAGAAACACACTACATGTTATATATGACATCATGTTTTATTCATGGAAGAAACACACTACATGTTATATATGACATCATGTTTTATTAATGAAAGAAACACACTTTAGATTATATATGACATCATGTTTTATTTATGAAAGAAACACACTACAGGCTATATATGACATCATGTTTTATTTATGGAAGAAATACATTACAGGCTATATATGACATCATGTTTTATTTATGAAAGAAATACATTATAAGTTATATATGACATCTTGTTTTTATTTATGAAAGAAACACACTACATGTTATATATGACATCATGTTTTATTCATGGAAGAAACACACTACATGTTATATATGACATCATGTTTTATTCATGGAAGAAACACACTACATGTTATATATGACATCATGTTTTATTAATGAAAGAAACACACTTTAGATTATATATGACATCATGTTTTATTCATGAAAGAAACACATTACAGGCTATATATGACATAATGTCTTATTTATGAAAGAAACACACTACATGTTATATATGACATCATGTTTTATTGATGAAAGTAACACACTACATGTTATATATGACATCATGTTTTATTTATAGAAGAAACACATTACAGGTTATATATTACTTCATGTTTTATTAATGGAAGAAACATACTACAGGTTATATATGACATCATGTTTTATTTATGGAAGAAACATACTAAAGGTTATAATTTTTTATATGACACAATGTTTTATTTATGGAGGGAACACACTACCAGTTATATATGACATCATAAGTTATTTATGGAAGAAACATACTACAGGTTATATATGTCATCATGTTTTATTCATGGAAGAAACATACTAAAGGTTATAATTTTTTTATATGACACAATGTTTTATTTATGGAGGGAACACACTACAGGTTATAAACGACATCATGTTTTATTTATGGAAGAAACATACTACACGTTATATTTGTCATCATGTTTTATTTATGGAGGGAACACACTTCAAACAATATATGACAGCATTTTTTATTTATGGAAGAAACACACTACAGGCTTGATATGACATCATGTTTTATTTATGGAGGGGACGCACTACAGACTATATAATACATCATGAGTTATTTATGCAAAAAACACACTACATGTTATATATGACATCATGTATTATTTATGGAAGACACACACTACCAGTTGTATATGACATCATGAGTTATTTATGGAAGAAACACACTACAGGTTATATATGACATCACGTTTTATTTCTGGAGAGAACATACTACAGACAATATATGACATCATGTTTTATTTATGGAAGAAACACACTACAAGCATTATATGACATCATGTTCTATTTATGGAAGAAACACACTGCAGGTTATATATGACATCATGTTTTATTTATGGAAGAAACACAATACAGGCTATATATGACATCATGTTTTATTTATGAAAGAAATACATTATAAGTTATATATGACATCTTGTTTTTATTTATGAAAAATACACATTACATGTTATATATGACACCATGTTTTATTCATGGAAGAAACACACTACATGTTATATATGACATCATGTTTTATTCATGGAAGAAACACACTACATTTTATATATGACATCATGTTTTATTAATGAAAGAAACACACTTTAGATTATATATGACATCATGTTTTATTTATGAAAGAAACACACTCCAGGCTATATATGACATCATGTTTTATTTATGGAAGAAATACATTACAGGCTATATATGACATCATGTTTTATTTATGAAAGAAATACATTATAAGTTATATATGACATCTTGTTTTTATTTATGAAAGAAACACACTACATGTTATATATGACACCATGTTTTATTCATGGAAGAAACACACTACATGTTATATATGACATCATGTTTTATTCATGGAAGAAACTCACTACATGTTATATATGACATCATGTTTTATTAATGAAAGAAACACACTTTAGATTATATATGACATCATGTTTTATTCATGAAAGAAACACATTACAGGCTATATATGACATAATGTCTTATTTATGAAAGAAACACACTACATGTTATATATGACATCATGTTTTATTTATGAAAGTAACACACTACATGTTATATATGACATCATGTTTTATTTATAGAAGAAACACATTACAGGTTATATATTACTTCATGTTTTATTTATGGAAGAGACACACTACAGGTTAAATATGACATCATGTTTTATATATGGAAGAAATACACTATAGGTAATATATATGCATCCAGTTACACAGTTTATATGGTATATTTTTATTGATATGAATTAAAATAGAACAGTCCTTTCGCATGTTACTGACTTCTAAGCTTTATTATATCAAGTATTTGGACCGAGCACAGTTAATATTAACTACAAGGATGACGTATATTAAATGTTTTTCGGATTGAATATTATCTGCAGATCTGGGAGAATTATATTATTAAGGCGGTTATAGAGTAACCAAGAGTTGTGAAAAATATTTGCAGCTGCATAAACGTATCATGCCACGACCTCTTGGCATTATTCACCACCCAGGCAGTCATACAGTTGATTACACATTGTGCAAGGTATAAATAATTTGGCAAGTAGGCCATGGACATTCTCCTGCCCCAACTTTTGCATGATAGTGATAAGTTGGTGAAATTAATGGAGTACCACAGCTATGCATTGATATAGGGTAAACTAGCTCTACAATTATCGTTCTAAATTCGAGCGTATTTCGAGGAAACAACATTAATCACTTTGATGTCTTTGGTACATGTGCGATCTTCAACTTCTCAATGTAAATAAAAGAAACACCAACAACATTACAAGATAACACAAGTTAATGAGGAGCATTAAAGCATACCGAATGCCATTTTACACACCATTGTATGGCTGAACAACCCAGGTGTAAACTGGCTAGATGCTATGCCTGTCTTGGAAAAAAACATTTTTTAACAATTGGCAATCTCACATACTAGTACATGTAGATATATTAGATTTTTATTCTAAACAAAACTGCATTTTGAAAATAAAATTGTTTTATTTAGTAACCTAAAATTGGTAACATCTGTTAAGCGAATTTCTGCCGAGCACTGTCGTTTTGACAAGTTGCAAGTTATGCAAAATTTCGAACCATTCAAGAATATAAGAATCTTACATGGGTTTGAGGTTCGGATAGAAAATTTAGTCCTGTGGAATAAATGTTTAAGAGGACAAGGCATCGTTCCCGCGTAAATAATTATCCCAAAGGACGGAATTTTCTATATGACCGAAAAAGCCGTATAGTTTTCTTGCATACAAAACACATTGAATATCATTTTAATATATATTATTACGTGTATTATATTTTTGCCATAATGTCCTTTAAAAGTTCAACTTAGATATACTACGTCATATGTTATTTGCCGCAAGACTGAAAATAAATGCCGCAAAACTATCTGCAACTAGATGTCACACCTTTAAAGCCAAATGTCGCAAGATTTGTACCACTGGTATATGTCGCAAACCCAACGATAAACGTCGCACTTTTCTATTAGCACAAAACATGTATATTAAAGTATTATAATCTTTATCAAATTCGTTAGTAATCACCATCCCTGACAATGAAGTTGGTGTATGTGTGATTTACCCATTTTGTGGTGGACGGGGTACCGATATGTGTGCGTGTTGGGGGAGGGGTAGTGATCTATTATTTTGAATTGCACAACTATGGTTTCGCGCTAGTCCAGTTGTTATGTCATTGGATTAGTATTCTAAGAGAACCGAGTTTAATTCTCGTTCACGGCATTTGACATTTCTTAAATACTTTAATTATTTCCTACAGTTTTATAATTACTAACATTAGTTCGGATGAGATGTTCCGATGCTGTATACCGGGTATGTAAAATAACAAGGGGTGCTTTCGAATTGGAGTGTCTTCTGTATCTTGCACTTTCCTCCAAAATTCTTAAAAACTAACAGTTTTCTGAATGCTTCTTCTATACAGATAACCAGTGGCGACGATTAATCTTTTTAGATTCACGCAATGTACCTATTACTAGTATTATATTTATCTTATCTGTGTCATTTTAAGTAAAACTCCAACAGGGGCATAGCTTCATATAGACACTGTAGGCACATGCTTACACTTTTTTTTTCTGAAAAATCGAAAAAATAAAAATACAAAAAATGCAATAAAAATCAGACCCCAGAGAAGGGCGGGTGGGGGTTGTTGTAAACTATACATTCGAAGCAACAAAAAAAATCATTAGATATAATCCTAATATTTAACATCATTATCGACAGATAAATGTTTTTGTGATAATTCTGTACAATCTATTCATTTTTGTAATGTTCATGAGTTGATGCCGTCATATAAACATTCAAGCAGTCACATAAAAGTAAACCAGTTGCTATATTAAGCGAACAGAGCCTGGCCATCATGACCGAAAATCGCCCTTCCTATCCACACATCGAATATCTCAGTTTGCATCCAATAGAGACGATGTGTTTATGAGGATGTAAAATGAACTTTGTACGAGTATAAAAACTAAAATTTGGATGGCAATTATCGATAAGCAATTTTATTTAAAGTCATATCAAAACTGAGCTCATAGCAGGAAAAGATAATTAGAGATTTGTCAGAGATTGCCACACTCTGAGCCGGACACGTAATAGCTTTGTTGTCAGAAACTACGCCTGGACCTCAGAGATTACGCCTTATATCTATGGTTGCATTGGTAAAGAGGTAACGTGTCCTGCTCCTTTTCCGCCTGGTTTGGGACACCTAACTATAATTTCCACCAGGCTTCCGCCTCAAAACCAGGCGGACGCCTGATAACTTCGTACGGGATGTTGATCACGTCATCAAGGACCTACATACAATACTAATCCAATGACCCAATCCACCTACACAAATACACACTCGCACACATACACTTACTTAACTTCATTGTCAGGGATGGTAGTACAAATCTTGCGACATTTAGCGTTAAAGATGCGACATATAGCGGCAGATGGTTTTGCGACATTTAGCGTTGGCTGCGACATTTAAGGAGGAATATACCTTTTAAATTATTTTAAATCAAGGGAATATTTGGTATGTAATGAAACTAGAAGTAATTTCCCATTTGAATATGCTTTTTTTCTGCGGTAAATATAACACTTATTTACTTATAACGTCGTAAACATGGCCATGTTTGGTCTTTTTGACGTCCCGATTTATAGCAGCAAATTCGCGTATTTGTCGACCTCAGTCAAGTTATGCCACATTTTGAAAATACTAGCGAAAAACGGAAATTATTATTTTCTCGATTTTTTCGAAAAAAATACTTCAAATCAAATTTACCAAAAAAAACAAACCGAGCGATTTTGGAACGATTTTTATTTGATTTCTAACAATATGCTTCACAGTGATTGTGAGATTTTTAGAACAATTGACAAACTTGATTTTTTTTATTTTTAATTATTTAACTCCACCCTACGTCTTAAAAGACGTCAACATATTGCATAATTCTACACATTTTCCATAAGATTTTCGGCAGTTGATTAAGGTTAAATTATTTTCTAAATCAGTGGTTCAATTAGTTTATTATGAAACAAGAAGAAATTTCCAATATGAATATGTATTTTTTGCAGCGGTCAATAGAATATATATTTATATTTGACGTCGTAAACATGGCCATGTTCAGCCTTTTTGACGTCCCAATGTATAGCAGCAAAATCGCGTATTTTTTCGACCTCATTTGAGTTATTCCTAATACACAGAATAGAAACATATATCACCATGTACACATTTGACGGATGTATGCATTTACAGATGCAAAAATTATGACGAACGCCACATTTTGAAAATACTAGCGAGAAACAGAAACTATTTTTTCTCTCGATTTTTTCGTGAAAACGGCTTCAAATCAATATTACCAAAAATCAAACCAAGCGAATTTTGCATAATTTTTATATGTTTTCATACTATATATTGTACAATAATTGTAAGATTTTTAGAAAAATTGACAAACTAGATTTTTTATATTATTCAATTATTTAACCCTACCCTACGTCAAAAAACGCTTTAAAGCAAACGTCAACGTCGGTATAGCGCATGAGGTATACGTTTTGTGATAATTAAACAAGTTTGTTCTTACCATACTATTAGTATTTTGTGCACACTAGTTATATATACTTCTGCTGTTTAGTGGCAACTAATTTGTCTATTGCATTTATGATAGCGTGTCTGTTTGGTGTACGTACAAAACCGTCATTTTTTTTTCACTTACAGGGAACTGGATTCCAAAACAATATTCTCATTTCTGACTAGCTCCACGACTGCTAGTGAAATGTGGACATCACGGTTGTCAATTATTAGAACAACAGGTCTGGCCTTTCTAAAATTCGGAGCAAACTGTTACACATACATAAAATGGGCTTGAAACAATACCGTCTATGATGAGCAGTGAAAAGCCACGATCCAGGTATATTGTCATTGAACGTACGTAAGAGCATGGAGCTGGGTGGAAGGGTGGCTTTTCATTGCTATAGTGGGTATTGTTTCAAGCTCATTTTATGACAAATAACGTTGGTTGTAACATTTAGCGTTGGCTGCGACATTTAACGTCAGTCTAGCGACAAGTAACGTTAGTTGTAACAATTAGCGTCGGGGCGACATTTAACGTTGCCACATATGTTTTAATACGTTACGTCATAAATTATTCCAACGTCACAGCAGGGTAGGATGAGTGCATGGAGGGTGTTAGGATGAAAGATCCGTACCAAGTTTAAATACGCTGTGTTCCTTGTGCTGTATGCAAGAACATCCAATATGTCGGTGACAATCTAAGGTGGCCGCCCAAATTCCTAATTTATACCGGATAAATCAACAGTTATACATCAAATGAGCACTTTATTAAATAGTTAAATCATTGCTGAACTTTTGGAGGTCACTAGTATTATGCAGTACAGCGAACAAAAGCATCCTATTGGAAAAGACATATGGCTGTCGGGAGCGGATCTAACAGTATGGGGCATAACCATGCAAATGATAAGTACTGAGGCCTCCCCAGGGGTTTTGGAGATTTGGAGAAAATGACCATTTATTTTCAGAGATCTTGGAAACATTGGACATTACTTTCAGAGATCAAGGGATCAAAGGCCTAATTTTAGAGATCTAGGGATATTGTCCTTAAAGAAATAAAAGAAAAAAGGTACCCTTTTTTTACCAATTTTATCAGAGACATATAAACAGAGATAGGCAACTGAAGGCACTTGTCTAAATTTCAGTTGGCACATTTGGCGTTTTCTAGTTTAGTTTAAACTTATTTATTTTGCTTAGTTTGTGAAACAAGTTCTTACGACTTAGACAAATCACGCTCGAAGTCTTCCTGGGTATAACCAGTACTAAGCATATGTGCAAAAAATGTCTTGCTCAAGGACACCACACATAGTCGTGGCGGAGGATCGAACCCACGACCCACCGAGCATGGGTTTGATGCTCTACCACTAGACCACGTGGCGTTTTCTAAATCATGGAAACACAACTCCTCCAGAATCAAACAACATATTTTTGTTTTTATGATATCAAAGGATCGGATTGTGAGTTTAGGAGATAAATTTTTAAATTTAAAGAATTGAAGAATTGTTACGCTTAATCATGTTTTATTGACATTTTCTCTTTTTTAGGCCATTTTCAAAGTAAGACATAAGAAAAACGACTTTAAATATCGATATAAAACTTTCGCTACCGATGGAAAACTTCTTCATCTTTTACATAATATTTCTTTTTTTATTGCATTTTGTTCAAACGTATTTGTTAAATCAAGACTACTGTACCGTATTTTAATAAAAAAATAATTTCGTGAAAATATTTCGTTTTCAACCCATAATAATTAAATTCAGAAGAAAAATATTAAATAATTGATAATTGGAATAAGTCATAATTATTAGCAGTTTTACTTTGGTAGCAAAATTATTTAATTCAGACAAGATTCGAAGAGTTATTAAAGAAATACTAAAAGTGCTATGTACATTATATTGCTATGTTTAATTTAAATACTTGATCAAAATTTACTTTTAAAATTTAAGGTTTCTGGCAACGTGTTAGTCTGGGACCCCGTCCAACTTCAGTCAATAATCGTATGTACCCGAAATAAATTTTGGATGGTAATTCAGAACAAAGATATATATTTACAATTTTGATGCTTACAGGAAGACTAGTGCAGAGGTTATCATTGTCGATTTCGGATCGTAAGGACTGGTGTTCAATTCCATTCGGCATCTAACTTTTTTATTTATTAGATCTTGTTTACACAATATAGTCAATTATTAATGTTTATGTATTTCCTTTTGCAAATTAACCGTTCAGCTGTTCAAACAAAGATTATTGTCTCTCTTGTCCTTTCCTCGATAACTTCTTTGGCTTCCCCTCATTTTTCAACGAATCTTAATGTCCGATGCCACATGACTTTCAAGCACATGTTTAAGGAAACTTAAAAAACGCATTTTCTCTGAAAATTCAAGCCATACACCTTAGATATTTGACATGAAGCATTGTTACTATGGGGGACTTTTGAAAAGGTTGTAGAAGTCGGGTTCCCGGGGTCAAATTTGGGCATTTCACCTGAAGATATCCTATGTGTCATTTCTTATTTTCGAACACGGCTTCATTGGACTTGATGACGAGGATAACATACATACATACAGCCCTTGTCAAGACGTTTGGCATACAGAGACAAGAGATGTGGAGGGTGAGCCTGATCTGCCTGCAGAAAGGACAAGTTAAATTTTCACAATTATGGATATCTAGTGTTAGAGTGACGAAAATGGTGTTTGTATATTGATATCTAATGTAAGAGTGACGGGAATGATGTGTATATATGATGACCTGGTGTTAGAGTGGAGGGAATGAAGTGTATGTATGATTATCTAGTTTTGGAGTGGCGGGAATGATGTGTATATATGATAATCTAGTGTTATAGTGGCGGGAATGATGTGTATATATGGATGTTTAGTGTATAAGTGACGGGAATGATGTTTATATATGATTATCTTGTGTTCGAGTGACGGGAATGTAGTGTATATATGAATACCTAGTGTTTGAGTGGCGGGAATTATGTGTATATATGATTATCTTGTGTTAGAGTGACGGGAATGAAGTGTATATATGATTATCTAGTTTTTGAGTGGCGGGAATGATGTGTGTATATGATTATCTAGTTTTGGAGTGACAGGAATGATGTGTGTACTTGATAATCTAGTTTTGGATTGGTGAGAATGATGTGTGTATATATGATAATCTAGTGTAAGAGTGGCGGGTATGATGTGTATATATGATAATCTAGTGTAAGAGTGGCGGGTATGATGTGTATATATGATTATCTAGTGTAAGAGTGGCGGGTATGATGTGTATATATGATTATGTTGTGTTTGAATGGCGGGAATGAAATGTATATATGAATACCTAGTGTTAGAGTGGCGGTAATGAAGTGTATATATGATTATCTAGTGTTAGAGTGACAGGAATATAGTGTTTATATGATTATCTTGTGTTAGAGTTTGGGGAATGAAGAGTGTATATGATTACCTTGTGTTGGAATGGCGGAAAAGAATGGTGTATATAATTACCTAGTGTTATATTGGTGGAAATGGTGTGTATATATGATTATCTTGTGTTAGAGTGACGGAAATGAATTGTATATATGATAATCTTGTATTAGAGTGACGGATATGAAGTGTATATATGATTATCTAGTGTTAGAGCGGCGGGAATGATGTGTATATATGATTATCTAGTGTTAGAGTGACGGAAATGAATTGTATATATGATAATCTAGTGATACAGTGACGGAAATGAAGTGTATATATGATTATCTTGTGTTAGAGTGGCTGGAATATATATGATTGTCTTGTGTTAGAGTGACGGGAATGAAGTGTATATAATATTTTCGTGTGTTAGAGTGGCTGGAATGATGTTTATATGATAATCTTGTGTTAGAGTTTGGGGAATGAAGAGTGTATATGATTACCTTGTGTTGGAATGGCGGAAAAGAATGGTGTATATAATTACCTAGTGTTATATTGGTGGGAATGATGTGTATATATGATAATCTTGTGTAATGTGACGGAAATGAAATGTATATGTGATTATCTTGTGTTACAGTGACGGGAATGAAATGTATATATGATTATCTTGTGTGAGAGTGACGGGAATGATGTGTATATATGATAATCTTGTTATAGAATGGCAGGAATGATGTCTTTATATGATTATCTTGTGTTACAGTGACTGGATTGAAATGTATATATGATAATCTAGTGTTACAGTGACGGGAATGAAATGTATGTATGATTATCTAGTGTAAGAGTGACGGGAATGAAGTGTACATATGTTAATCTTGTGTTAGAGTGACAAAAATGAAGTGTATATATGATTATCTAGTGTTAGAGTGACAGGAATGAAGTGTATATATAATTATCTAGTGTTAGAGTGACGGAATGAAGTGTATATATGATAATCTTGTGTTAGAGTGACGGAAATGAAGTGTATATATGATTATCAAGTGTTAGAGTGACGGGAATGAATTGTATATATGATAATCTAGTGTTAGATTGACGGGAATGAAGTGTATATATGATAATCTTGTGTTACAGTGACGGGAATGAAGTGTATATATAATAATTTTGTGTTACAGTGACGAAAATGAAGTGTAAATATGATTATCAAGTGTTAGAGTGACGGGAATGAAGTGTACATATGATAATCTAGTGTTATAGTGACGGGAATGAAGTGTATATATGATAATCTTGTGTTAGAGTGACGGGAATGAAGTGTATATATGATAATCTTGTGTTAGAGTGACGGAAATGAAGTGTATATATGATAATCTTGTGTTAAAGTGACGGAAATGAAGTGTATATATGATTATCAAGTGTTATAGTGACGGGAATGAAGTGTATATATGATAATCTAGTGTTAGAGTGACGGGAATGAAGTGTATATATGATAATCTTTTGTTAGAGTGACGGGAATGAAGTGTATATATGATAGTCTTGTGTAATGTGACGGAAATGAAATGTATATGTGATTATCTTGTGTTACAGTGACGGGAATGAAATGTATATATGATTATCTTGTGTGAGAGTGACGGGAATGATGTGTATATATGATAATCTTGTGATAGAATGGCGGGAATGATGGCTTTATATGATTATCTTATGTTACAGTGACGGGAATGAAGTGTACATATGTTAATCTTGTGTTAGAGTGACAAAAATGAAGTGTATATATGATTATCTAGTGTTAGAGTGACAGGAATGAAGTGTATATATGATTATCTAGTGTTAGAGTGACGGAAATGAAGTGTATATATGATAATCTTGTGTTAGAGTGACGGAAATGAAGTGTATATATGATTATCAAGTGTTACAGTGACGGGAATGAAGTGTATATATGATAAGCTAGTGTTAGGGTGACGGGAATGAAGTGTATATATGATAATCTTGTGTTAGAATGACGGAATGAATTGTATATATGATAATCTTGTGTTAGAGTGACGGAAATGAAGTGTATATATGATTATCAAGTGTTAGAGTGACGGGAATGAAGTGTATATATGATAATCTAGTGTTATAGTGACGGGAATGAAGTGTATTTATGATAATCTTGTGTTAGAGTGACGGGTATGAAGTGTATATATGATAATCTTGTGTTAGAGTGACGGAAATGAAGTGTATATATGATTATCTAGTGTTGGAGTGACGGGAATGAAGTGTATATATAATAATCTTGTGTACGGGGGGCGGGAATGAAGTGTATATATGATAGTCTTGTGTTAGAGTGACAGGAATGAAGTGTATATATGATAATCTAGTGTTAGAGTGACTGGAATGAAGTGTATGTATGATAATCTAGTGTTAGAGTGACGGGAATGAAGTGTATATATGAACATCTTGTGTTAGAGTGACGGGAATGAAGTGTTTATATGATAATCTTGTGTTAGAGTGACGGGAATGAAGTGTATATATGATAATCTTGTGTTAGAGTGATGGGAATGAAGTGTATATATGATAATCTTATTTTAGAGTGATGGGAATGAAGTGTATATATGATTATCTAGTGTTGGAGTGACGGGAATGATGTGTATATATGATAATCTTGTGTTAGAGTGACGGGAATGAAGTGTATATATGATTATCTAGTGTAAGAGTGGCGGAAATGATGTGCATGTATGTTATCTTGTGTTAGAGTGACGGATACAAACGAAGTGTATATATGATAATCTTTTGTTAGTGTGACCGAAATAAACGAAGTGTATATATGATTATCTAGTGTGAGAGCGGCTGGAATAATGTGTATATATGATTTTCCTGTGTTAGAATGGCGGGAATTATGTGTATATATGATAATCTAGTGTTTGAGTGGCGGAAATGATATGTATATATGATTATCCTGTGTTAAAGTATCGGGAATGAAGTGTATATATGATTATCTTGTGTTATATTGGCGGGAATGATGTGTATATATGATTATCTTGTGTTAGAGTGGCGGAAATGAAGTGTTTATATAATTATCTTGTTTTATATTGGCGGGAATGATGTGTATATATGATTATCCTGTGTTAGAGTATCGGGAATGAAGTGTTTATATGATTATCTTGTGTTATATTGGCAGGAATGATGTGTGTATATGATTATCTTTTGTTAGAGTGGCGGGAATTATGTGTATATATGATAATCTAGTGTTAGAGTATCGGGAATGAAGTGTATATATGCTTATCCTGTGTTATAGTATCTGGAATGAAGTGTATATATGATTATCTTGTGTTATATTGGTGGGAATGAAATGTATATATAATTATCTTGTGTTATATTGGCGGGAATGATGTGTGTAAATGATTATCTTTCGTTAGAATTGCGGGAATTATGTGTATTTATGATAATCTAGTGTTTGAGTTGCGGGAATTATGTGTTTATATGATTATCCTGTGTTAGAGTATTGGGAATGAAGTGTATATATGATTATCTTGTGTTATATTGGCGGGAATGAAGTGTATATATGATTATCTTGTGTTATATTGGCGGGAATGATGTGTATATGTTACAGGGAATATGTATAATCAGGGAATATGTATAATCCCTGAAAATTTCAGGGATTATGTATAATCCCTGATTCACTCAGGGAATATACATAATCCCTGAAAAAAGCAGGGATTATACATATTCCCTGATTTGATGTCCAGATTTTTAGACATATTCCCTGAAATTAATTCTGTTAACTACTAAAGGAGTTGTTGTTAGACCACTAATTAGCAAGGACTTTAATTCCAGAGCGCAGGTTGATCTGATAGACATGCAGGCAATGAACCAGGGACATTTCAAATGGATTATGGTGTACCAAGATCATCTAACCAAGTTCTGTGTACTCCGTGCTCTTACATCAAAACGTGCTTCTGAGGTAGCCTACCAGTTACTTGATATTTTCCTGTTGCTTGGTGCCCCCTGTGTATTGCAGAGCGACAATGGATCTGAGTTTACTGCCAAGATCATTGTAGAATTGAAGGAACTATGGCCTGACCTTGTGATGGTCCACGGAAAGCCTAGACATCCCCAAAGTCAGGGTTCTGTAGAACGAGCCAACTGTGACATAAAAGACATGTAAGTGGCATGGTTAGGGGATAACAACACAACTGATTGGACTGTTGGAATTAAATTTGTGCAATTCCAGAAAAATGCTAGTCACCACAGTGGTATTAAGTGTTCTCCATTTGCAGCACTACTTGGCGCAGATGCTAAGATAGGTCTGACATCATCAAGCCTGCCACATGACATTCTATCAAATCTACAGAGTGAAGATGACCTTCTTGCCACAGTGACACAAACATCCACGCAGAGCGAACCAGCACCTGATGCAACACAACCAACTAGCGAAATAACCCCAGTACCCAGGGAAACAACAGCAGCACTTGGTGAAATATCTTTTACACCAAGCGAACCAGTATCAGGTACCAGTGAACCAGACTCATCAACTGAAACAAGACCGGAATCAACTGAACCAACCCAAAATGAGATTGAATCACGTCAGCAAGTCATTCAAGTCAACAGGAAACGTGCAAATGAAGCTCAGATTCAACAAGCCGAACGAATGGTAAAACGTAGCAAACGTATAATGTCTTCAGTGCAAATTGGTGATAATGTAACTGTGCCTATACCTCATGTGGACCGCGGTCGTGCTGATCCAAGGAATCTCATTGGTGTTGTGATTGAATGTAGTGACAATGAGTTGTATACTATTGCTGTGAAAGGTGGTGTATTAAATGGAAAGTATTCTCGAAACCAGTTCGATGTGTGTGCTACTGCACTCTATTCAGCTCAGGATGTCGCTACTGACAAACACATTCCACTCCGTTCGGCTGTACAAATTGAATCAAAATGTGGAGGACAAGGTTTTACTCGATGTAACTGTTTAGGTACAAAGAAATGTCAGACAAATCGGTGCAGATGTTTCAAAGCTAAATTACAGTGTAACTCGAGGTGTCACTCTAGCCTGCCCTGTAAAAACAAATGAACTGACAGATGACCTGTGAAAACATTGTCGGAGATGATAATGAGCAAATACTCCATTTTCCAAAAGGGCACTTAACTGACTTTAAATGATCAGGTGATATGTGAACATATTGATTAACCCTTAAGCCTGTTGAGGAAAGGGTTAAAGGATTAACTACAATTATCTGAAATGCATGTGTGAAATAAGTTAACTTTGTTTTAATCTGAAGCTATCTAATATGTTACATGTAAATGTGATGTCCTTTCAGAAATAAAATCTTTTTACTGCAGAAATTACTTTAAAATGATTTGTAAATCCAGAAAATAAAGACAGAATCAATTTCAGGGAATATGTCTAAAAATCTGGACATCAAATCAGGGAATATGTATAATCCCTGCTTTTTTCAGGGATTATGTATATTCCCTGAGTGAATCAGGGATTATACATAATCCCTGAAATTTTCAGGGATTATACATATTCCCTGATTATACATATTCCCTGTAACATATATATGATTATCTTGTGTTACAGTGACGGGAATGAAATGTATATATGATTATCTAGTGTTCGAGTGGCGGGAATTATGTGTATATATGATTATCTTGTGTTTGAGTAACGGGAATGAAGTGTATATATGATTATCTTGTATTGGAGTGACGGGAATGATGTGTATATTTGATTATCTTGTGTTAGAGTGACGGGAATAAAGTGTATATATGATTATCCAGTGTTAGAGTGGCGGAAATGATATGCATGTATGATTATCTTGTGTTAGAGTGACGGAAACAAACGAAGTGTATATATGATTATCTTGTGTTAGAGTGACGGAAACAAAGTGTACATATGATTATCTTGTGTTAGAGTGGCGGAAATGAAGTGTTTATACGATTATCTTGTGTTGGAGTGACGGGAATGATGTGTATATATGATAATCTTGTGTAAGGGTGACGGGAATGAAGTGTATATATGATTATCCAGTGTTGGAGTGGCGGAAATGATGTGCATGTATGATTATCTTGTGTTAGAGTGACGGAAACAAACGAAGTGTATATATGATTATCTTGTGTTAGAGTGACGGAAACGAAGTGTACATATGATTATCTTGTGTTAGAATGGCGGGACTTATGTGTATATATGATAATCTAGTGTTTGAGTGGCGGGAATGATGTGTATATATGATTATCTTGTGTAAGAGTGACGGAAATGAAGTGTATATATGATAATCCTGTGTTAGAGTGACGGAAATGAAGTGTATATATGATTATCTAGTGCTAGTGTGGCAGGAATGATGTGTATATATGATTATCTTGTGTTTCAGTGACGGGAATGAAATGTATATATGATTGTCTTGTGTTAGAGTAGCGGGAATGAAGTATATATATATGATAATCTTGTGTTAGAGTGGCGGAAACGAAGTGTATATATGATTATCTAGTGTTAAAGCGGCGTGAATGATATGTGTATATGATTATTTTGTGTAAGAGTGACGGGATTGAAGTGTATACGATTATCTATTGTAAGAATGGCGGGAATGAAGTGTATATATGATTATCTTGTGTTATATTGGCGGGAATGATGTGTATGTATGATTATCTTATGTTAGAATGGCGGGACTTTTGTGTATATATGATAATCTAGTGTTTGAGTGGCGGGAATGATGTGTATATATGATTATCTTGTGTAAGAGTATCGGGAATGAAGTGTATATATGATTATCTTGTGTTATATTGGCGGGAATGATATGTATATATGATTATCTTGTATTAGACTGACGGAAATGAAATGTATATATGATAGTCACGTGTTAGATTGACGGAAATGAAGTGTATATATGATTATTTAGTGTTAGAGTGGCAGGAATGATGTGTATATATGATTATCTTGTGTTACAGTGACGGGAATGAAATGTATATATGATTATCTAGTGTAAGAGTGGCGGGAATTATGTGTAAATATGATAATGTTGTGTAAGAGTGACGAAAACGAAGTGTATATATGATTATTTAGTGTAAGAGCGGCTGGCATGATGTGTATATATGATAATCTTGTGTGAGAGTGACGGAAATGAAGTATATATATGATAACCTTGTGTTAGAGTGACGGAAACGAAGTGTATATATGATTATCTAGTGTTAGAGCGGCGTGAATGATATGTGTATATGATTATTTTGTGTAAGAGTGACGGGAATGAAGTTTATACGATTATCTAGTGTAAGAATGGCGGGAATGAAGTGTATATATGATTATCTTGTGTTATATTGGCGGGAATGATGTTTATATATGATTATCTTGTGTTAGAGTGACGGAAATGAAGTGTATATTTGAAAACCTAGTGTTAGAGTGACGGAAACGAAGTGTATATATGATAATCTAGTGTTAGAGCGACGGAAACGAAGTGTATATATGATTATCTAGTGTTAGAGTATCGGGAATGAAGGGTTTATATTATTATCTTGTGTTAGAGTATCAGGAATGTCGTGTGTATATATGGATATATAGTGTTATCAGGGTATATTTTAACACATTGTATGTCATATGCAGCAATTTATACAGAAAAGATCTGAATAAATAGTTCCATAGTTTGTCACATAACGGAATTCGACCAAGTGATCTATAATATTCATAAGATATTCCTACTAAGAATAATAAATATCGTCCATATTTTCACTGCATAATTGTTTATTAATGGACCCTGGTGTATTTGACTCTTAGTTTTATTAAGGCGCATAACGCGTTTTCGTCGTTATACACGTGGGCGTATCTATGGAGCGGGGCCTCAGATTGAATCTGACTATGTCTAAAGTACAGAATCTAGGTGGTTCTAACTCACAAGTTCGGCGTTAACGGTTTGAAGTTATTATTAGACGGGACCGTATACATTGTTATCAGGCAGGATCCTCTTATAATTTCATATTAAGAGTTCCTTATAACGTTCACTCAAACTTGAGGTTTGATTTTCACGAGGCTTACAAATACACGTGTAAATATGAACTGTTTATTGCTTGCAGTGTTTCGGACCAGGCCCCTACATCGGATGGAGAGTCATCTGGGTTTTATTTTTCCTGAGTATGTTGATGCTTGATATACACTACCAGAACGAGATTGGTGCAGTCTGGTTCACGTTCATGTCTAACTGGACGTTCTTACTCCAGTTTGTCGCTGTCAGTCTGGACTGTACTGTTACTATTTTTGTTTACCTGAAGAGACAAGAGATTTGGAACGGTATGTTGAACCACCCAAGACAAGGCAGATTTTTAAATATTCGTTTCAATTATTTATAACAATCAACTCATAATTAACTGTTTTCATTCGTTTTCCCGTTTCTTTGGAGGGGGGTGGGGTAATATTTTTGATTTATGCGGTCTGTTCACTATTTATATTGTGCAAAAATATTTCATTATATATTTTATATATAACTAATAGATATGCAGTGTTCAATTTTCATAAATATGCTTTGATGATCATTAATGCATAACACACACATAATGGTTATGTACGGTCATAAATAATCTCTGTTTTAATTAAAATGCATATACCTTTTTTATGACTAGATTGTGATTTGAATGTCATTATATATATGTAAAACATTATGAAAGCATTTTCCATCGTCGAGTCGTGAATTAAGAAAGAATGTATAAATACTATTTTGGAAGATTATTTTTACTTTTTCAACAGTGAACACTGACCGCGAAAACGTCAAGGGTGCAGTATAAACCATACTAGTATATAATATTATTTTGGCACTTTTAAACATGATATAAACAAACAATATGAACAACTTTCCTTCATTTACTTAGACTTTTCTATAATAAATGACAGCGGAAATAAGAAGGAAAGGCAATGGCGTTGCACTTTAATAAACATTTATCTGAGATAATGTAATTAATATGCTTTTACTTTTATTTCATTCAATGTACATGTATATAAAAACATGCTTAAGACACATATCAAAAAATTGTTTTTGTTTGCTTTCTCCCATCCTAGTTTTTAAAAAAGGACTATAGCATCTACCAATCCAATAGAATTGTTGTCAATTATGACTTATATACAATGGTTTTAAATGCAATGTATCTGGACTGGAGGGACAATTTACATACATAAACTGATAGCTATATATGAGTAGGATCAAGAAAAGGATTCATGACTACTAACCCGCTATATAAACAACAGACGGAAACCCGTTGAATCATGAAGATACAGTGAACACTTATTAATTTTATATCATAAAGGGAGATCATTGAAATCACAATAACGGTATTTCCGATATCAGGTACACGTTCACAATATATGATATAAATTCTAGTATATGGAGATAATTATTTGTGACCAACCAGACATACATTTACAGACCAGACTACGGCGAGGGCGCCTAGCTACACTGTAAATCATAGACACAATATCAAAATATCTACCAACCCAATATACTAGTTTCTGCTTTCAGCCATGACATATATACTATTGTTTTACATGCAACACATAGGGACTTGGTAGACTATTCAAAGGTTATACAATGTGGTATAATAACATATATAAGAATACAATAACTGTCATATACATACATGCGATTGCACCTGTTAAAACTATGAAAAATAGAGTTAACAGTTTCAATTTTTGCCAAACTGATATATTTTCTCTCATTGTATAAAATATAATTTATGTATATCGAGGTTTTACATATTTCTGGTGAAACAAGCGGAACGACGTGGTATATAAAACTACACTGGCTGCTGTTCAACATAACAAACACCTCGTCCTTGATTGTCACTATATTCTACTATGCGTCTCCTGACCCAGGTTAGCTAAACTTAAGGGCATGCTCTTGTGCAACTATAACCAGATATTTGATATAAAATACAATTTTATTTCATTCTGTTGTTTTTTTATAATCCATAACAAATGTTAGTACCACATGCAATATCCACGGAATGTCTTAAAATAGTAATTATCTTTAATTATAGGAAATTTACACGTTACTATAGCTTTGATGTTTGCTTCTTTAGGAACAATTGAAACCTATATATATGTACTAGTCTGTTAACCGGTCGCCAGATATGTGCAAAAATATGAATGCGCAAGTATGGAGCACTTTAAGGGAAAATAGTGCTGCTCGGAAAAGTAACAATTCAAAACAAATTGTCACGGGATTTTAACCCGGATTAGCCAGGGTCATAATACATAGAAACAGCCACTGCATCTTGCAGGAATATACCAAGATCGGTCGTATAAATCTAAGTTAAAACGTATCCGCTTACTCGAGTTTAATAGATGATGACCGGAAATATCCTAACATTTTCGGATATACTTGAGATTATAATATTCTAAAACATTTACTGGTCATACAGCCTGAATACATCAGAGATAGTATAACAAAGAAAGACAACTCTAATTAGTTTGTGTTGTAGAACATTTAAGAGTCAAATTTCTTAAGCATTATGCTGAAGTGTAATAGAGTGTGATCTGTATTCTGTAATCCATATTCCATATTTTGAATATTATCAGTTTATTTCTGTTGTGTGGGTAACGGTAGATTTTGTCATTGTATGCAAACTAGTACTGTTGAGCTTTATTTTATGAATAATTTGAAAAGGTCATTTACATGTTATTCTGGACGATATTCCTTAAGTGACATTGTGAGTCATTGCTGAAATACAAAATCTACACAGTATTAAACGATTTCAGGTTGTCAGCTATTTGTTGTTTTGTCCTGATCTTATTTTCATTTCAGAATGGAGCTACGGTAGTATTACATTCCATCTCCTGAATTTTGTCTACACCTTGTTGAACATATTCAGGTTGCCAGTTATTTGTTGTTTTGACCTGAGATTGTTTTCATTTCAGAACGGAGCCACGGTAGTATTACGTTCAATCTCCTGAATTATGTCTACACCTTGTTGAACATATTAGGATGCCAGTTATTTGTTGTTTTGACCTGATCTTGTTTTCATTTCAGAACGGAGCCACGGTAGTATTACGTTCAATCTCCTGAATTATGTCTACACCTTATTGAACATATTCAGGTTGCCAGTTATTTGTTGTTTTGACCTGATCTTGTTTTCATTTCAGAATGGAGCCACGGTAGTATTACGTTCCATCTCCTGAATTTTGTCTACACCCTATTGAACATATTCAGGTTGCCAGTTATTTGTTGTTTTGACCTGATCTTGTTTTCATTTCAGAATGGAGCCACGGTGGTATTACGTTCCATCTCCTGAATTTTGTCTACACTTTATTGAACATATTCAGGTTGCCAGTTATTTGTTGTTTTGACCTGATCTTGTTTTCATTTCAGAATGGAGCCACGGTGGTATTACGTTCCATCTCCTGAATTTTGTTTACACTTTATTGAACATATTCAGGTTGCCAGTTATTTGTTGTTTTGACCTGATCTTGTTTTCATTTCAGAATGGAGCCACGGTAGTATTACGTTCCATCTCCTGAATTTTGTCTACACTTTATTGAACATATTCAGGTTGCCAGTTATTTGTTGTTTTGACCTGATCTTGTTTTCATTTCAGAATGGAGCCACGGTAGTATTACGTTCCATCTCCTGAACTATGTCTGCACCTTGTTGAACATTTTGAGGTTGTCAGTTATTTATTGTTTTGACCTGATCTTGTTTTCATTTCAGAATGGAGCCACGGTAGTATTACATTCCATCTCCTGAATTATGTCTACACTTTGTTGAACATATTGAGGTTGGCAGATATTTATAATTGACCTGATTTTGTTTTCATTTCAGAATGGAGCCACGGTAGTATTACGTTCCATCTCCTGAATTTTGTCTACACCTTATTGAACATATTCAGGTTGCCAGTTATTTGTTGTTTTGATCTGATCTTGTTTTCATTTCAGAATGGAGCCACGGTAGTATTACGTTCCATCTCCTGAATTTTGTCTACACGTTATTGAACATATTCAGGTTGCCAGTTATTTGTTGTTTTGACTTGATCTTGTTTTCATTTCAGAATGGAGCCACGGTAGTAATACGTTACATCTCCTGAATTTTGTCTACACGTTATTGAACATATTCAGGTTGCCAGTTATTTGTTGTTTTGACCTGATCTTGTTTTCATTTCAGAATGGAGCCACGGTAGTATTACGTTCCATCTCCTGAATTATGTCTACACCTTATTAAACATATTCATGTTGCTAGTTATTTGTTGTTTTGACCTGATCTTATTTTCATTTCAGAATGGAGCCACGGTAGTATTACGTTCCATCTCCTGAATTTTGTTTACACTTATTGAACATATTCAGGTTGCCAATTATTTGTTGTTTTGATCTGATCTTATTTTCATTTCAGAATATAGCCACGATAGTATTACGTTCCATCTCCTAATGTTTGTCTACACCTTACTGAACATATTCAGGTTGCCAGTTATTTGTTGTTTTGATCTAATCTTATTTTCATTTCAGAATGGAGCCACGGTAGTATTACGTTCCATCTCCTGAATTATGTCTACACCTTATTGAACATATTCAGGTTGCCAGTTATTTGTTGTTTTGACCTGATCTTGTTTTCATTTCAGAATGGAGCCACGGTAGTATTACGTTCCATCTGCTGAATTTTGTCTACACCTTATTGAACATATTCAGGTTGCCAGTTATTTGTTGTTTTGACCTGATCTTGTTTTCATTTCAGAATGGAGCCACGGTAGTATTACGATCCATATCTCCTGAATTATGTCTACAACTTGTTGAACATATTCAGGTTGCCAGTTATTTGTTGTTTTTGACCTTATCTTGTTTTCATTTCAGAATGGAGCCACGGTAGTATTACGTTCCATCTCCTAAATTCTGTTTACACTTTATTAAACATATTCAGGTTGCAAGTCATTTGTTGTTTTGACCTGATCTTGTTTTTATTTTAGAATGAAGCCACGGTAGTATTACGTTCCATCTCCTCAATTCTGTTTACACCTTCTTGAACATATTCAGGTTGCCAGTTATTTGTTGTTTTGACCTGATTTTGTTTTTGTTTTTTCCAAATGGAGCCACGGTAGTATTACATTCCATCACCTGAATTCTGTTTACACCCTATTGAACATATTCAGGTTGCCAGTTATTTGTTGTTTTGACCTGATTTTGTTTTTATTTTAGAATGAAGCCACGGTAGTATTTTGTTCAATCTCCTGAATTATGTCTACACCTTATTAAACATATTAGGATGCCAGTTATTTGTTGTTTTGACCTGATCTTGTTTTCATTTTAGAATGGAGCCACGGTAGTATTACGTTCCATCTCCTGAATTCTGTTTACACCTTGTTGAACATTTTCATCACGGCTACCCCTGTACAGCTTCTACATTTCTACCAGCCCGCCATCTACGTAGCATTCTACGGTATCTTCACATTAGTCTACCACGTGATCGGGAATGATCCTGTGTACGAGCCATTGGATTGGAGTGACACAAAAACTACTGTGCTTTACGGGTGCCTTGGTGTCTTCGTTGGAGTGCCGATTTTACATGGTGTCGTGTTTGCTTTGCACTCATTACGATGTTGCTTTTCTACAAAATGTGGAGCTGTCAACAAAAATATACTGTAACCCCATAGTAACTATCTGTATTTTGTCATTCATGTTTGTGATGTTGTTTGTCTACAAATTTCGATGGCAGATTGAAGTTATCGAAGTTAGCAATTTACTTGAAAAAGTATTCATAGCTTAAAACCATCACCCCGCTTACCTGATATAGGGATTTCCAATTACAACAGAAAATCGTTGGAAAAGTTATTGTGGTAACTGTATACTAATTCTTATTGCTAGCATTACATGTGATCACTGTATACAATAGTATTGATAGCCTTACATATATTCACTACATATAATATGCAGTGTTGTTAGAACTACATGTGATCATTGTGTAAAAAATATTATTGTAAGCATTACATGTGATCATTGTATAAAATAATATTGTTAGTGTTACATATGATCATTGTACAAAATAGTATTCAGTTGTTACACGTTGAAACGTGCTATGGCAGGAAAACTTAAAAACCTCTAAAACGATAGTATTTCATATGTCAACGACGCAAAGACATGTAAAATAGCCAAGTTATGTTCATTAAAGGGGAACTAATTACATCAGATATATATCAAAGTGAACATTGTTACACGAAGTTATCTGTCCTTTAATAAAAATTGACTATATGAATATTGTTGGCTCGATTTCCGTATTGATATCCACTGGCGGATTCAAAAGATGGGGGCAGGGGCTGGATCCTCTTGAAATTCACAAAGTATCAGTAAATGAGAAATTCAATTTATTTTACTATCTTAGACCCCTCTTAAGATTTGTGGATCCTCTGTCATGAAGTAATTGTACCCCATATGACTAATCTTGCCGATTGTTATTTTTTTTAATTAAAAATCTGCTGTCTTTTCTTTCAAATTATCAAGATGTTTTTTAAGATTATTTTAAGTGTAATTGTTTTAGAATATTCCTATAAATTGTAAATTATTACATTTCAAAAAGGGCTATTTATTTAGACTAGGTCGTTTTATTGTAACTTAAATTGTTTATTCTTGTTAGTTAGAAATAATATATCTAACATGAAACTTGTCTGATCGAATCTATTTTTATTTCCATATAAACATAAGGTTTATTACATCACATAGCGTGCTTCTCGTCATTGTAGAAAATAGGGTACGGTCAGAAGTTCTTCCCTTCATAACATTTACGTATGTCGGGAAGAGCATGTACATTAACCACATGCATAGATTCCCTTTATATTGCTGCCAGGGGCGAGGTTACTAAGTTCACAGTAGTGTGTGCACAGGTATAACGTCATGCAATTTACGTAAAAGTACATATTCTTGCTGTATTTAAAAATAATCTGTTTTTATCGATGGAGGGATATCATTTAAACCATTAACAAATATGAAAAACACTTAAATGAAACGGTAGATTGACATAAATTAACTGTTAGTGGTACGGGCGCACTTGTGGATGAAATTTCCGATTTGTGTATTGTGTATCTACTCCATGAGAAGTGTCAATATCTGAACTTTTCCCTAACGTCTTTAGAAGTGTTTGTGACTTATAATTACCGGTCTTACAGATAAAAGGATATTTAGCAGATTATTCATAGGATGGTTTAAGCATTTACTTTTCCAATAGGCCAACAAAGTACAAGTTTAAAAAAGAATATTTAAACTGTGTAGAAGAAACTATGGATTGTTATATCTTACCAACTCGTTTATCGCAAAATCATCATGTACTGTCTTAAAAATGCATTAATTGTAAAAGATATATTTCAGATTTTGTTTTTATCTCATTTGACAAAAGCAACGGATATAACGAGCATTTATTTATGGTCTGAGGATTTTCATATCCAACCAGTACATTCGTATCCTAGATAAAATGTTCTCAAAACTCAACTTAATGAATACATTTATAAAATGCAATAAAACGTGTGAGTAATAATGAATCCTAGACAGGATCACACTCAAATAAAGCAGCAGTATATTTTGTAAAATGTGCCGACACGTCTTACACCGTTATCAAATTTCCCATGAAATACTGACCATTTAACACGAAGTAGTAAAAATAAATCACTGCAGTATAAAGCCCTGAAAAAAATGGAAAAAAAATAACTTCAGTTTTTTTTCACCTCCTTCATCTGTAGGTTCGGAGTACTCAAGGAAGATAATAGTGGTGTGAGTCCTGACGTCCAGATGTGTTGCGTGTTAAACCATTGCATATAAGTTAACGTTGAAACCAATTATGTTGAGCTGATTGATTCTTTAGTCCTGCGTCCTTTGTTTGCATTTAAGCTGGGCGCGCTCGCCGAGAACCGGTCTATAGATTAATGTCTGGTTGTTCACAAATAACTTTCCCCATATATGTATAATATAAAAGTTGTATATTTATACATAATTTATGAACATTGTATGAACTGTTCATGGTTGAAAAATGAAAACTATAACCACAGATTGAATGAATTATGGACATTTATTTAAATTTATTGGTCATTTGTACTGAATGCCATAACATGCAGAAATATCATATACAATATTAGTATTTTTTCAGCATATCTAGCTGAATATATATATTTACTCAAAATAGTTGGTATTTTATAATAAACGCACTAATTTTTGTCATATTTAGTTGTTGTCTAATTTGTTTTAGCTCGACTGCGGAGAAAACTCAAAGCTTATATGAACCTGTATGAAGCTCTCGAGTCCGCTTTTTTGGGTAGAACCAGTTCTTAGTGTTATTTAAAGAGGCAGCGGGTCGAGCTTCGGATCGAACCCGCAACCTCTTCCGTGAGCGGCCAACACGCTATCCACAACACCGCTTTTATTTTTCATTTACATTCCAGACTTTCACCTACTAAGTATATATATATCTGATTAACAATTAACAATATGGGATATTGAATTGGTGAAGGGCACCGGAAATTTGTTTATCCTTTCACTGAACACTTGACATGCTTGGAATAAAATACACGAAAAAGACAACTAAAAGGTGTTTTTTTTTAAAGAAAGCTGGAACGCAAACACATTGTGGAATCGATTGCGAAGTCTCTATTTTGACGGACACTAAACATTTGGCTTCGCAACTCCAACATTAAATACGTAAAAAAACATCCTGACATACATGTGAACGGACATACTCAATAAGATTCACAGTAATTTTGAACAAAGCCCCGCCCACTGAGGTACATACAATGCAAAAACTAATACGAACATGTTATTATTGAACGAGTATGTGTAAATAAATCAATATACAAGGATCAGTTACTTGCATTGACTTATAGATCAAACTGTCGATTAAACGATATTGGCTATTGTACCTTTAATGGTGCTTGAGGGCAGTTGAATGCAACGGTGTTCACACTGAATGCTTTATTAACACAACTCATTATTGGAACTTCCAAGTAAATAATGGATCTTGTTATAATGGTAAAATGCAGTATTGATACTTGCTCTCTAACGCTTGTTATTAATTTTAACTTATCCAGACTTTAAAAAAATATTTTGCAGTTATTGTTTATATTAAATACACTTGAAATCAAGTATTTAACATTTAAATATCAAGTTAGTTTACAGTGTTCTGTATTATACAGAAATATATTGTACGAGTTTGTACTGTGGTGAAAACCTAATATGATTTTCACCACAATATGTACGAGTACAATATATTCCCATATTGTACAAAACACGTATAAAGAATATTTTTATTCTATACATTTATCAAAATAGTAAGGAAAAATCCAGATCATTTTAATGAATAAATCGTGATTTCAGAGCGGCAGACGAAGGAAGTTACAGTGACAGATATCCGAATATTTTGTCGATTGTTTTTTTCGTTGAAATTTTTACTATATTGATTTCCCCTTTTTAATCGCCATCTTGAATTTTGAACTGCAAAATATAAATTTTATTGGATCCAATAAACGTTTAAATATTGTACGGCCAAGTGGTAACACATCTAGAATAGATGATTAACGCTACAATAATGAGGGTATGTTAGTGGGGGTACCAATATGACATATGCAAAATATAAATGACCTCATATGGCATATGCAAAAAATACTTTTTTCTATATGGAGAAATTAAAGTTTAAGATTGCGAGTCTTTAATTGAATGTATATTTCTTATTTTGAGTAGGAAAATGATCAAACTGCATTAACGGTATGGAAATTCAACATACGGAACTGGCGCACGCTAGTCACAAAATAGATTACAAAGTTATCACACTGTTTGTCGTGCGGTGGTGATTCTAAGATCGTGTAAGGATCTTAAAGAGGTTTGAAAATAGATCAAAATAGATCAAAAGACTCAAAATAGAAAAAAAAAGTATTAGAATTTTAATTAATTTTCGAATTGCATATGGAAAAAATCAATAACCTAATATGGCATATGTCAAAAAAATATTTCGCCTATATGGCATATGCAAAAAAATAAATGGGCCCATATGGCATATGCAAAAAACCCTAACAGAGCCTCAGTAATATTGTATATTATTTGACGACGGGCTATTTGAATATTAAACGTTCAATTTCAGGTGTGTTTGTATATCTATGGCGTCTCGTCCAATATGATTTTCACCACAATACATATTCGTACACTTTATTTCCATACTGTACAAAACATTGTAAAAAAACTTATAATACACCATACACGTGGATTAGACATTTACATGGTATTCTATCTATTATGTAAATATTTTTAGTTCGTTTTTTATTCATTTTAAGAAAGGTTTAAAGAAGTTCCGTCCAGGTCAAATGTATACATAACGACGTCATGAAGTATACATTATGACGTCATGTGCCTGATAAACTTGCAATGACGTGATAAATCTATGTTTATCGAGCAGACAGTTTATCAACAGAAATGAATGCATTGACATGATAAAATGAAATATACCAGCCTCCTTTATCTCAAGTAGATGTATATATATATATATATATATATATATATATATATATATATATATATATATATATATATATAAATATATATATATATATCTGAAAATTACCTTGCATATACAAGGATACTTTCTATTACCAAGTATACTGAGAATACGTATGACCTGCCTATATAGGTTGACAAAATGGCGTGTTAGTTAAGCTACTGTGTGCGCATATAAATCAGGTATAAGACCAATACAGGAAATTAGTGTTTATTAATCAACTTCTCAATACGGGGATAAACTAATATAATAACCCTAATATCTGTCGTTTACATGTGTATGGTATTCAGAATGCCAAGGTAATATTAAATACAAATTACACTGTTGTTCTCAATATAGGTTAAACACAGTGAATCTGGTTTAATCCAATGCCGGAAATTAATGTTCAATATAATCAATAGTATAATACTATACCTATATTAAAGTCCATCTGATAAATTCAGTAAATCGGTTTTTTATACTGTCCGGTAATATCGACGGCTAACAATAACGTAAACGCATGAGTATAAAATTAGTAGGAAGTCGGCAGTTAGTAGTTTGGGATTTGAATATCCAACTACCGAACAGTTGCGTGTTGGGGATTCGGATTCGTTTTTATAATCACTATTTAATTTACTCTTCGTATCATAATTAAAATGAAGTTTATCATTTGATCACAGCTACTTACCAGCCATAGGCAATGTGGAATGATATAAAAATAATTTTCCATTAAACAACATGTAAAAGGAAGAAGAAAAAAAAATGAAAATAATACGAGCTCAGACAACCCATTTTACTTTTAACTGACGATTCGCGGCCAATCCCCAACTGGAAATTTTGAATCGCCTCCTGGTGAATATACTCATGGTTTTGAAGGAACAACGCGGGAATGGTGTTTATTTATTGTTATAAATTCGATTCCCAAACTGGCCACTGGTTGGTAGTTGGCGATTCATGGCGATTCAAAACGTCCAGTTGGGGAAATAAATTCTATAGAAATACAGTGTTAGCCGGTCGAACCTGAAGTTGTTGGTTTAATTTCAGACGCAATTGCCTCTCAAGCAAACATATAATGTTCACATATACATATCATCTATTTACATGTCATTATACGTACTGCAACACGGGTATAACAGACGTGCCATTATCCCTCCATCCGCCCGTATGTCTGCTCGTCTTACATAAGATTTGTTATCACAACTTCTACTACACACGGGTATTTAATTTGAATACGGTGAAACTTTTGAGGTAGATCAGGTATAAAGCAAACATTTGCATATTCTGATTGGCTATTTTTTATATGAGCCCTCCGATACAAACGCCCATCACACGCTTTTGTTGGCTCAACTCCAACAACTATCATATATCGTATGTCTGATGAAACTTTGTGGACGGCATTACATACATTGGATGATATTACAATATCGGGCAATGTCGTGAATGTCAATTTACTGGACATTCTGGTTGTATCTAAATGTACCTGTTAATTTGTATTGTTTTAAATACTCTTTCTTTATACGGTTGACAATGGCCAAGTCTTCTATGTAATAACTCTTTGAACTCATTAATTTGGTTATTCTAGTAATAAAACAATTTTACCTACTGATCATGCAATTGTCTTCCAAGTTAAAAGTAAAATGGGTTGTTTGAGTTCGTATTATTTTCATTTTTTTTCTTCTTCCTTTTACGTTGTTTAATGGAAAATCATTTTTATGTCATTCCACATTGCCTATGGTTGGTAAGTAGCTGTGATCAAATGATAAACTTCATTTTAATTATGATACGAAGAGTTGAACTTTCTATTTACTGAACTGTCAAATTATACTTTATGGAAAGATATCGTTGAATGCTGTTTTTTTGTCGTCAGTGTGTCACTACGTCTGCATAATATGTCTTCAAAATTGAAGTTAATACAGAATCACCTTACAAGTGATTAAAAGTATTGCACGTTATGACCAACTTATGAATAACTAAAGGGACTTTAATTTCATTTGTAAGAGGGCTGTCATAATCTTTATCAATGCCAGTTTCACATAAATCACATTTAATTGAAGAAAAATGATTATGTAACTGATCTTAATAACTTTGCAGGGCATTTCAAATCAAATACTTAAGTCAACCGCTGCTGTTTTGCAAGTAGAATGGATAATGGATTCATTTTTGTATTAAAGCGAGGAAGCGTTGATATACAGTGGGCGATTAAATGTTTTGATTTCGGTGATTGTAAGGCTAGAAGATAACAACCAAATGAATATCCGAGGTATCCGATCTCTCCTTAGGTTCAAAGTGCTACGTTCCGTTTACCTATGTTAACGTCTCGGGTTTCGCAACATCACTGAAATATCAAAAATAATAAAAAATATGTCCAACACGAGACGTACCATTGAAAGGGCACTGTCACCACAATAACATAAACCTAATTAATATATAAAATAATCATAATCAGTAAAAAACGGACAGTTGTGAAACAAAAAAATATCTCGGGTTAATAATTTTTAAAAAAAAATGTGTGCTGCTATACGCAGATGTACAAGAAGATTTTCCAGAAGCCGGGACAACAAATATAACAACTACTAAGGGAACGGCAAGACAAAGATAAGACAATTGTCCAGCGAGTAAAGTCCCAAATCGTTTCGGCTGTCGCTCGATCGAAGAGGAAAGCGATATGGCCGACTGTAAGAGGATAAATCACGTTGCAAAAATAGTTTTAAATCGGTGTTGTTTTTGCAATTGAAAAGATAATTCTAGAATTATAGAATATTTGTGATGACGGCAGCACAACTGCGAATTATTTCTAGTCATAAAAATATTAGGCTTATTGAAACCCAAACTATCTACATGTTTTATATGATCGAGACATGGTGATTTTAATTTATTTCTTTAAAAACTAAATGACTTTTGTGTGCGGTGAACAAAAACCAGTTCCGAACTAGTTACTTTTATAATAAACTCATTCCAACATATTGCATTTCAAACTTTCAATACTCTTTCTAGATATGTGAGAAACATATATAATGATAATTGATCCCATTTGTGCAATTTGAAAATAGTCACCGTTTCAAACAAATTTTCCTATCTGACATTGTCTTATTATGTTATTTATTTTAATTTTGGTCTTCATTAGTACCTAGCACAAAATAGCCACATTGTGGTTAAAATTGCACCAATCTACGATCAGAATTACATGTATGCTTGTTTAACTGAAATTATCAAATTGCAATATTGTTCTTCATATTTGGAATAGACGGGTTATCATAATGTTTTTTTTTTTCGATATAAATCCATGCAATGCAAAAACCTCGGGGAAATATTGAATATAACACAAAAGCCATACTTTTAACATAATTTCAACAAACTTAAAATGACTGTGGGAAGGGCAGGGACATGTAACATAAATTTTGATTGATATAGGTCAAACGTTGTCATAGAAGAAGTGTTTTGGGATTGTTGATTGACGACGGAGAATGAACCGATTATATGAGATAAAAAGTATTTATATCTCAGTACGCCAGCACCACTTCAATTGCCAATCATGTCACAGATACGCGCCATCAACGTATCACACGCCATAGTTTCATCTTGTTAGGACTATACAGCTTGTAAACAAATAAACAAACAGTCTTTATAAATAAGTATCACCCTTTTGGTATTTAATGGGCATTATTATATATCCGTTATTTGTATAGAAGTATTCAATTTGCTATAGTAAAGTTACACGATACCTGCCAAATTATGACTTAAGTAAAATTGTTAGATATGTAGGCTCTTAAGACAGTTAACCAATTATCTATGAAGGCTTTTATTTATATTTTACTTAATGGTCAAACTAGGGGTAATATCAGATAATGTATGTCGTGACGCTATTGTAATCTGTTGGACTAAATTATTTGATTGTGAAAAAAGGTCACTAGTTAAATAAAAAAAACATGAAATAAAGTGTACGTCAGACTATAATTATCTCGCTGACAAACGTAAGTACTCGTGTATAATGTACATACTACGTTTTAATTAGATGATTAGACAGTTACCTTCAATTAAATCTTGACCTCAAAAATATTCTTCATGTTTTTGGGTGCCTTGTTTTCTTCAAAAAATGTATAACCAGATTAATATATCAATAGAATACATCAGCGTTCTCCATCTAAGGAACGGTGTCAAGACTAGTGTTAAAGTCATGGGTTCGAGGCCTATTCAATCCAAAACGTATATTTGAGAAAGTTTGCCAGTAACTTGTAGGAAAGTGATTAACTTTGAGGTTTTCAAATAAAACTACTTTAGGCCATACAAAACCTTCTAAATATATTATCTAACATCATGGCAGCAAATGTATTATCTAACATCATGGTAGCAAATGTATTATCTAACATCATGGCAGCAAATGTATTATCTAACATCATGGCAGCAAATGTATTATCTAACATCATGGCAGCAAATGTATTATCTAACATCATGGCAGCAAATGTATTATCTAACATCATGGTAGCAAATGTATTGTTTAACATCATGGCAGCAAATGTATTATCTAACATCATGGCAGGAAATGTATTATCTAACATCATGGTAGCAAATGTATTGTTTAACATCATGGCAGCAAATGTATTATCTAACATCATGGCAGGAAATGTATTATCTAACATCATGACAGCAAATGTATTGTTTAACATCATGGCAGCAAATGTATTGTTTAACATCATGGCAGCAAATGTATTGTTTAACATCATGACAGCAAATGTATTGTTTAACATCATGGCAGCAAATTTATTGTTTAACATCATGGTAGCAAATGTATTGTTTAACATCATGGCAGCAAATGTATTGTTTAACATCATGGCAGCAAATGTATTGTTTAACAGCATGGCAGCAAATGTATTGTTTAACCTCATGGCAGCAAATGTATTGTTTAACATCATGGCAGCAAATGTATTGCTTAACAGCATGGCAGCAAATGTATTGTTTAACATCATGGCAGCAAATGTATTGTTTAACATCATGGCAGCAAATGTATTATTTAACATCATGGCAGCAAATGTATTATTTAACATCATGGCAGCAAATGTATTGTTTAACATCATGGCAGCAAATGTATTGTTTAACATCATGGCAGCAAATGTATTGTTTAACATCATGGCAGCAAATGTATTGTTTAACATCATGGCAGCAAATGTATTGTTTAACATCATGGTAGCAAATGTATTGTTTAACATCATGGCAGCAAATGTAGTGTATTGTTTAACATCATGGTAGCAAATGTATTATCTAACATCATGGTAGCAAGTGTATTGTTTAACATCATGGTAGCAAATGTATTGTTTAACATCATGGCAGCAAATGTATTGTTTAACATCATGGTAGCAAATGTATTGTTTAACATCATGGCAGCAAATGTATTGTTTAACATCATGGTAGAAAATGTATTGTTTAACATCATGGTAGCAAATATATTGTTTAACATCATGGTAGCAAGTGTATTGTTTAACATCATGGTAGCAAATATATTGTTTAGCATCATGGCAGCAAATGGATTGTTTAGCATCATGGCAGCAAATGTATTGTTTAGCATCATGGCAGCAAATGTACTGTTTAGCATCATGGCAGCAAATGTATTGTTTAACATCATGGTAGCAAATGTATTGTTTAACATCATGGCAGCAAATGTATTGTTTAACATCATGGCAGCAAATGTATTGTTTAACATAATGGTAGCAAATGTATTATCTAACATCATGGCAGCAAATGTATTGTTTAACATCATGGTAGCAAATGTATTGTCTAACATAATGGTAGCAAATGTATTGTCTAACATCATGGCAGCAAATGTATTGTCTAACATCATGGTAGCAAATGTATTGTCTAACATCATGGCAGCAAATGTATTGTTTAACATCGTGGTAGCAAATGTATTATCTAACATCGTGGCAGCAAATGTATTGTTTAACATCGTGGTAGCAAATGTATTATCTAACATCATGGCAGCAAATGTATTGTTTAACATCATGGTAGCAAATGTATTATCTAACATCATGGCAGCAAATGTATTGTTTAACATCATGGTAGCAAATGTATTATCTAACATCATGGCAGCAAATGTATTGTTTAACATCATGGCACAAATGTATTATCTAACATCATGGCAGCAAATGTATTGTTTAACATCATAGTAGCAAATGTATTGTTTAACATCATGGTAGCAAATGTATTATCTAACATCATGGTAGCAAATGTATTATCTAACATCATGGCAGCAAGTGTATTGTCTAACATCATGGCAGCAAGTGTATTGTTTAACATCATGGCAGCAAATGTATTATCTAACATCATGGCAGCAAATGTATTGTTTAACAGCATGGCAGCAAATGTATTGTCTAACATCATGGTAGCAAATGTATTATCTAACATCATGGCAGCAAATGTATTGTTTAACATCATGGTAGCAAATGTATTATCTAACATCATGGCAGCAAATGTATTGTTTAACATCATGGTAGCAAATGTATTATCTAACATCATGGCAGCAAATGTATTGTTTAACATCATGGTAGCAAATGTATTATCTAACATCATGGTAGCAAATGTATTATTTAACATCATGGCAGCAAATGTATTGTTTTACATCATGGCAGCAAATGTATTGTTCAACATCATGGTAGCAAATGTATTATCTAACATCATGGCAGCAAATGTATTGTTTAACATCATGGTAGCAAATGTATTATCTAACATCACGGCAGCAAATGTATTGTTTAACATCATGGTAGCAAATGTATTATCTAACATCATGGTAGCAAATGTATTATCTAAAATAATGGCAGCAAATGTATTGTTTAACATCATGGTAGCAAATGTATTATCTAACATCATGGCAGCAAATGTATTGTTTAACATCATGGTAGCAAATGTATTATCTAACATCATGGCAGCAAATGTATTGTTTAACATCATGGTAGCAAATGTATTGTTTAACATCATGGCAGCAAATGTAGTGTATTGTTTAACATCATGGTAGCAAATGTATTATCTAACATCATGGTAGCAAATGTATTGTCTAACATCATGGCACTAATGTATTATCTAACATCATGGCAGCAAATGTATTGTTTAACATCATGGTAGCAAATGTAATGTTTAACATCATGGTAGCAAGTGTATTGTTTAACATCATGGTAGCAAATATATTGTTTAGCATCATGGCAGCAAATGGATTGTTTAGCATCATGGCAGCAAATGTATTGTTTAGCATCATGGCAGCAAATGTATTGTTTAACATCATGGCAGCAAATGTATTGTCTAACATCATGGCAGCAAATGTATTGTCTAACATCATGGTAGCAAATGTATTGTCTAACATAATGGTAGCAAATGTATTATCTAACATCATGGCAGCAAATGTATTGTTTAACATCATGGCAGCAAATGTATTGTCTAACATAATGGCAGCAAATGTATTGTCTAACATCATGGCAGCAAATGTATTGTCTAACATCATGGCAGCAAATGTATTGTCTAACATCATGGCAGCAAATGTATTGTTTAACATCGTGGTAGCAAATGTATTATCTAACATCGTGGCAGCAAATGTATTGTTTAACATCGTGGTAGCAAATGTATTATCTAACATCGTGGCAGCAAATGTATTGTTTAACATCATGGTAGCAAATGTATTATCTAACATCATGGCAGCCAATGTATTGTTTAACATCATGGTAGCAAATGTATTATCTAACATCATGGCAACAAATGTATTGTTTAACATCATGGCACTAATGTATTATCTAACATCATGGCAGCAAATGTATTGTTCAACATCATGGTAGCAAATGTATTGTTTAACATCATGGTAGCAAATGTATTATCTAACATCATGGTAGTAAATGTATTATCTAACATCATGGCAGCAAATGTATTGTCTAACACCATGGCAGCAAATGTATTGTCTAACATCATGGCAGCAAATGTATTATCTAACATCATGGCAGCAAATGTATTGTTTAACATCATGGCAGCAAATGTATCGTCTAACATCATGGTAGCAAATGTATTATCTAACATCATGGCAGCAAATGTATTGTTTAACATCATGGTAGCAAATGTATTATCTAACATCATGGCAGCAAATGTATTGTTTAACATCATGGTAGCAAATGTATTATCTAACATCATGGCAGCAAATGTATTGTTTAACATCATGGCAGCAAATGTATTATCTAACATCATGGCAGCAAATGTATTGTTTTACATCATGGCAGCAAATGTATTGTTCAACATCATGGTAGCAAATGTATTATCTAACATCATGGCAGCAAATGTATTGTTTAACATCATGGTAGCAAATGTATTATCTAACATCATGGCAGCAAATGTATTGTTTAACATCATGGCAGCAAATGTATTATCTAACATCATGGCAGCAAATGTATTGTTTAACATCATGGTAGCAAATGTATTGTTTAACATCATGGCAGCAAATGTAGTGTATTGTTTAACATCATGGTAGCAAATGTATTATCTAACATCATGGTAGCAAGTGTATTGTCTAACATCATGGTAGCAAATGTATTGTCTAACATCATGGCAGCAAATGTATTGTTAAACATCATGGTAGCAAATGTATTGTTTAACATCATGGCAGCAAATGTATTGTTTAACATCATGGCAGCAAATGTATTGTTTAACATCATGGCAGCAAATGTATTGTTTAACATCATGGTAGCAAATGTATTATCTAACATCATGGCAGCAAATGTATTGTTGAACATCATGGCAGCAAATGTATTATCTAACATCATGGCAGCAAATGTATTGTTTAACATCATGGCAGCAAATGTAGTGTATTGTTTAACATCATGGTAGCAAATGTATTATCTAACATCATGGTAGCAAGTGTATTGTCTAACATCATGGTAGCAAATGTATTGTCTAACATCATGGCAGCAAATGTATTTTAAACATCATGGTAGCAAATGTATTGTTTAACATCATGGCAGCAAATGTATTGTTTAACATCATGGCAGCAAATGTATTGTTTAACATCATGGTAGCAAGTGTATTGTTTAACATCATGGTAGGAAATGTATTGTTTAGCATCATGGCAGCAAATGGATTGTTTAGCATCATGGCAGCAAATGTATTGTTTAGCATCATGGCAGCAAATGTATTGTTTAGCATCATGGCAGCAAATGTATTGTTTAACATCATGGCAGCAAATGTATTGTTTAACATCATGGTAGCAAATGTATTGTCTAACATAATGGCAGCAAATGTATTATCTAACATCATGGCAGCATATGTATTGTTTAACATCATGGTAGCAAATGTATTGTCTAACATAATGGTAGCAAATGTATTGTCTAACATCATGGCAGCAAATGTATTGTCTAACATCATGGTAGCAAATGTATTGTCTAACATCATGGCAGCAAATGTATTGTTTAACATCGTGGTAGCAAATGTATTATCTAACATCATGGCAGCAAATGTATTGTTTAACATCGTGGTAGCAAATGTATTATCTAACATCATGGCAGCAAATGTATTGTTTAACATCATGGTAGCAAATGTATTATCTAACATCATGGCAGCAAATGTATTGTTTAACATCATGGTAGCAAATGTATTATCTAACATCATGGCAGCAAATGTATTGTTTAACATCATGGCACAAATGTATTATCTAACATCATGGCAGCAAATGTATTGTTTAACATCATGGTAGCAAATGTATTGTCTAACATCATGGTAGCAAATGTATTATCTAACATCATGGTAGCAAATGTATTATCTAACATCATGGCAGCAAATGTATTGTCTAACATCATGGCAGCAAATGTATTGTTTAACATCATGGCAGCAAATGTATTATCTAACATCATGGCAGCAAATGTATTGTTTAACATCATGGCAGCAAATGTATTGTCTAACATCATGGTAGCAAATGTATTATCTAACATCATGGCAGCAAATGTATTGTTTAACATCATGGTAGCAAATGTATTATCTAACATCATGGCAGCAAATGTATTGTTTAACATCATGGTAGCAAATGTATTATCTAACATCATGGCAGCAAATGTATTGTTTAACATCATGGTAGCAAATGTATTGATTTACATCATGGCAGCAAATGTATTGTTCAACATCATGGTAGCAAATGTATTGTTTAACATCATGGCAGCAAATGTATTGTTTAACATCATGTTAGCAAATGTATTATCTAACATCATGGCAGCAAATGTATTGTTTAACATCATGGTAGCAAATGTATTATCTAACATCATGGCAGCAAATGTATTGTTTAACATCATGGCAGCAAATGTATTGTTTAACATCATGGTAGCAAATGTATTGTTTAACATCATGGTAGCAAATGTATTATCTAACATCATGGCAGCAAATGTATTGTTTAACATCATGGCAGCAAATGTATTGTTTAACATCATGGTAGCAAATGTATTGTCTAACATCATGGTAGCAAATGTATTTTTTAACATCATGGTAGCAAATGTATTGTTTAACATCATGGCAGCAAATGTATTGTTTAACATCATGGTAGAAAATGTATTGTCTAACATCATGGTAGCAAATGTATTATCTAACATCATGGCAGCAAATGTATTATCTAACATCATGGCAGCAAATGTATGATCTAACATCATGGCAGCAAATGTATTGTCTAACATCATGGCAGCAAATGTATTGTTTAACATCATGGCAGCAAATGTATTGTTTAACATCATGGTAGCAAATGTATTATCTAACATCATGGTAGCAAATGTATTATCTAACATCATGGCAGCAAATGTATTGTTTAACATCATGGTAGCAAATGTATTATCTAACATCATGGTAGCAAATGTATTATCTAACATCATGGCAGCAAATGTATTATCTAACATCATGGCAGCAAATGTATTGTTTAACATCATGGTAGCAAATGTATTATCTAACATCATGGCAGCAAATGTATTGTTTAACATCATGGTAGCAAATGTATTATCTAACATCATGGTACCAAATGTATTATCTAACATCATGGTAGCCAAGTTCACTTTGCACCTGCATGTATCGTTAACATCTGTGACGTATACTATATGATACGTGTTATATTAAGATATAGATGATTGGAAAACCACTCGGATCTTATAACATAAATACAAATATGGTTAGTATTAAAATGAGACGAGCAATAAACTGACATATCCAATCATTACATTGTGGTATTCTATTATGCCCCATAATTTATGATACGTTACACTTTTTATTCTAAGTGTGTCTTATTCAATGTCCAATGTAAACAGGTAGTGTTGCACCCAGCCGTTAAATTACAAAAGGAGCGCTTGCTTCGTTGGAATGAATACTAAGCTAAGATAGGGATAAATCATTTCACAATAGAGGAAAATTGATTTCTATTTTTTGTGTAAGGTGTGTTAAATGGATAGTATGTAAAACCTTGTCCAGTTTTCAAATATGTTGATGTTTCCCTGTCGCTTATAGAAATGCATATTGTGTTATCGTTTTCTGTTTAACATATTAAATATCACAATGCATATTAAGTTATCGTTTTCTGTTTAACATATTAAATAATATAATGCATATTGCGTTATAGTTTTCTGTTTAACATAATTAATAATATAATGCCTAGTAAGTGCTGAAGTGAAGTGAGGTTATGACACAATGAATTTCATGAGTATTAATCACACAATCTAAGAATATATTAACTGATAGAATTGCTTTGTTATTATTAAACGCAAAAAATAGTTTAACCCAATTAAGTTACTTCTCCACTAAGACCGTAGCGGACACTCTTAGTGTAAACAATTAACTGACATAGCAAATCATTAGCTTGTGGTAATTCATTACGCCCAGATAGTTATAATTTATTGTAACTTACACTTTTCATTCAAAGTGTGTGTGCTACCGTGATGTTAAACAAACCATTTGCTGCCATGATGTTAAACAATCCATTTGCTGCCATGATGTTAAACAATCCATTTTCTGCCACAATGTTAAACAATATATTTGTTACCATGATGTTAAACAATATATTTGTTACCATGACGTTAAACAATACATTTGCTGCCATAATATTAAACAATCCATTTGCTGCCATGATGTTAAACAATCTATTTTCTGCCACAATGTTAAACAATATATTTGTTACCATGATGTTAAACAATATATTTGTTACCATGATGTTAAACAATCCATTTGCTGCCATAATGTTAAACAATACATTTGCTACCATGATGTTAAAAAATCCATTTGCTGCCATAATGTTAAACAATCCATTTGCTGCCATGATGTTAAACACTCCATTTGCTGCCATAATGTTAAACAATCCATTTGCTGCCATGATGTTAAACAATCCATTTTCTGCCACAATGTTAAACAATACATTTGTTACCATGATGTTAAACAATATATTTGTTACCATGATGTTAAACAATACATTTGCTGCCATAATGTTAAACAATATATTTGCTACCATGATGTTAAACAATATATTTGCTGCAATAATGTTAAACAATCCATTTGCTGCCATGATGTTGAACAATATATCTGTCACCATGATGTTAAACAATACATTTGCTGCCAAAATGTTAAACAATATATTTGCTACCATGATGTTAAACAATCCATTTGCTGCCACAATGTTAAACAATCCATTTGCTGCCACATTGTTAAAAAATCCGTTTGCTGCCATGATGTTAAACAATACATTTGCTGCCATAATGTTAAACAATCCATTTGCTGCCATAATGGTTAACAATCCATTTGCTGCCACAATGTTAAACAATATATTTGTTACCATGATGTTAAACAATACATTTGCTGCCGTGATGTTAAACAATACATTTGCTGCCGTGATGTTAAACAATCCATTTCCTGCCATAATGTTAAACAATCCGTTTGCTGCCACAATGTTAAACAAAATATTTGTTACCATGATGTTAAACAATACATTTGCTGCCATAATGTTAAACAATATATTTGCTACCATGATGTTAAACAATCCATTTGCTGCCATAATGTTAAACAATCCCTTTGCTGCCATAATGTTAAACAATACATTTGCTGCCATAATGTTAAACAATACATTTGCTACCATGATGTTAAACAATACATTTGCTGCCATAATGTTAAACAATACATTTGCTGCCATAATGTTAAACAATACATTTGCTACCATGATGTTAAACAATACATTTGCTGCCATGATGTTAAACAATATATCTGTCACCATGATGTTAAACAATACATTTGCTGCCAAAATGTTAAACAATATATTTGCTACCATGATGTTAAACAATCCATTTGCTGCCACAATGTTAAACAATCCATTTGCTGCCACATTGTTAAACAATCCATTTGCTGCCATGATGTTAAACAATACATTTGCTGCCATAATGTTAAACAATCAATTTGCTGCCATAATGGTTAACAATCCATTTGCTGCCACAATGTTAAACAATATATTTGTTACCATGATGTTAAACAATACATTTGCTGCCGTGATGTTAAACAATACATTTGCTGCCGTGATGTTAAACAATCCATTTCCTGCCATAATGTTAAACAATCCGTTTGCTGCCACAATGTTAAACAAAATATTTGTTACCATGATGTTAAACAATACATTTGCTGCCATAATGTTAAACAATATATTTGCTACCATGATGTTAAACAATCCATTTGCTGCCATAATGTTAAACAATCCCTTTGCTGCCATAATGTTAAACAATACATTTGCTGCCATAATGTTAAACAATACATTTGCTACCATGATGTTAAACAATACATTTGCTGCCATAATGTTAAACAATACATTTGCTGCCATAATGTTAAACAATACATTTGCTACCATGATGTTAAACAATACATTTGCTGCCATGATGTTAAACAATACATTTGCTGCCATGATGTTAAACAATACATTTGCTGCCATAATTTTAAACAATACATTTGCTGACATAATGTTAAACAATACATTTGCTACCATGTTGTTAAACAATACATTTGCTGCCATGATGTTAAACAATACATTTGCTACCATGATGTTAAACAATACATTTGCTGCCATGATGTTAAACAATACATTTGCTGCCATGATGTTAAACAATACATTTGCTGCCATGATGTTAAACAATATATTTGCTGCAATGATGTTAAACAATCCATTTGCTGCCATAATGTTAAACAATCCATTTGCTGCCACAATGTTGAACAATATATCTGTCACCATGATGTTAAACAATACATTTGCTGCCAAAATGTTAAACAATATATTTGCTACCATGATGTTAAACAATCCATTTGCTGCCACAATGTTAAACAATCCATTTGCTGCCACATTGTTAAACAATCCATTTGCTGCCATGATGTTAAACAATACATTTGCTGCCATAATGTTAAATAATCCATTTGCTGCCATAATGGTTAACAATCCATTTGCTGCCACAATGTTAAACAATATATTTGTTACCATGATGTTAAACAATACATTTGCTGCCGTGATGTTAAACAATACATTTGCTGCCATAATGTTAAACAATCCATTTCCTGCCATAATGTTAACAATCCGTTTGCTGCCACAATGTTAAACAAAATATGTGTTACCATGATGTTAAACAATACATTTGCTGCCATGATGTTAAGCAATATATTTGCTACCATGATGTTAAACAATCCATTTGCTGCCATAATGTTAAACAATCCATTTGCTGCCATAATGTTAAACAATACATTTGCTGCCATAATGTTAAACAATACATTTGCTACCATGATGTTAAACAATACATTTGCTGCCATAATGTTAAACAATACATTTGCTGCCATAATGTTAAACAATACATTTGCTACCATGATATTAAACAATACATTTGCTGCCATAATGTTAAACAATACATTTGCTACCATGATGTTAAACAATACATTTGCTGCCATAATTTTAAACAATACATTTGCTGACATAATGTCAAACAATACATTTGCTACCATGATGTTAAACAATACATTTGCTGCCATGATGTTAAACAATACATTTGCTACCATGATGTTAAACAATACATTTGCTGCCATGATGTTAAACAATACATTTGCTGCCATGATGTTAAACAATACATTTGCTGCCATGATGTTAAACAATCCATTTTCTGCCATGATGTTAAACAATACATTTGCTGCCATGATGTTAAACAATTCATTTTCTGCCATAATGTTAAACAATACATTTGCTGCCATGATGTTAAACAATACATTTGCTGCCACGATGTTAAACAATACATTTGCTGCCACGATGTTAAACAATACATTTGCTGCCACGATGTTAAACAATGCATTTGCTACCACGATGTTAAACAATACATTTGCTACCACGATGTTAGATAATACATTTGCTGCCACGATGTTAGATAATACATTTGCTACCATGATGTTAGATAATACATTTGCTACCATGATGTTAAACAATACATTTGCTGCCATGATGTTAAACAATTCATTTTCTGGCATGATGTTAAACAATACATTTTCTGCCATGATGTTAAACAATACATTTGCTGCCATGATGTTAAACAATTCATTTGCTGCCATGATGTTAGACAATACATTTGCTACCATGATGTTAGACAATACATTTGCTACCATGATGTTAAACAATACATTTGCTACCACGATGTTAGATAATACATTTGCTGCCACGATGTTAGATAATACATTTGCTGCCATGATGTTAGACAATACATTTGCTACCATGATGTTAGACAATACATTTGCTGCCATGATGTTAGACAATTCATTTTCTGCCATGATGTTAAACAATACATTTGCTGCCATGATGTTAAACAATACATTTGCTACCATGTTGTTAAACAATACATTTGCTGTCATGATGTTAAACAATACATTTGCTGCCATGATGTTAAACAATTCATTTGCTGCCATGATGTTAAACAATACATTTGCTACCATGATGTGAAACAATACATTTGCTACCATGGTGTTAAACAATACATTTGCTGTAACAATGTTAAACAATACATTTGCTGCCATGATGTGAAACAATACATTTGCCTCCATGATGTTAAACAATACATTTGCTACCATGATGTTAAACAATACATTTGCTACCATGATGTTAAACAATTCATTTTCTGCCACGATGTTAAACAATACATTTGGTACCATGATGTTAAACAATACATTTGCTACCATGATGTTAGATAATACATTTGCTACCACGATGTTAGATAATACATTTGCTACCATGATGTTTAACAATACATATGCTACCATGATGTTAAACAATTCATTTGGTACCATGATGTTACACAATACATTTGTTGCCATGATGTTAGATAATACATTTGCTACCACGATGTTAGATAATACATTTGCTACCATAATGTTAAACAATACATTTGCTACGATGATGTTAAACAATACATTTGCTACTACGATGTTAGATAATACATTTGCTACCATGATGTTAAACAATACATTTGCTACCATGATGTTAAACAATACATTTGCTACCACGATGTTAAACAATTCATTTTCTGCCACGATGTTAAACAATTCCTTTTTCTGCCACGATGTTAAACAATACATTTGCTACCATGATGTTTAACAATACATTTGCTACCATGATGGTAAACAATACATTTGCTACCACGATGTTAAACAATACATTTGCTACCATGATGTTAAACAATATATTTGCTGCCATGATGTTAAACAATACATTTGCTACCATGATGTTAAACAATTCATTTTTTGCCACGATGTTAAACAATACATTTGCTACCACGATGTTAGATAATACATTTGCTATCATGATGTTAGATAAAACATTTGCTACCATGATGTTAAACAATACATTTGCTGCCATAATGTTAAACAATACATTTGCTACCATGATGTTAAACAATTCATTTTTTGCCACGATGTTAAACAATACATTTGCTACCACGATGTTAGATAATACATTTGCTATCATGATGTTAGATAATACATTTGCTACCATGATGTTAAACAATACATTTGCTGCCATAATGTTAAACAATACATTTGCTACCATGATGTTAAACAATACATTTGCTGCCATGATGTTAAACAATTCATTTTCTGCCACGATGTTAAACAATATATTTGCTACCACGATGTTAGATAATACATTTGCTACCAACATGTTAAACAATACATTTGCTACCATGATGTTAAACAATACATTTGCTACCACGATGTTAGATAATACATTTGCTACCATGATGTTAAACAATACATTTGCTACCATGATGTTAAACAATACATTTGCTACCACGATGTTAGATAATACATTTGCTGCCATGATGTTAAACAATACATTTGCTACCATGATGTTAAACAATTCATTTTCTGCCACGATGTTAAACAAAACATTTGCTACCACGATGTTAAACAATACATTTGCTGCCATAATGTTAATCAATACATTTGCTACCACGATGTTAGATAATACATTTGCTACCATGATGTTAAACAATACATTTGTTGCCATAATTTTAAACAATACATTTGCAACCACGATGTTAGATAATACATTTGCTGCCATTATGTTAAACAATTCATTTTCTGCCATGATGTTAAACAATACATTTGCTTCCATGATGTTAGATAATACATTTGCTGCCATGATGTTAAACAATACATTTGCTACCATGATGTTAAACAATACATTTGCTACCATGATGTTAAACAATACATTTGCTTCCATGATGTTAGATAATACATTTGCTGCCATGATGTTAAACAATACATTTGCTGCCATGATGTTAAACAATACATTTGCTGCCATGATGTTAAACAATCCATTTTCTGCCATGATGTTAAACAATACATTTGCTACCATGATGTTAAACAATTCATTTTCTGCCATAATGTTAAACAATACATTTGCTGCCATGATGTTAAACAATACACTTGCTACCATGATGTTAAACAATACATTTGCTGCCATGATGTTAAACAATACATTTGCTGCCATAATGTTAAACAATACATTTGCTGCCATAATGTTAAACAATACATTTGTTACCACGATGTTAGATAATACATTTGCTACCATGATGTTAAACAATTCATTTTCTGGCATGATGTTAAACAATACATTTGCTGCCATGATGTTAGATAATACATTTGCTGCCATGATGTTAAACAATACATTTGCTACCATGATGTTAAACAATACATTTGCTACCATGATGTTAGATAATACATTTGCTACCATGATGTTAAACAATACATTTGCTACCATGATGTTAGATAATACATTTGCTACCATGATGTTAAACAATACATTTATTACCATGATGTTAAACAATACATTTGCTACCACGATGTTAGATAATACATTTGCTACCATGATGTTAAACAATACATTTGCTGCCATAATGTTAAACAATACATTTGCTGCCATGATGTTAAACAATACATTTGCTACCATAATGTTAAACAATACATTTGCTACCATGATGTTAATAGCCCATTTGCTGCCAAGATATTTAACAATACATTTGCTTCCATGATGTTAAACAATACATTTACATGTAGAAGGTCACATGCAGAAGGTCGTGGATTCGATCCCCTGTCGGGTTATACAAAACTTAAAAAATATACTAAAAGCTTCCTCGTTTGGCGCTAAGAATTTAGAGGATAGTTCTAGGTCTGGTCTGCCCAGTGTCAGTACAATGTGACTTGTAGGGGTATTATGCGCCTGTGGCAGTTTATAGATTAATTTTTATTCTATGCCTTAATTAATTTTCTGTATTTTTGTTAACGATTCACTTGTGGCGAAAGTTATTTTCAACATACTTTATTATGGTGAATATGTACTTCTGACTTTATTACTTTTTTTTATAATTTCCCACAAACTATATTACATATTTTAAAAGCACACGTCAAAGAATGTTTGATAGTCAATCAAAGCTATAAAAGCACACGTCATAGAATGTTTTGAAAGTAAATCAAAGCTATAAAAGAATTCCCTGGCAGCACAGAACGTGACCAAGTCAATAGCAGACTGTGTCAGCTGAATCTGTACATGCAATAAAAAACACCAACGCCTTGGCACAGACGTAAGCGGTGTCTATTTGCAAAACATGTTGAAAACATGTAACAATCAAAGAGCACAACGAATACAGAAGCACAAACACGAGTGTTATAAAGAGTAATTATTGTAAAGAAAATATAAACATTTAGGAAGAGTGATGACATGGGTTACCATTCGGTGCCCCTGTAGCAAATCCACCCGCAGGACGCCTGGTGTACCCAACCTATTGCTTCCCTCCGCCGCCACACTATAACACGAGACGATGCAAAACAACCGTGTCTCATTACAAATAGAAATCATCCACCAGCGATTGGTGTTAAATAAAAATATGCTCAGATCAATATAAAAACGAAAACAAATGCTCAAAAGTCAGAATAACAAGATATTAATGATCAGGTAATACAAGACAATGCCACGTATCCAATGTTTCTGTCCGTATTGAATCCTTAAATGGAATATGCATATCATTGAGTGTCTTGATCAGTCTTGATGAGAGGAAAAAACGAAAGTCAACTAAAAAGTTGGATTGTTTATAGCACCTTTTGATGAACTTCTCGATATGTTTGTATGCATAGGAATAAGCTTTTACGGCGACAATGAGACAGGACCTTACACAGCTTGTAAATCACTCTAAACCTGATAAAGACAACTCGGTGTTACACGTGCAACGCGAAAAATGGAAGAGGAAAATACTTCTTTGATCATGGCAAAGAATAAACATAACATATGTGTATATGTGCACTATTTTATAACAAATTGCCTATTTAAGGCCTTGTCGTTTAAAAGACAGACGGCATTGACGCATTTGGGATAATAGTGATTGTATTCTACACGCAAACAAAAAATGCATCAATTAGAGTCATGTTATGGTAAATTGGAAATTAACTTGAAATTACTATTTTAGCAAATTGTACTATAACAGAAAAAAGCATCTGGTTAACATAGTTCAGTATGGTAAAGTTCAACTATAAATCAGTATATTGTTTGTGAAAGATTGTCAATAAAATAAAAACCAATAAATGAATTCAATGCCGGTCGGGTCTGTGCTGTTTAATTGAATAGTACGCGTCTGTAACGGGTATAGACTTTATACGGTATGGTATTCAGTTATAGCATGTAAATCGAGCGGTTAACATTTTCTTCTGGCGCGTGTTGTTAAATCTACACGAAATTCGTTTCACGGAAAAAAGTCGGATATCTCTAAAACGGTAAGATGTTGTCTAAGTTGTAAGAGTGTTTGGATTTTGAATTTGTTTAATTACGATTATTAATTAACATTATTTAACACGCCTATTAAACTGTACTGGTGAGACTGGTTGTAAGTAACATCTGGATGTCAATGAAGTTTAGTACGTACCGCAAATACTATTTTGTTAGTTGATGTTTTGTCACCATCCATCGTGATGATTTGTTATTATTAGTTATAGTTTTGTATTAATGAAATCTTTTTAAATAACTGTCATTATTGTCAGTATTAGCAGTAGTTCTAGTAGTAGTATTAGTAGTTATAGTAGTAGTAGAAGGAATAGTGGTATAAGTAATAATAGTAGAAGTAGAAGTAGTGGTGGTGGTGGTGGTAGTAGTAGTAGTAGTAGTAATAAAAAGTAGTAGTAGTAGTAGTAGTAGTAGTAGTAGTAGTAGTAGTAGTAGTAGTAGTAGAAGTAGTAGTAGTAGTAGTAGTTGTTGTTGTTGTTGTTGTTGTTGTTGTAGTAGTAGTAGTAGTAGTAGTAGTAATAGTAGTAGTAGTAGTAGTAGTAGTAGAAGTAGTACTAGTAGTGGCGGTGGCGATGGTGATGATAGATATGTGGTATTGATAGTGGTAAAGTTAGTAGAGGTGGTAGTCGTAGTGGTAGTCGTAGTAATATAGATAGGAATATTATTATAATGTCCTAGTATTCTTAAAGTTACTCTTACAATTATTTCTATAATTACAATAATTATATATATAGTTTTAAAAATTCGTACGTTATATTTTGTGGACAATACATAGCGACATACCCCATATCGTATAAGAGTGTACAGTCGATAATTGATATTGATAAAGAAAAATACCTGTAAAATAAAATTTGTTATTTCAATTTATTTGATTTTCTACATCACTGTAACCCTATATCGAAAAAACATCACTTTAACATCACTATAACCAAATATCGAAATTAAATCACTATAACCCAATATCGCAATTATATCACTATAACCCAAAATTCGAAACAACATCACTATAACCCAATATCGAAATAAAAATATATCAAATAAATGTAATTTAATTGCTAAATTTAATACTTAAAACTGATTAAAGAGTGAAGTAGTGACACGGTGAAGTAGTGACACGGTAGTGGTACGGTGAAGTAGTAGCACGGTGAAGTAACGACACGGTGAAGTAGTTATAGAGTTAAGTAGTGACACGGTAGTGATATGGTGAAGTAGTGACACGGTAAAGTAGTGACACGGTGAAGTAGTGACAGGGTGAAGTAGTGACAAAGTGAAGTAGTGACACGGTGAAGTAGTGACACGGTGAAGTAGTGACAAAGTAAAGTAGTGGCACGGTGAAGTAGTGACGCGGTGAAGTAGTGACACGGTGTAGTAGTGACACGGTGAAGTAGTGACACGATGAAGTAGTGCACGGTGCAATAGTGACACAGTGTAGTAGTGACACGGTTACGTAGTGACAGGGTGAAGTAGTGACACGGTAAAGAAGTGATATGGTGAAGTAGTGGCACGACGAAGTATTGACACGGTGAAGTAGTGACAAGGTGAAGAAGTGGCACGGTGAAGTAGTGACGCAATGAAATAGTGACAAGGTGAAGTAGTGACACGGTGAAGAAGTGATACGGTGAAGTAGTGACACAGTGAAGTAGTGATATGGTGAAGTAGTGGCACGGTGAAGTATTAACACGGTGAAGTAGTGACAAAGTGAAGTAGTGACATGGTGAAATAATGACACGGTCAAGTAGTGACATGGTGAAGTAGTGACAGGGTAAAGTAGTGACAGGGTGAAGTAGTGACACGGTAAAGTAGTGACAAAGTGAAGTTATGGCACGGTGAAGTAGTGACGCGATGAAATAGTGACACAATCAAGTAGTGACACGGTGAAGTAGTGACACAGTGAAGTAGTGACGCGGTCAAGTAGTGACACGGTGAAGTAGTGACACGGTGTAGTAGTGACACTACCGGGCAGCACATAGTGACATGAGTGAAGTTTCAATATATTTTCTTCTTCAGTTGATACAAATATTCTGCCATGAGCGTTTTATTTATCCAACTTTGGACGTGGATGAAACGTCAACCAAATTTCATTCTAAGCACTTTCTATACTGTAGTGTGTACACATTCAAATTGGAAGAGATTGTTTTTCTGTAAAATATTTATTTATATATATGAATGATTTAAACTCCTTAATAATAAAGATTTCTTTAATTGATATTTGTATATTCAAAGCATTGTAGGTCGAGTATGTGATTTTTTTGCTCAGTTTCTTTATAGATATGTACTTTTATAATTTTAGTGTTCTCTTTTGATATAGTATTTTTAAATGGACACTCAAAACATCGAGCTTATTTAAAGATACTATTATATGCTTTATCTATATTTTTATTTTTATTTTTATATAAAGTATTTATTTTTATTTTTTTGTCTCGGTCGGACTACAACTAATATGCTCGCGACATGCACAATTTGCATGGTGTTGCCTGATGTATGAACCTTGTATAGGTATCCATCTTAATACAATGGCTATAGAATACGCCTTTTATCATATCAGTGATGAATTTTGCAAAGAACAAAAAAATAAACACATAAACCCGGTGACTTGGCTTTGTAAATACTATAAGTAAATAGATGATACATAACATAAGACCAGCCAAAACAGGGCACTTGAAAATAGGCTACTAAATAAGTATGTACTTTATGTGTACATGCGTGAGAGATTGTGTCCGTTTGTGCTTGTGTGTCGAATTGATTGTCATAAAATGTTGTGTTGTTTTTTTTTTAATTTAGAACAAGACATTTTGGCTAGTTACCCCTTTTGTTATTCAAATCAAATATCTCGTTATTTAAAGTTATTTAAACTGCCATAAACACTTACAGGGTACTGATAAATGCACGATTGCAGTTTATATATAAATCGATTCAAGCAGTGTTCGACCGGTCGGTCACAGAAAGAAACATACAGTTAAAGAAACTGTTGTTCACAAATTGCATCAGTTGTACATCATTTACAATGCGCTTCGCATGCGCGAGAGCGAACTTGTGCGCGATTTACACGTGTGCAAGGTGTTTTGGAGAAATACTACGACCATCGTCCGTTACATAACATCCTGGAATCCAAAACAGTAATGAATAATTTATGAATTAGTATATATTTTGTTCAACAGAAGACGCCACAATCAGTCAAAGAACAACTACAAAAGCACAAACATATTCAGTGCAATATGTTCATACACACAGCAGAAATGACAATTGGTGGTACACCATCCAATACACTGAAGCTAAAACAAACACGGTAGCATGCACACGTGTATGATGTAGAATACAAATGCACAACAATACCAAGATGAGTGTCACGACTGAAACATATCACGACTATGGCGTCTGCCTCTCCTTGACATGGACATTATTTTAAAAATAGTAATTAAATAATAATAAATTAAAGCAATAAAATAATAAAGATTTGTAATAATTATATTCGAGAGAAGTGCTGTATAAATACTTTAGGAATGATTATTTATCGAGCTGTTACCTTTAAAGATAAAACCACTTCAAGGGAGAAAGTGATATTAACAGCATGAGAAAACCAATTTCCACTGGCAGCAATAGAGTTGTATTTATCATACTTAATAAATAATGAAAATGGATATTGGCCTGTTTGTCAAGACTTCAATGACATACATATGTTTTAGTTTAAGAAATTAAGGACACAAACTTTTTTTAACTAAAATGGCAGTGCATGGTACAATCGGCGAAATTGATTGTGAGCACTTCCGGCCTTGATCTCTCAATAGATCCTTCAGCATTATTTTCTTTTGAATGTTGCATCAACGATGCGTGCATAGTCAAGTTATTACTGGGAATAAATAAACGTGAGAATATAAAACATGGCCGTTTCTAAAACGTCATTTAACGTATTTAATAAAATGTGTGAAAAAAACATGCGCAATATATGCACAATTTGCCACCAATCACATAAAATCTGGGAATTACTTTTAAATTGATTAATGGAATTGTATAGCGAGATAGGGGTGTGTGTGTGTTTGTGTGGGGGGTGGGGGGATAGCATTTTTGTCAGCATAATACCCGAAGTATTGACAACATATTTGCTAATACGTTAATATAATCAACAGTTATCAAAATGGTTTCAGCATGTGAACAAAAAACATTACCGCCAATGGTACTAGTGGATGATAGTCTACCTTCGATACATCCAACCAGCTTGCCGAGTGCTGTGTTTCACTAAGACTTCGTAAAACTACCTAACGATATTTATGTATGTTACATTTTTAATAGGTCGATAGCGCAGTCACATTCTGTTTAATTAGAAAGAAAAACGTCTTATAACGTCATTTAATTACTATTATACTGTTATAAGAGGTTCACTTTTTACGAGCCACAGTTGGTGACATAAATGTGCAAACTGACGAGCTAAGATAGATATAGTATATTTTTCGTTTGTTCTATTCGAACGTCGGTCAGACTATTACTCACTCATATATGACTGATGTAAAGAAGAGTTACCAGCGATATGCTAGTGTTTCTTTGCAGGTTTGTTTAAGTAAATATGAAAGGATATTGTCAAGAGGAAATGCAGCAGGGAGAGAATATTGCCACCATGTAACAAAAGTATAATCAACATGAAAATAGCCATACCATTTATAAGTTCAATAAGTATACAGATTAAGGGCCTGTCGAGGTCATCAACCGGTCTGGAGTAAAACCTTGTTTTCGGATTCATTAACGCCTCACACAACTATAACATTTCCCACAGGGCTCCATTGTAGCATTTATGTCCAAAACACAGTAAAAAACATAGCAGCAGGAGTCGGGGCTAAATTTTTTCACTGGTTCTAGATCTGCAATTATAAGATTAACAAATATACATTGACCAGGATTTTTTTAATTCAATGGTTTTGTGATACCTATCAATTTCTAGAGTGTTACTATGTCAATTATTCGCCCACTTTTTGAACCAAAAACTCTAAAATGACATACAATTGCCTAGAAATCTGATATCAACTTTTCACTGGTAATTTCTAAAAAACTGATCATTTAGAAATGATCATGGTAGAAAAAAAATAAATCACTGCAATAAAATTCCCTGAAAAATAAAGAAGAAAAAGGGAACTAAAGTTTTAGTTTTACCTCTTTCATCCGGAATGATTAAATGTAATTTAATTGCTAAATGTAATGCTGAAAACTGATTAAAATGTGAAGTAGTGACAAGGTGAAGTAGTGACAGGGTGAAGTAGTGACAGGGTGAAGTAATGACAGGGTGAAGTAGTGATACGATGAAGTAGTGGCACGGTGAATTAGTGACACGATGAAGAAGTGACAAAGTGAAGTAGTGACACGGTGTAGTAGTGACACGGTGAAGTAGTGACACGGTGAAGTAGTGATAGGTGAAGTAGTGACGCAATGAAGTAGTGACACTGTGAAGTAATGATACGGTGAAGTACTGATACGTTGAAGTAGTGACACAGTGAAGTAGTGACACGGTGAAGTAGTGACAAGGTGAAGTAGTGATACGGTGAAGTAGTGACACGGTGAAGTAGTGCACGGTGAAATATGGACACTGTGTAGCAGTGACACGGTGAAGTAGTGACACAGTGAAGTAGTGACGCGGTGAAGTAGTGACACGGTGAAGTAGTGACACAGTGAAGTAGTGACACAGTGAAGTAGTGACACGGTGAAATAGTGACACGGTGAAGTAGTGACACGGTGAAGAAATGACCCGGTGAAGAAGTGACAGGGTGAAGTAGTGATAAAGTGAAGTAGTGGCACGGTGAAGTAGTAACGCAATGAAGTAGTGACACGGTGAAGTAGTGACACGGTGAATTAGTGATACGGTGAAGTAGTGACACGGTGAAGTAGTGACACGGTGAAGTAGTGACACGGTTAAGTAGTGATACGGTGAAGTAGTGACACGGTGAAGTAGTAATACGGTGGATTAGTGACACGGTGAAGTAGTGACACGGTGAGGTAGTGACGCGGTGTAGTAGTGACACGGTGAAGTAGTGACACAGTGAAGTAGTGATACGGTGAAGTAGTGGCACGGTGAAGTAGTGACACGGTGTAGTAGTGACACTACCGGGCAGCACATAGTGACATGAGTGAAGCTTCAATATATTTTCTTCTTCAGTTGATACAAATATACTGCCATAAGTGTTTTATTTATCCAACTTTGGACGTGGATGAAACGTCAACCAAATTTCATTCTAAGCACTTTCTATACTGTAGTGTGTACACATTCAAATTGGAAGATATTGTTTTTCTGTAAAATATCTTTTTATATATATGAATGATTTAAATTCCTTAAAAATAAAGATTTTTTAAATTGATATTTGTATATTCAAAGCATTGTTGGTTCAGTATGTGATTTTTTTGCTCAGTTTCTTTATAGATATGTACTTTTATAATTTTAGTGTTCTCTTTTGATATAGTATTTTTAAATGGACACTCAAAACATCGAGCTTATTTAAAGATACTATAATATGCTTTATCTATATTTTTATTTTTATATTAAATATTTATTTTTATTTTTTTGTCTCGGTCGGACTACAACTAACATGCTCGCGACATGCACAATTTGCGTGGTGTTGCCTGATGTATGAACCTTATATAGTTATCCATCTTAAAACAGTAGCTATAGAATACGCCTTTTATCATATCAGTGATGAATTTTGAAAAGAACAAAAAAATAAACACATAAACCCGGTGACTTGCCTTTGTAAATACTATAAGTAAATAGATGATACATAACATAAGACCAGCCAAAACAGGGCACTTGAAAATGGGCTACTAAATAAGTATGTACTTTATGTGTACATGCGTGAGAGATTGTGTCCGTTTGTGCTTGTGTGTCGTATTGATTGTCATTAAGTGTTGTGTTTTTTTAATTAAGAACAAGTCATTTTGGCTAGTTACCCCTTTTGTTGTTCAAATCAAACATCTCGTTATTTAAAGTTATTTAAACTGCCATAAACACTTACAGGGTATTGATAAATGCACAATTGCAGTTTATATATAAATCGATTCAAGCAGTGTTAGGTTATAATAGCTTATATAAGCTTCGCGACCGGTTGGTCACAGAAAGAAACATACAGTTAAAGAAACTGCAAAGAAGAGTTACCAGCAACATGCTAGTGTTTCTTTGCATTTTTGTTTAAGTAAATATGAAAATATATTGCCAAGAGGAAATGCAGCAGGGAGGAAATATTGCCACCATGTATCAAAAGTATAATCAACATGAAAATAGCCATACCAAGTGGTCATCAACTGGTCTGAGTAAAACCTTGTTTTCGGATGCATTAACGTCTCACACAACTATTACATTTCCCACAGTGCTCCATTGTAGCATTTATGTCCAAAACACAGTAAAACAAAACATAATCTGCAGCAGGAGTCAGGGCTTAATTTGTTCACTTGTTCAAGATCTGCAATTATAAGATAAACAAATATACATTAACCAGGATTTTTTTTTATTCAATGGTTTTGTGATACCTATCAATTTCTAGAGTGTTACTATGTCAATTATTCGCCCACTTTTCGAACCAAAAATTCTAAAATGACACACAATTGCCTTGAAATCTGGTATCAACTTTTCACTGGTAATTTCTAAAATACTGATCATTTAGAAATGGTCATGGTAGAAAAAAATAAATCACTGCAATAAAATTCCCTGAAAAATAAAGAAGAAAAAGGGAACTTAAGTTTTAGTTTTACCTGTTTCATCCGGAGTATTAAAGGGAGATAATAATAGCGGCGTGAGTCCTAAACCTGGTTTGCTGATGCATTAAACCTTGCCCTTCCCGGACGTTACGTCGTAAAACGGGGAAAAAAGAACAAATTTCCTTACAACAATGATGATATGTCAACAGAAATATTTGAAAAATTAGAGGAAATAAAATAAGAATATATTAAAAAAATCTAAATAACTTTTCACAAAAATAATGTTATAGTGGCATCGTGTTGTGGAAGTCGGTAGTTAACCTCTGTATAAATACTATCATTTATAATAAACGTGTCGATATAGAAGTGCGTTACTTCATTTATTTCTTTGTGGAAAGAAAGAAAAGAGTTGCACTGGCAATATACCAATAACCTAAATAGCAGGAACGTTAACTGGTGAATTCCTTTTTAATCAACGTTGTATTGATTGATTAAGTGTGACAGATTTTTGAATTAAGAACAACACATGTTGGCTAGTTTCACCTTTTTTTAACCAAATCAAATACCTCGTTATTTAGACTGCATTTGGCACCTATAGAATGGCGATAGATGCACGATTACAGTTTGTACAAAAATCTATTCTGGCAATGTTAGGTTTTAATAACTTATTTAAGCTTCGTGGCAGGTCACAGAAACAAACATACAGTTGAAGAAGCGTTGGTAACTCACTTCATTAGCCGGTTGTCAATCATTTACCATCGCAGCTTAAAAACACTTTATTTTGGAACATCCTATCCTCCATGTGACCGGGCACTACACGTTTGTGAATACTGCACCGTCGAAATCAGAAAATGGACCATATTCATGCAATTTAGTTCAGTGAATGTACATTCGTTTATCTGTTTCAATGTATCCTCAAAACTGACCGAGTCTGGCCTCGTCAGCACGGTACACCGGTCTACATCATCTGGTGTGACAAGTGTCAACCACTCCTGTTGATTTTCTCCTCGCTTTTACTTCCACCGGGCTGATCAGTTTTGTACGTTTTTACCAATAAATAATCTATCAGTGATCTGACATTTGTCTGTAATAACATCTGTGAACTAGGACTCATCTTCGCCATCTTTGACGTTTGGTGGTGTTGATTTTGTCATATAAAAGACATGCATTATAAGTGTTTTTGTGTTGTTTTCTTTTTACTTTCTTATCCTTGACACCAGATCCCGAAATATGTTGAAAATGGCGTTAAGCCCCACTCCTTAACACTTGTAAATGAAATATATACATACACAAATGCATGTATACTACGTCTTGCATAACTAGTCAGAGAAACACCGTTTTACGCCATTTCAAACAACGCTAATGACGAAAAAACTGTTTAGTCTTGATCATATGCGTCACTTGCTTTTCTAATAACAAATGTCTTGACAAGTTCGGCAAAGAACAAAAATCATTTTTATTTAGTGAAAATCGAATAGCGTTTTTGATTGGTTGATTCAACAATCGGATTACATCGGATATTCCCATAGTATTTCAAAAGAGTAACGGTTTGATGTTTATTTCTATATTCATAAGTTTTATATCATTAGCTATTTTCTATGGCAAAGATCTTGTACAAGATAACTGCATGACTTCCGTCCGAATAAATATTTTTAAATTTTATTATAACATAAACATTGCAGAGGTGTGTTTGTTTCAGCCAATCAGATCTTACTTCCAGATCCAAATGTTTATTCTGCACAACTTGTCAAGACATTTGTCTTTTAGAAAAGCAAGTGTCGCATATGATCAAGACTAGAACTGTGTACGTGACTGACCTCGTTCCTGAACTTGCTTACATATTCTGACACGCGATATGCCGATTCAGTTGTTAGGCCATGCCACTATCCAGCTGCCAGTCTTTATAATCGATGTAATAAAATAATTACAGCGCATGTTTATACATATTGATTGATTGATTTATTGATTGATTGATTGATTGATTGATTGATTGATTGATTGATTGATTTGGATCGCTGCTGTCAGAAACATACAGTGTAAAACCAAAAAGATTTCAAAAATCGTGTCTTGGTGAATAACTGAAGTAATAAATAATGTAATGTCAATGAAACCTTCCAAAATGACTGTTTTGCAGCGCGAACTTCCGTGTTCACGATACCCGGTTCCCAGTTTTTCTATTCACCATGTCATGATTGGGCCTTTGTTACTTCTGGCGTTCGATGACACTCGAACAGTCAAAATAAAAGGGCCAAAACAGTGCAAAAACGCCGATATTGTTTGGTACATTTTGTTAAAGAAACGCCGTAAACGTTTGATATACAAGGTATGGTATTTAGTCGGAAAATTCTGATCTCTACATAACTGACACGGCATTCAAACCTCTGCCTTGACCATTGTTACATCGTCATGTAGATTATACCCCTTAATAACCAAACTCTGGAACCTTATTGAAAACAAGCATAATGCTCTTCAAACATATGGTCTCCGAATCAAACCGAAACTTACAAATCCAATTAACCTTAATTTAATTGTGAAGTAAAGAGTTTCACATATTCTACCATGGACTTAGGAAAAGCAATACATCATTTTTTATCTTTGTATAAACAACAAGTCTGAAACAGATTTTTTCGTTTTTTAAGTAAATTTAATGAAATCCGATCGTCTTACAGAAACTATTGTCAAATTTATACAAATGGTTCTAAAGAAAGAGACAACATGGCAGCAGATGCTGTTACAGGACAGCACGCCTCAAAGAGCCGCCTGGCTAAAGCAGCCTCCATCTTTTCTGCTGAACTTATGGCATTTGATTTGGCATTAAAATACATTAATACATCTGGTAAAAATCAGTGTTTTTTTTCTAATTTAATTTCATCTCTTCAAGTCATAGATGATAACCCTCTTGTACTTCAGCTTTTAATTAAATAGAATGTACTATATGAAGATAATACTACTGTTTTCTGCTAGTTTTCTGGCCATACAGAAACTCATGGAACGATAAAACTGATAAGACTGCAAAGGCGGCCTTAAGCTTGAACATTTTTGATTTTTAATTGTATCCTAGCAATAGGATAACCGTCGAAAAGAAGAACACGCTGTACTCATTCATATCATTTAGGACGTGAACCTGTTCGGGAGTGTATACCGTATTGTTCACCTCTTTCAGTAAGCATCTACTGTGTAAAAAATACTGTAAAGTCGATATTATGAAAGAGTTTTTTGATAAAGTTGTTGTAATAGATACTTTTGATTTTTTAAATGAAGTTAAACTCTTAAATCATTTTTAGTTGAACATCTGTTGATTGGTTAAATTATTTATATTGCTATTATACCATATAATTTATTAATATACACTTCATTGATTTCTTCATTATTTATGTGTAAGTAGTTTTACCATTTTACCATAGTTTTACTTTTTAACATTTTTATTTAATATAGTATTGTCATCATCGCATTCATCTATGCACTCACAAAATGACCTGTTTATGTGTCGACGTGCCATTAAACACTATTTATTCATTCATTCATTGATTTCTTTATGAAATGACACCATCATCCTAGACACGCAAATTTATCACTAAGAAAAAAAGCTGTTTGATGGTGAAAAATTTAGTAAAACTACTTCTTAATTTTGATAATTTCTCATAAAATAGGTTTAGAATATATTGTTATATTCTATTCCACAAGCATATTTAAAACAATAATTTTTATAATGACATAATATTGAATCAATATATTATTCTATGGACATACATATTTCTGTCTTAGTGCACACACACAAGTGTAAATGATCATTTTATACAAGAATATTTAAAAAAATGTAAAACATAATAAAACATATCCACTCAATGTAGGCGGTTTATGAAAGGAGTGTACCGTTTTGGTGCGTTTCTTTCATTTTATTATCATTTAATGCCATTTTCAACAGGTATGTAGTCATAAGACCATTTGGTCACGGAGGACCATTGTTTCTTATTCGTTCATTTTGAATATGTTTAAAAGTTCTAGTACTTAATGAGAAACACCATTTTATTTGTAATGTGTATTTGAAAGAAAAATCGTAATTGTCATATTTTTAATTGACTACACGTTATTTTTCTAATGTGGCTCGTTACTTGTTAAGTACTGTACATAAAGTGGCTTACATTTTCACTTGGTGTTCTTTTAAACTAGCTTTGAACCTTTGTTATCACAGGCTCGTTCAGTGCTTGAAAAGAAAATACCGTTTAAGCCTGCACTAGGACCAATATTGCATAGTTTATTACATTTAATAGGTAAACTCAATATAACCGAATACGCTATTTTTGTTTCTTGGTTGTGTTCTGTGCCAAGTGATCCCATTATCAATGTTATTAAATATTTTCCTGGCCCCTCGTATAGAAAGGACAATGTTGTGTTACGTACGAGGTATCACTGACACTGCAATATATTGGGTGTGCACGTGGGTCCAACACATCCGTGGGCTTCTATTGTAATCTTTAGTATCAATCCATTATTATTTTTGCTCATCTTTAGTCATCCATCAATTGAAGTATTTAATGAACTGACTAATATTAAAACATAACATCGCAAGCGTACCTGTGCTATGTTCTGTTGCTATGAAGAATACAAATGCAGGATTAAATATAATACCAACTTTTGCACAGAATAATTTTATTATCTCATCTGCCAAACGGTGCAAAAAAGCAGACATTAAGTATATCATGTAAACAGCTTTCTTTCGCAGCAACAAAAGGTTATTAAGGCATGTTATGTATATAACTTCATAATTACGTTATTTAAAAAATATAGCATGTAATATAGAATAGCATATGCATGTTTTATTTTCTCTTAAGGCGGCAGCACGTAACGCTGCGGTTTTTACTTTACATCGAATGTTTTTATTCCAATTCTTGTAAAGGTATATATTGTTAAATATTACATACCAGCTAGTTTGATGCTTTTGTTTGTGTCTGTGACATTGGTATTATGTTTTGATATAATTATAAACATTGAACATTGAACATAAGTGTACTTGTGAAAATTAGTACGGTATTTTGAAGTATCGAAATACATGATAAAAAGAAGTATTCAATATTAAGAATGGTCAGCTATTGAATGCTGATCTATATCATCAGAACAAATATGGGAACATAATACTGTGTGTCGAGCCGGGACAATGTGTTACGACACTTTTAAAATTAAATTCATTAAAAGCTGGATTTGCTAACATCTTTTCTTCATTCTTTGGAGGCATGCCTTAAATAGGGTATAAGTTTAATTAAACAACACGATTTCGATGACTTTAAACGTCAGCGAGAAGTGCAAGATAAACATATGGGATATTTATGACTTTCCTTTAATGAGCTAATTCAAATATACCAATAAAACATTCTTACGTCTAAGAGGTAACGCGGTGATTTTTTTATTTGCTATTACCTCTCTGTGTACAATGACTTCTTGGCGATAAGAGTATTTCAAATAAGCATAGACAGTTTTGTTCCAAGCTTCATACATCTAGTGTGGACTTTCAAGTGTTTCTACCAAGTAAGTGAAATTATACTTAATGAGCTAGATTCTGATTTTTTTTTTTTTTTAAAAATATTCGTTCTGATCTGTCACACCTTTTACATAAAATATTCAAAACGATAATTAAAAGATAAAAGTTAATTATGTTAATGATTTTGTATTGTTTTAACGGTACAGTATGCTAAACTGTATTTTTTTTTTATTTTAGTAATATAGTTTTAAAATGAATACTCGGCAATACTTTAAAAGAGATTCTACTATTTTAATTTCATATTTACCTCATATTTTAATTTTAAATTTGCTTCATGATTTAATTTCATATTTGTCTCATGCTTTAATTTCATAGTTGCCACATGCTTTAATTTCATAGTTGCCACATGCTTTAATTTCATAGTTGCCTCATGTTTTAATTTCATAATTGCCTCATGTTTTAATTTCATAGTTACCTCATGCTTTAATTTCATAATTGCCTCATGTTTTAATTACATAGTTGAATCATGTTTTAATTACATAGTTGCCTCATGTTTTAATTACATAGTTGCCTCATGTTTTAATTTCATAGTTACCTCATGCTTTAATTTCATAATTGCCTCATATTTTAATTTCATATTTGCCTCATGCTTTAATTTCATAATTGCCTCATGTTTTAATTTCATAGTTACCTCATGTTTTAATTTTATATTTGCCTCATGTTTTAATTTCATAGTTGCCTCATGTTTATTCATAGATACGTCATGCTTTAATTTCATAGTTTCCACATGCTTTAATTTCATAGTTGTCTCATGCTTTAATTTCATAATTGACTCATGTTTTAATTTCATAATTGCCTCATGCTTTAATTTCATAATTGACTCATGTTTTAATTACATAGTTGAATCATGTTTTAATTTCATAGTTGCCTCATGTTTTAATTTCATAATTGCCTCATTTTTTTAATTACATAGTTGAATCATGTTTTAATTTCATAGTTACCTCATGCTTTAATTTCATAATTGAATCATGTTTTAATTACACAATTGCCTCATGTTTTAATTTCATAGATACGTCATGCTTTAATTTCATAGTTTCCTCATGCTTTAATTTCATAGTTACCTCATGCTTAAATTTCATAATTGCCTCATGTTTTAATTTCATATTTGCCTCATGTTTTAATTTCATAATTGCCTCATGTTTTAATTTCATAGTTACCTTATGCTTTAATTTCATAATTGCCTCATGTTTTAATTTCATATTTGCCTCATGTTTTAATTACATAGTTGCCTCATGTTTTAATTTCATAGATACGTCATGCTTTAATTTCATAATTGCCTCATGTTTTAATTTCATAATTGCCTCATGTGTTAATTACATAGTTGCCTCATGTTTTAATTTCTTATTTGCCTCACGTTTTAATTTCATATTTGCCTCATGTGTTAATTTCATATTTGCCTCATGTTTTAATTACATAGTTAATATATAATAATATGCCTTTTAGGGTTTCAATTCTAACAAAACTGGGCAAAAATAGTTTTCAATATTTAAACTATAAGCATGCAAAATTTCAGTATCGTACAACACCATTTAACATTAATTTTGACAAGTCAAAATGTTTATGTAACAAAGTACGGGGCAGTTTAACGTTATTTGTGCGACGTCGAATTGACATTCAAATGAAAATCATTCTTTGTCCGAACTATGAACACAATTGTGGTACTGCACCCACTACTGGTACATGTTACGATACTATGATGACTCGTAGATCCTAACCACAGAATGTACATTCAGCACATGGACCGGAGGTACTGAAAGCGCTTTTCATCAAGATTTGACTTAAATCCCAGGAAAACCACACAATATTTCGGTCGTCCGGATCGCTGATGGTCAATTACTTTTGTCTCACCATTGGTAACCCCTTTGTACCACCAATAGAAAAGACTCAAGGATATGCTTTCTGTTAAAGAGTTGTGTGAAATAAACTTCAGAGTATCCTGTGAGGTCATATTACACCCAACACAAAAATTTAACCACACTCCAAATTTCCATTCTAGACGTGACGTTGTCCATTTTGTTTACTATTCAAATTCGCACTTGTTATTTCACAAGTGCGCAAAATATTCAAATGTTTATCGATAACGTCGAATTTTTAAAGACATTCGCACATGATTCGAAATTACGTCCACTGTTATTTAATAACATTTGGCGCGATACTGAGGAAGTCGTCTGCTTTTCAAAGCAATATTTGTTTTAAATGGCGTCTAATTTCAAAGTCACCCGTACTTCTAAACTCGCGTTACTATGGTGACTTTTGCACGAACTTAATGATGACTGAAAGTTGATTTGATGTTTCGTGACAATAGAAGAGATGTTGATCTATCAACTGATACTACTGGTTTGCATGTAACGCCATAAATACAAAAACGACAGGGTCGTCCTATTTCTTTTGAGACATACCTCGCTAGTTGCCTCATGTTTTAATTACATAGTTGCCTCATGTTTTGATTTTATATTTGCATCATATATATATATAACTTTGAGTAATATCTGTAAATTATCGAAATTAACGTATCATGTGTTCCTAGTTTTATTTATACAAAACGTATGATAAACACCAGTACCACGGACAGAACATACATGGACATGGACATGTGTGGCGTCTTTGAGCAAGGATCTGTATCCGTACATGCTTTCTACTTAATACTGCTTCCTTTGTTGTGAGAATTTCTTACACAATTGATGTAAAATAAATAAGTTTAAAACAAGATAGTATATTACATAGACAACATTTCAAGTCTTTTGATAAATAATCTAAGTAAAGAATAGTAACCAAGACAATTATAAATTGCACAAGTACATATAATGTGAAATCTAAGGTAACCTGAAATATGAAAATAAACTATTATTATATAATATTGTTTATGCTTACTTTTTTTAATGGATCTGGATTTGCATTAGGTATAGTATGTGCAAACATGTGTAATATATACTGTTGAGTTCATAGTCTTGGCTAGACATTACAGAATGAATATAAATTATCAATGGTGAAAATTAATACATACTGGATATCAAAAATAACGACATTATATATATAATACCATGTTAGTGCCGGATTCGCCTATCTATTAAGCCTGACCTGAAAAATTATATACTATTAGGCATTAACGTGGTATTCTCATTAAACTGTATATTAATTACGAATATGTTGTTTTGATGGCGGTGTCCTTTGAATGTTACGTCTATTGTTGATCAGACATTTTTATAGCGTTCGTTATTCATCTTATTTAATCAATCGCCTTTTATGTTGAGAAAAAACAACTAAATATTGAAACAGTAATACCAGACATAAAGTGATAGCTGATAAAGAATCAATGTTATTTGTGAGGTTTGTATCTAAGTACTCAAAGTATGGTATTTCAAAATTATTTATAAGGCACCAGCTTTGTCGCTCATGTATTCTAAATAAGTAATATCACATCATCTTTACATTAGATGGTATTCTACAATGATGTATCCATTGTTCTAATTGCAATCTCCTTTTCACAATTCAATAAACTTATCATCATTAATCAATTTTGTATGTTCGGAATGTATATCAGGTAAATGGCTATCACTTTCTAAAGAATAAAGATTGGTTGAAATAAATATAAAGCATATAATTATCACTTAAATTTAAAAAAAAGGGAAATTAAGTGTCAAAAATTATCTTTTGATCGAACGGTTAAGTGGAATCGGTATTCCAGTTCTAAAAAAAGATGAAAGTCATGCATATGCTGTCTGACAACCTTCAACCCGTCAATCGAACAACAATATGTAACAAAGATGTCGGATCAAATCGAAAAAAAGTCATGTGGCTCATGTAAAACGTCCTAAAATGTATAATAGTTTTAGGCAAATATATAATTTTAGTCTAACCTGGGCGTTTAATACATAATTTTGATATGCTTTTATACATATCAGCATGGTAATAAGGGCCCGGTGAGTATAATTATCTAAGCTTATTCTGGGAAACAATAGTTTGGCCAATAATAAAATTGATAAAACCCGACATTCTGGGTTTAAGGTGAACATATGTTATTTTGATTTGAAAAGTACTGTCAGATCATATTTTGATAGTTGTAACACAGTATTAATATTACATTCCCTAGCTTGATCAAATCAGATTAGACACAATCATTAGATGTATGAAACAATGAAGTAAATTCTAATAAACATGTAGTTTTGATTTTTAAGAAATAACAATGAATTTCCAGTTAAATATCATGTTACATGTACTATGACAACCGCACTGTTTGAATTACACGAAGAAACATATTCATCATTTCAATTTTAAATCCGATCGTTGTGGTAGGAACTCCCCATCTTTATTAATACGTAGGGTTTTACTTCCTATTTTTCTCAGTGACACCTTAATTTATCTCTTCAATTATCAGAAATAACATAAGTAATTTTTTTTCGATGAATATTTTTATCAAGTTTTATATATAAAGCAATCTTGTGTTTGTTTTTATTCCCTAGTTTGATTAGATACAATTATTAGATGTATAAAACAATGAAGTAAATTCTAATAAACATGTAGTTTTGATTTTTAAGAAATAACATTGAATTTCCAGTCAAATATCGTGTTACTATGATAAATGCTCTGTTTGAATTAAACGAAGAAACATCTTCTTCTCTTTACTTATACGCAGGGTTTTACTTCAGTTCTAGACAAACAAAAATGCACTTTTATTTCTATTTTTCTCAGTAGCACCTTTATTTCTATTTTTCTCAGTGGCACCTTTATTTCTATTTTTCTCAGTAACACCTTTATTTCTATTTTTCTCAGTAGCACCTTTATTTCTATTTTTCTCAGTGGTATCTTCATTTATCTCTTCAATTATGATGAATAACATTTTATTGAATTTTTTTTATCAAGTTTTATATATAAAGCAATCTATCTTGTGGTTGTCTTATTATAACCTGCAATTATCTTCACTGCGGTTTGTGTGTTTAATTAGTTACTGGTTAGATGATATCATTTCAGACATAGACAGTCATATCCCACAAAGTAAAAGAACTAGTCATACACGGTACTTGCATACCGGCTTATTGTATTTGTTCACAAACTACATAATGACATTAGCAAGTAATTACTAGACTACCGCAGATAAGATTTTGTTCGTTTTTAGTGTGGCAGACCTTGTAACTTGCTCAAGGTAAACCAAAAAGGAGAGTTGATTAAGGACGAACTAAAGGTTTGAAATACGAAAAATGTTTGCATAAGGTTGACAGCACTAGTAGGAGACACTGTTCCTATATTTACATTTTTAAAAAGAGAATCTAGTGTTCAAATAAAATAACGAAATAAATTTATAAAACTCCATGTTTTTTTATTCGTTGTATGTGATTTCCTCTAATGATCGTATCTTCAAATTTTGTTTTATGTCGCAACAGCACGGATACATATTTCTTTATAAATGAATATATTTTGTACTTTAGTTCAAATAATTTAAAATTAAGAGGTGACGTATATCATGCATTTATAACTGACCAGTTTCTAAGTTACATCTTGTTTAAAGTTGTAATCATTAAAAGCATCCTTGCTTATAATACTTGTATTGAGGTATTGCTCAGAGGCGTCTATCGTATTATTATAGTCTGGGATGAAGGTCCTTAAGTATTTTCTGAAGTGATTGTGACTTAAATGTACTGCTTTACGAAATAGTGAAATAATAATTACAAATAAAGGTGTAACTGTCTTGTTAAATAATGCGACGATATTGGAAGAGCGAGGTCTGGTGCGCCCTTTAACATCTCGAGTCAAAGCTTCGTCAAATGTAACATGGGTTTAAAATTACGTTCTCAGATGCTGTGAGCATATTATGGTCACATAATCGGACAATGACACAGACATGTAGTTGTTTATATTTAGCATCTCGTTTAATGTATTTTACTGTTTACTTTTACTGTTTGATACATAATACCATCTGTGCCTCACTTTAAACTGTATATAGACTGTCTTGCTAAAATGTGTGTACGGTATGTCTGTATTTGTGCGTGCGTGCGTGCATGCGTGCGGGCGTGCGTGTTTTGTTTGCATTTGTTATGCAGGGATTGGGTGGGAGTGGTTTTGGTGCCTAGTGGTAAAACACATCAGACGTAGGAATATTTTGTGAACATGGTGTGTTTTCAACACATCGCAGCGTTGATAATTATAAAGAGATATTTTCAAGTTGTCTTGAAAATAATGTTTAAATGATTTACATATTTGAAGTAAAGAAGTAGTGACAAAGTTAACAATCCACAGGCTCAACCTGTTTTCTTAGATGTATGAAACCATTTTAATCAAATGTATACAACAAAGTGCAATGATATAGATCACGGTGCAAATGTATACAACAAAGTGCACTTTCACATCTCCACTTCAGCTATTGTTCCAGCTATTTCGTCGGTTTCCAGATAATTTATGACATATTGCAAGTTTTATATTTAGATATACGGCCATCGGACAACTTCATGTTCTATTATTATTGACTTTATATTGACTTGTCAGTGCGCATGTCGCTTTGATAAAAAATGTTTTACCACATTTCTTTAATTTATAGCATACTTCAAACGTAGGGTAATTTGTTGAACATTTCACATCGCTGTTATTATGTTTTTTACAAATACTCTTGAATACAATGATTTATTTATTTACATGTGCATTGACGTATCTGGAAAATAATAACGAAGGGATTAAGATAATTCAAAAGTTAACAATGTAAATTTTAAACAGATTTGTTTATAACAGACTAAGCGACACATGCAACACTTGTAATACAGTGCATAAACTGTTGTGAACTTCCAACATACTGTTATATCGATTGATGTAACAAATACGATCAAAAGGATATCAGTAAAACATATATAACATCTACTCACAGCGGTTACAATGATTCTATTTATTAGATAGTCTTGACTTCCACAGCTTCAGACTCACGTTCCGTGTTGTGGGCGTAACAAAGTGTTGTTTTTTGTGATTCCTTGGAATGGGGGATTGTAATGAGCGTTACTTGGCAATAGAATATAGATGAAGCCGATAGCAGGGGCCGTGACGGGTGATGCATATTTCATTATAACTTGTTAACAGATTCAAGCAAAACCGATATTTGGTTGCGTACTGCTGTTCCAAGGGAACTTTTTATCAGTCCCAATGTATAATCCAAAAATAAAGAGAACGTTCAGGTCACTAAACAGAGGTGTTACGACATTGTTGAAAGGAATGAACCCATCAGAAGCCTCTGGCCCAGATGAAGTTCTTTCTATGGTACTGAAAGGATTAGCAAATGAAATAGGTAGTGTTTTTTACTTGGACGAAATTCCCAAAGAACGGTCACTTGCAAACATTAGTCCTCTTTTCAAGAAGATGGCAGCGATTCACATGTAACTGTAGGCCTGTTTCATTAGCTAGTTTTCTTGTAGGTTTTTAGAACATAGTGTTTGCTCTAAGAAATGGTTATCTGAATGAGTATCAGAATATTTCGGATAGGCAGCATCACTGAGCATGTATTTAGGAAGAGTGAGGCACACCTACGCACTGTGATACATGCTAAGTCATGGATGTAGATATAACGTTTAATGATCCCTTCAAGGGTTATTGAAAAGCAAGTCATTAAAGAAAAGACGTTACATTGGATCGACTCTTTCCTATGTTACTGGCAACAATGAATAGTGGTAAATGGTACCAATTCAGATTATGCAAATGTAGACTCAGGTGTACCTCTAGGTACATTTTTAGGGCCCATTCTGTTCCCCCTGTACATTAATGGCTAGGTCAAAGCCGAATATTTCCAAATTCGTCTTGGCTGTATTTGTGATATATCAATAAATGGTAAAGAGGATAGAAACAGGTTACAAGGTGATATTGATAGATTGTTCGTATGTGATAGTAAATAGGTTATGCTTTTCAGCCAAAGAATGTAATACTATGAGGTTGTCTATAAAGAAGAAATGTTCTGTTCCTTCTTCTTATACGCTTGAAAGTACACTGCTGGAGACTTTGTCAAATGCGTAAGGGTGATCATAGCACATAATATGAAATGGAATTCCCACATTAAATGTATGCTCGATGGCATATAGGACCTTAGGAGAAATTTAAAGTCGCGACCAACAAAAGTCAAAGAAACAGCAAACATTTGGTTAGGCCAGATTTAGAGTGCGCTAGTTCCACCCGGGATCCCCACTTGCATGTCTCCATTATTTCCGTTGAGGACTTTTTTCTGATATGATTCAAATATCATACATGTACAGGACGATTTTGAAAAGGTCCCAAATAAAGTAGCTAGGTTTGTTGACTACAATTTTGAAACAGGAAATGAGACGAATATACTGTCACAATTACATTGACAACACTTGAAGTGGTTAATTAGTTTTAAAAATATCAAAATGTAGAGCTAATATTCCATTCAATGAGCTTGTTGCAAGGTCGTGGTAGAAATGAATCTGGATTGGTTGACCTTTATGCAAGAACAGATAGTTTCAAGTTTAGTTTTATCCAAAACACTGTAAATACTGGACTAACCTACTGTTAGAGGTTGTAAGTAGGTTTCTGGATATGCGTGTTGTTCACATGTCAAAGTACGTTGCACTTTAATTAATCAGTATTAAGAAAATATTATATAATACACATACAGACAAAACGTTTTTAATGTGCTTTCAATAACGTGTCTAAGTTAATTACGAGCCATTTCAAGCCATGACCTCAGGATCAAAGAAGAAAGACAACAATTCTTAAACAATAGATGCCAATATATAATATTTAAATAAGTGTATTGAGGAGCTACATACAGAACATTTGTATATTGTCTTATGTGTTCTTTAAGTCATTTGATTAGGGGTTTTATTATTTGTTTAATTATCTTTATTTGAGGAACTTTTATTAATTAGAATGTGAAGAATATTGGTATGGTGCGACTTGGACTTAACATAGATATAATCTGTTAATATTTGAGCCATCAATGATGCAAATATTTTAATGTGCTGATGTCATAGAAGACGGTCACTTAACATACAGATCGAATAAGTATGATTTTGGGGGAATATATAATATGGTTATCAGAATATTATCTTTTCACACATTGTCCTTCCAATCTCTTATTTTCATAGGTGCACAAAAAATGAACACTATAACTTTTTTCTGCATTTGCAAAAGATTAATACTTTTTAATAAGTTTTTAGAATGATTTATAAGAAAATCCCATAATGCGGGTTATAGACATTTATATGTATACTACAGTCGTATCTAATTATTAAAGTAGATAAAAAGTATCAATTTTAAACTTGTTATCTGTAGGAATACATTATCCGGGTAGTAGAGTAAATGTAAATTAAACTAAATTACGTGATATAAGTGGTTTGAACGTTTTCAATAAAGGTTTGGTAGATTTGCAGTAGATTTACGACTTTCATTTAATGATGAAATGCACGAGAGGTTGGTAAATGTAAGAACTAAAGCGGTGGCTTTATGTGATCCGTGAATCTACAAACTATATATCTACCCAAGTGAAATAAAAGTCCTCCATTATTCAACCTAAGTCAAAATAAAAGCTGCGCTAGTGATACAGCTAGAGATTTAAGCCCATTGACAACGAATAATAACTCTCTGTATAAACTGTATTATTCGGTTTTATGTATTTTAAATATGAATTAAAAAACAACGTAGGTCATTTTACTCTTTGAGTAGGCATGTTGAACTTTAAAAATTATGCTGTTATTCCTGTTTTTTTATTAAATGTTGTTATATACAATGTTCATATCTATTACATACAGTATAACCGGAAACAATGGCATGTGCTGACCCTAATACTGTCAGTGGCGCAACACTCACCACAACCAGTCCATACGCAGATGGCTCTTTAGCCGTATTTCAATGTACTTCCGGTTACGTCATGGACGGAACACCATTTATCACCTGCACGACGGGAGCGTGGGTTGGGACATATCCAACGTGCAACAAACAGGACACCAATTCAGTATCGGTTTCCAATACAGACACCAATAACACAAATTTAGGTGTGTGTTTAACACAGCAGTGGGTGATGCTTCTGTCAGTGTCAATAGTTTAATTAATATTGTATCACATAATTTACGGTGAATGAGTGAGCGTAATATCACTTCCGAATCATTGTTCGGCTTTGGTACGTAAAATGCCGAACGACTTTTCGACTTGTCTGAATATACAACTTAATCAATTTGTCATGGTAAAATGAGAAGTTTTGTCATATAACGATTCGTGAAAACTAATACGCCCGATTTATTTTATTTTCTTATTGGGGTGATATGTTAAATAAATGGTAAATGTACCGTTTTCCTGAGTTATGTGATAAAACAACTCTTACATTGTGCTCATTACTAACTAATTGCCAAGCCTTGCATAATATATATTTTGCCAATTCATTTGATAAATTCAATACTAAATGAACACTCGTTAAGATTCGCTATATAACATAACGACATTATACATACATGTGTGTTTACTTTAATGTATGTGGTATACTATACTTAAGGTATCAACAAAACAACTCAGCATTTAACGTTTACACGTATGCAGTTACATTGATGGAGTTATTAGGTTTTTAATGGGGGGGGGGGGGGTTGACACAATTTTCAACATATATGTTTATAACTATATCCAGTTTTATTGACGGTAGAACACACATAACGGATCTGCGTAGGACCATCTTTCTTCCGCAATTAATTGGCAACCTTTCTCACATGGAGCGATCTGGTCTCAAACAAGTCACCTCACCGGTGAAAGAGGTAAGTGGTTTAAACGACAACATCTTGGGCCACTCAATCACAGAGGATCCTTAGTGTGTTTTTTTTAAAATAAAGTGGTCTTCCCGCAGCATATTTGTACATATATTGTATCGACATTCTATAATATAACATATATAATGGACGTCAATTTAATTAGGATTAATTTTACTTAATCAAAAGCGCATATTGGGAGTTTATTTTTAATATATTTTCAGACAGTCTCCCAGATTGGCTGGCCTACGTAATAGCCGCCGTTTGTGGTGTCCTTATACTACTCATTTTGTTATGCATTTTTGTATGGTGCTGTCAGCTTTTAGGGTAAGTCAGTTGTGTTGGTATTTGAAGGATATCTATGCTATATGTATATATCAATTTGACAGTCCCATAAGTAAGGTCTTTAATGAGGTTCAAGGTCACTTTAACACATGACAGGTTATCTGTGGCATATGAAATTTTATTTGTAAAGGACAACCTCGGAATTATATCGAGTAGAACAATCGACCTTCCGCATTGAATTGACAAACTTTCTCGTATATAAAGATTTTGGAGCGGGTTGGGCTCGAACTGACGACCTGAGCTGTGACAGGTCAGTGGTCATTAGGCGACAACGTCCTGGATTACTCGGCCATGAAGGACGCCGGATCTTTTTTTAAAAAAGTATGATTATGATATTAGAAATATTTTAATTACAACAAATGCATGCTGCCATTTAACATAAAGGACTCCATGGTGCGATAGTCAACGTCAGTAATAAAATACGTGACTACACATCTCATATATTTTTAATTACAACAAATCTGTCAATTAAATTGGTCAAATTTCTTTAACTTTTTGATGAAGTTCTTCACCATCCGTATTTTCATATATAAACGATAACTTCTGGTGTTCTATATAGGTGTTATGAAGGCGGCGGATTGTTTGGCCGATTTACAGGAGGAGAACGAAGTTGTTGTGACTGTTGCAGAAAAAGAGGGTAATTATAAAACAATTAAGAAAAAATATATTTTGTGATTGTTTTATGATTTGTGTTTGTTTTATTATTTGAGAATCATAAATAATATATGAACACTGACACATATATTAATCACATATACGCTATCTAATGATTGACTACTACTCAAACATGTGTCTATAAGTTGTCAAAGCTAAGTTAGCAAGGTATCACTGGAGGAAAAGATAAAACACGATCATTTGCTTATACCATAAAAGCAATAAAACAATCGCGTGTTCCAGTTGTTGAACACCGAACCAATGATCGGAGGATCGTTGTTCGATCCTCTGCAACAGCTCTGTGTGGTGACTTTAAGCGATACACTTTTTCTGCATATACTTAGTACTGGTTCTACCGGGAAGACTTCGAGCGTGATATGTCTTAATTGTAAAAACTTACCTCACAATCGAAGTAGAATAAGATTTGAAAAACTTACTTACGTTGCTATAGAGCAATATGTCATCTTTTCTTTGTTTTACCATAGGTATGATCCAGAACATCAGCCCTATGAACGAAGATGCAAAGTATACCCACGAAAGTACGAGTACGACGAGAATGGTCGTCGCTATCACTATGACGATTATGGCCGCCGATGTTACTACCAGCACAGAAATCGGCATAATACCACCAAAGTGACAACTGTCTCATCTCATGTCAATGAGTATCCACCGTCGGAGGTAGCATATGTTTTATAAACTAATGCTACTACATAGGGATTGTTATTTGTGATTATAGAAAAAACATTTGAAAACGTGTTAACTTTTATGTTTGGATTGTACGTAAGGTCGGTATTAAATATAAACGATAGTTATTTAATACCGACCTTTTATTTCATTAAAAACTATCAATTCTGATTTTATTTCAATTTCCTCATGATAACCCTTTAATTATTGCTTAAAATAAAAACATAATTCTAATTTCCTATAGCCTCTAATGTATTGTCTTAAATATATACAAGGTTTTAATGTTTCCCATAACACTATAAAAAGTTAAATTTATTTTTAATTTCCTATTACCCTTAATCTATTGTCTAAACCGTTGATAATCGTGTCATTACATTTGACCTGCGTAGTTATCAGAACAAATAAAACCGTACACACAATTACCAATATAATTGTAATTGTTTACTTGCAGCATGACTCCCGAATGAATGGAGTGGTGACCTCTAGTGATATCGATACAACAGAAAGGACAGACAAGAAACCAGTTGCCAAAGAGTTGCACACTTGGAAACCACATGTACATCATGTCCGTTCGATCAACACCAGCACAAAATAGTTCTGACCACTGATTCTACCTAATCTTTATGCTTTATTGCATTGCTTTTTACGTTATGGATATAGTTGTCTTCTTCAAATATGGCATAGGACACAAGACCTCATCATATCCCTTTGATTATTTTTTCTGTAATAATTACATCTCAACATGTAACTACACTAAATAGACCTTTTTCTGCTTCTTTTCTGTTTTCTCTTCTTCCTCCTCTTCATCATCATCTCTTCTATCAGCTTAACAGCAGTTTTACTTTAATATAAATACTTCATTTTCCAAAAATGTGTTAAATAGTTTTTAAAAGATTATAAAAAAGATGATTTTGGTGGCCAAGATTCAATGAAAACTTCTAATGGATTGAACATTTATTTTCATTTCTATTTGTTTCGGAAATTTATGTTGAAACTAGGTTAATCTTTGTGTCATATATCTATGTCAACAATTTTAAATGATTCCTTCACAATATTTACGCCTATCAGAAGTTGTAACAAAATGCCAAAATTCTTTTTAATTTGACAACTTAGAGATAGCGCGGACCGACTGAAGGTGTTGAATTCATCGAATTTTAAAAGTATACTATTTTATTTGCCACTAAAACGATTGAATAACTGTTACCTAATGTATTTATACATGTTACTCAAACAGTAATTATGTGATGTATTTGTCACTACTAAACATAATAAAGCCGCCTCTATTCTGTAAAACTGTCTGACGTAGCACTATTCACATTCTCTATTTATAATATAAATATCATTTGCTGTTTTGTTATTTTATTTCATAATTGATCGTCTCCCTTTGCAAAATAACTTTGATTGTTTAATATTATTATAATATTCTATCTCAGAAACGTTAAAATAAGCATTATTATCATGACATGTTTTAAGTTAAGTCAAACTATAAACATTCAATATTTTTTCTCTCGATATATTGCAGCGTATTATATTTTAGTGACATACTCTGTGATAATATTTCAACGTAAACGATGTGTTAACCATTATATTCAGTCATGGGATATTCAACAATATTTATTGTATGTCATAAAAGATGAATTCAAAACAATTTCACTTATATGTTAGCGTTAATACATATATTTAGCTTGCCTATTATACAAATTACTGGTACGGAAGTGCTGTTATAGTGTTATGGAGAAATAACTTCTGTTACAAGATGAAGAAAATTAAACAAAACACTTGTTGAAATGTTGTTAAAAGAGTTATGCTAAATGCATCCTCCAAAGTGTATCGTAATGTATTCGGACTGGATATGTTTAAAGCTACTTTCTATGATTATTGTATTGGATCTTGGATACCAACATTGCATCTAATCAATGTAGCTGTGAAAATTGTTAAGTTTATTTGAACAAATGATGGTGACTTCAGATATGTTGGCAATCGCTTTTGTTTTCATTCATGTATGTCCTCCAACATTATCATTGTCCCCTGTTATAACTTTTACACCTAGTACACGTACTTCCACAGCGAATGTTAGGTTTGTCAGTTACCTGCCGTGACTATGCTACTCATATTTATAAACTTAAATAATTGTTTTCAAATAGTCGATGGAAGTCTTTAACTTTGTAAGCTTATAATAAGAAACAAATTGTGTGCAGAAGTAGGAATTTATAAAAATATTTGTGCAGTAGTATTTGCTCCCTTTGCAGTACTAAAATTGAAAAATAGATTTTTCTTTATCATCAGACGGGCTTCTCATCAAAATGGAAGAGCTATTTTTACTAAAAAAAAATTGGTATATATCTTGTTTAGCCACAATAAGTGAATAAAATATGTTTTTAAATAACATTTGTGTTAGTTAAATCTAGCTTACATAACGACTGTATGCATTGTTAGTGTTTGCCTTTGCCTTTAATGCAACATACATATTGTAATCTGATGTTATTTATGTTATGAGTTTACTTGTTGAATATTAATGATTCAGCCATTAAATGAAATACCAGTTAATAAAAAATGTAATAAAAGATACATTAATGTGTTTAAGATTTTCCACCATCAATAAAACTATATATCATATATGTTTAGCTATGTGTTAGAACTGTGGAATGCCTGATATTCTGATACATTATTATACTCACTCTGCTGAACGTGCTCGTGCTTGACGCAAATGGTCAGATTTCAAGTACGTGATCGCCTTTCTGATCCTGCGTCCAGTGTATGAAGTGCCACCGAGAGACCATACTCCCTACTGTTGGCTTAAACAGTGATCTTGATACTTACATAGTTGGTGTATTTCTTTCTTTGGATATTGTACCATTGAACATCTTTGATAAGGTGTGGTTGTGAGACCACAACCCTGACAGGAAGCCACACCTCGCCGCAAAAGATTTGATGATTTTACAGAAAACATATTGACCTGGATAGTTTCTGTATTGTTCATCATAGTATCTTTTTTTATACTGTGATACTTAGCTTGGAAAGTAAACCGCATATGTAAATTCAGAAAATGGTTACCCAACAGGAGACGTAGACTTGCATTCAAAGGAAAAAACCGACATTAACATCATATGTTATACAGAATAAAGACATATATATAAACCATGTTTCTGTGAGACAAATCCATCAAATAGAGATTCGGATTCAATATTTCTTTATTTGAACCTTAAACATATTAGTTGCTCATTGTATACATACATTATACGCGCAGTACATCTAATATAAATGTTCTCATGTGACACATATAAATTTGAAACACATAAAGAATTGAATTTAACTTATTCATAAAACAATCGTTTGATGGTTAATTTGTATTATCACTTATAACTACATATATTCGGACAAGGGTCTTCTCAAAACAGTGTACGTATTTTTTAAGATTATCACACCTTTATACTTGACATACGTAAATAAAATGATATTATGTACATGTATCTTCTCAGATTTAATAGTTAATGTAAATTGGTTTGATTTTATTAACTCAATAACCACTGTGTTAATTACATATAATAATATAAGATAAACGTTCTTATTGTTAAATGGCTCGTGATCACCACCGGGAATAAGCGAGTAAAATCAGATCTATTCATGAAACGTTTAATGTTTTCTTTGTAACTGAAACTTAACCGTTTAGAGTTTTGTATCTTATATAACCGCCAATAACACGACCAGTGTGCGTTTTCTGCAAACAATATTGACAGAACACGGACAAGGTAACCAGTGTCCACAACGTATTCTGTATTATACTGCAGACATATTGAATATTATGATTAAGTATAAAATCTATATTTTTCCATTTTCTGGCTTAAAATATCTATTCTGTTTGTCTATATGAAGGAAATAAAATGTATAAAAATGTCGCTCTCTCTACTTTCTATATATTTTTTGAAAAGGGACATAACGTATAATCTCTTATTAATAAATGTATGGGGAAATAATGCTATAGAAAATAAACGTGCCTGGTAATTTCCTGAGGTATTGATTACCGGTTCGATATTCTTTCAACTAAATTCTGTGTAGAGATGTGGTGTTTGTGATAATACATTCCTTTACAAAATAATTGATTTACTTTATTGAAAATCATTTGGTTTATTTACTACAGCTTCCATTTTTATTCAATACGTCTGTATCTTATCATTCAAAGCGTTAAAACATATATTGAAAAGTATCTTATAAATAATATCTTACAGAAGGAATAGGTTGTGTTAAGTATGTCACAAGGAATAATGCTAAATGTACTCATTCGGTCTCGTGTGGTGCGCTAGAGGTGCAAGGAATGTATTGAGTATTATCCCATATGCTTAACCTCAAGCCACAATTTCTTGAACGATATTTTATCCTATTTTTTATAATATTTTTTTTCAATTCAAAATGAAAAGAAAATGTAAGAAAACGAGTAACAATTTATGACCTTAGTAAAGAATAATAAATAACAACAAAACTGACTCAAAATACGCTCCAAATGCTTTTTTAATTTACCAACCTATACAAATCGTTTCGGTTCGTGAATTTGATTTCATACATACAGTAAGTATATCATAGTAATTCTTGAATTCTTACATGGATAACTATTCTACGTTATAAGGTTTTCACAATAAAGCTCGAACTATGTTGACATTTTGTAACATCCCTTCCATTGAAACTTAACTGCTTGGCTACACTATTGTTTATATAATAAACAAGGTAGGTGCATAATACCCAATTTGTAAGAGAAAATTCATCTACTGTTATTTAAATGTTTCGTGTTATGATGTGACAACAGGCAAAAAGCGAGGCTCGATGCATTCGTCAGTAAATTAGCGATTAGCTCCTCGGTGGCGGTTTTGGTGCTGATCGTTTCAAGGAGATTACTTGTGTTTTACGGTGTTTTGGCTGTACGTGTCGTGATTATTATATATAAACTATGTATATGCTGTTGTGTTGGCTGTACGCGTCGTGATTATTATATATAAACTACGTATATGCTGATGTGTTGGCTGTACGTATCGAGATTATCATATATATGAACTATGTATATACTGTTGTGTTGGCTGTACGTGTCGAGATTATCATATATATGAACTATGTATATGCTGGTGTGTTGGCTGTACGTGTCGTGATTATCATATATATAAACTATGTATATGCTGGTGTGTTGGGTGTACGTGTCGTGATTATCATATATATAAACTATGTATATGCTGGTGTGTTGGCTGTACGTGTCGTGATTATTATATATATAAACTATGTATATGCTGGTGTGCTGGCTGTCCGTGTCGTGATTATCATATATATAAACTATGTATATGCTGGTGTGTTGGCTGTACGTGTCGTGATTATTATATATATTAACTATGTATATAGTGTTGTGGTTGTACGTATTGTGATTATTATATATATAAACTGCGTATATTGTACTGTGGCTGTACGTATCGTGAGTATCATATGTATAAACTACGTATATGCTGTTGTGTTCACTGTACGTATCGTGATTATATATATATATATATATATATATATATATATATATATATATATATATATAAACTATGTATTTGCTGTTGTGTTGACTGTGTCTATTGAATGGTATGTCTAGTGTTTGATATATAGTATATCATTTTTAATGTTTAAGTGGGATTTATAAAAATAAAGTATCCCAAAATGTTCATCCATATACCAAAAGTGAACCGCAAATTGTTGTTAATAAAAGGGATAAACTGTCCATGTAAATTTTGACGTGTGAAGCTAATATGTAATGTGCCCCGTAAATTGTGTAGTGATTTTTGTACAAATTTGAAAAAAAAGAACAATATTTAAGTTATTGCGAGAATGTCAAATAAATTATAACTTTAAGAATTAAAAGAGAGCATCAATCGTATAAATTTGGCATGCGGAGCATAAACACAAAGAGATTAGTATAAGGTTTAGATATAAGCAATTAAATGTTTAAATTTGAAAAGATTCGGACAACAGTTTTTTTATTATTATTGAGGGGACGTCAAATGTCTGACCACCTGCACGTCAACTCATGTAACCTGCATGAAAACATATAACACTTTCCAAGGTTTTCCCATGAAAACGGACGTATGAAAAGATATTATATTTGGTCCAATTTATGCATGTGAAAGAATAATAACTCGTTCTTCCTTGTCCATATAATAAAAAAAAATTTATATATAAAGGGACATCACTCGTATGGTCTTATTAAAATGTTCATACTGGCGTGTATACAGACAGTGTAACATAGTGTATAGAACTTGGTAAATGTAAAGTCTGATTATCTTTCACATAAACAGTTTGTAGGGTAAAGTTGCTGATGTTCTTCCGAATAAGGGTTAAGACTTCTGGAAGCTAGTCTCAACATTATATTTTATTTATTTAAAAAAATATATATATATATATATTCCATTTCAGACTCCAAAGTGGAGTCCCATTTAAAATAATTTTGTAATAAAAACACTGTACTCTATTTATACAAAAATCTAAGACCATCAGAAGACGGAATATTCTATGACAAAACAATCACATATTATAAACACAATAAAAACACAGAATACACATGTAATAATAATACGTACAAAACAAACAAACAGAAGAAATGACAACACCGGTCACCGCTTTGAAGCGGTCAGTAGCAAAACCGTCTCTGGAGGGCTTAACTCTGCTTTATTGATGGACAAAACCTAGCCCCTCCTTTACTTATCCTCACATAATAAGCCAGTGTATACCACACTAGCCTCATGCAAATGATATATCAAACTTAATGCCATGTGTATTATACACGCGAATGTGCTCGACGTTTTTTTCAAAAAATGCCACAACAGCAAGAGAATATTTTTTCAGGGTGTGAAAAAATCCGACTCTATAGATTTATGTAGAAAACTAACTTCTCATATAAAGTATCCATTTAAATGGAATGTAAATATCTACAAAAGCAAGACGCAACTTTACACTTGCAGGCAGGTGCACTGTAAGCATCACAAGCACGTATGATGCATTGCAAATGATGGATTGCATAATAAACACATGTTTATATTAGCATTCCCTAACAGATGAATATTAGAATTCTAATTCAGTTGCTGAAGTAGCATATTCAACGAGCGGAAAAGCAAAACTGAGTGTTCAAAAGTAATTACTATTACGCATAGAGAGATCGCTGGAATGTTGATGGTACTTTCTAATCCAGACAAAGTACATAAAATTAATGCTTAACAATGGTGGTTTATCGACTCATTAATAAATAATCAAAGCATATATTTTACAGTAAAAGTGCCAAACAATTTTAATGGTTGTGAGAATGTCATAATTGACGTGCATGCATTAACAATTAAATAAATATATTCGTATTTAGAGCATTAATTGGCATAAACAAAGGCGTTAAATGCGGTAACTAAACCGTGTTTTAACAATTTGTTTTCTTTTATCAGAATATGTTATATATTAATTTAGTTATTGTTTAAAATTCCCCAGGAGTGATAAAATCTGACATTCATCTCGGTACGGTAGATATTTCAAATTATCCATGTATTGTTTATATCCATACTTCTGATACGAGAGATGTATTGTTATAATACTGAACACCACTTCGGTTGCGATCGTTTCGGTTATTCTACTACACCGGCAAGATCAAAGAAAAACATATTACATGGAATTGTGCTTGGGCATTTGTTCAACATCCAAATGTACAACGCGTGGATCTACTATTATCTTATCAACGGAAAAACTACAGGTAACGTGTACAGAAGTTTGGTGTTAATGCTTTTATGTGTCTAGATGGTCCAGCAGTGAGAAAGGTTGCTTAAATACCAAAAATCTTTTAGATTTGTCAAAATCGCAGTAGCAATGTTTGTAAGGCGGTAGTGCGCTGGATACATTGTTGACCGTTTAATCTAGAGGTTTCGGGTTTGATCTCAAGCTCGATCCAAATGGCCTCACAAGAACAACGCTCAGTGCTGGTTCTACACCGGAAGCGGATCGAGGGGGTTCATGTAGCTCTGATCTTTCTTCCAGGTCGGGCCATAGTAAATTAGTATAAAACTAAAGCATTTAAAATCTGACTAGGTAAACTATTATATTTAATTTGGTTTTTGAAATTGTAACATTTCCAAGAAAAAACATCGGCCGCCCATTCTTTAAAAATACTAAATTTGACTGAGTTGATATGTGGAGTTGCGAAAACAAAAGTATAAAATTCGTTTAAATAATATATTCATTTAGTGCAAAACTATTTTCATTAAAATGTTTGGTATTTAACCCTGTTTAGCCAGTCATCATTTTTCTTTGACTAAAACCACAGCGGTGGTCTAGGGGTAGAGAGCGCCCGGCTTTCATGCGCAAGGGTTTCGATCTCCGACCAGGTCGTTCGAAAGACTTGAAAAATGGTACTAGAATCTTCATCACTCGGCGCTCAGTATTTAGAGGATAGTTCTAGGTCTGGTCGGCCCGCTGTCAGTGTAATTTGGTTGGGGTATCATACAATGTGTCTGTAGTTTGACAGCGCTTAGAATACTGTCTCAGGTAGACATCGTCGCGAAACATTTGTTGAAAGCGATGCTAAACGCCATACAACAGCAACTATTTGACTAAACGACAGAAAGGACTGGGGACTCGATGACAGTTAAATTTCTAAGAGTAGCTACAATAGACATTTATCCCTTTACTTCATATAGACGCCTTTGGACACCTCTAATATAGACGCCTTTGGACACCTTTAATATAGAAAGCTTTTGAATTATTGGATGAATTATGTTTATATTAACTGACGGAGTGGAAAACAGTGCAAGAAGTGTTCAGATTGCTCGTTACTAGAAATCTGAACTCTTCCTACACTGTTTTCAAAGGCCTTCTGTGATTGGTGTATCTATGGAGTAAAGGGTTAAGCAATCAATGTCATATATAAAAAAATACCTTTATATCAATATAGCATATGTATATAATGGAATATGATAAACGAAACCATTAGAGGCTCAGATCGCGTGTAAGAAAAGAAAATAACACACTCGGTTTTATTGCGTCTGTTCATGGTGGGTGGTGAAATATACAACACCCTTCAAAACTGGTTACTCAAAGAAATATTGTCAATGACTGAAGAGTAGCAAGTCAAAATAAATAACACAAACCAACAATTAAGCATATGTATTTATTATCATCATTGTACCTTCAAATAATTAAACCAGTTACTCTTTATAACAACCTTAAATAAAAAGTCACCTGTGTGTAACTTCCAACATGCATAAAGATGACGATCAAATAACAAAATAACAAAATATTTGGCAAGCCCTACTGACATAAATATATATATATAACAACCTTATACAGACGCTAAGTTACGTGCATAACACTAATAGACGATGTAACGAAATTCAGATTGTATTTTAACCTTGTTAAGAAAAATCCATCTATATAAGAAGTATAAAACATGTTTTCTTAAATTTATGACACCTTAAGCAAAAATTACTTAAACATTGCGAAGATTAAAACCTCAAATAAAACTAAAACACACCTATTTATCTTGCGGATGAAACATTTGGTAATAAATCAGTTTCACAACAATAGTTTGGAAAATTTACCGAAAATTGATGTATCTAAGTTAATTGAGAGCAGTATACATGCATGTAGTATAGAAATGTGTTTTATTGCTGCCACCAACAAGACGCGTGACTAAATAACTCAACATGCTATCATTTGTTTGCTAAGTCGGACCGTTGGCATGGTAATGCATGGTATTGATCTGACAGCGTTATACATGTAGAAATTGTGCACTATGAATGCCATGCGTACATTCAGGAAATGTTGGTTCTATGTGTTTCAATATAACCCCAGTATTGCTCGAGGCAATGCTGTTTAAATTCATTGTCTATATTCAATTAAGCTTCATTTGTTACATGTTGCTTTATGGGAAGAATTCTTTCACATTATACTAAAAAGCATTATTTTGTTATCATATCCATTTGTACTTCTTTAGTGTTGTTTTTTTTTTTTTGTATTATAGATATTTTTTTACAAAATTTGAGACAACGTTATTTACCGGTCATACCAAATAAACTAACTAATATTCTTATAAATATATTTTAGCAAATTAGTAGTGTCTTGCTAGTTTTGAAGTTATGAGTAAAAATATATATATAAATTGATAGTACCTTATATTTTTCCTTTATTCCGATAAATAAAATATGAAATCGAAATACATTCTTTGTTTTCTATCATTAAAGGCCAAAAATGTTCATGGGTATGCATATATACTATGTATGTAGATAAACATATTTATAAAAAACATTAAGTGAAATGTCATCATTTTTCCCGATTATCCTTGTAAGGAAAGGTCAGAACATGAGTGGCAAAAACAATTACAGATTGGTTTGGGTCGATATTAAAAACTTCAAACTTGGACGAACTATTTTATTTAATTAATTATAATAATTAACCACCAATGAAAAAGCAAGGAATTATATGCCTGTTACATAATTTATAGCAGTTTGACGCTTAATAAACTGTAAAGTCATCATACTTTCGGTTGAAACAACTGACCAATCAACGTGCTCGGATGTGGCTTTCCCAACATTACTATTTAACGGACCAAATCGGGAGAGCTGAGTCCGTACTACAGACTAATGACAAAATCATCCGCTGGAAGCAGAGAATGACACCCAAACAAGACAACCGCGGTCTCGGTTTTATTAAAGCACCTGTTCATGAGTGAGAATGCAATATGCAAATATTATCATCAATGAACTAGCCTGAACTTTCAAAAGGATTTCAAGATACGCATAATTAATTCAACACTAGAATGGATACTTAGTAAGCACAATATTAAATAATCACAGACAAAACATAAACAGGCGACACGTGAGTTGTTTCGATTCAATCTGGAAATGAAATGGTCCCTCTCATGCTATGTACGGAATAATGAATAAATCCGTTTTCGGATATAACTTTTTGATCACACTGAACAAATCGGTTTCCAAATACCATTCCACAAGCCACGTTTCACAACTTACATGAGTACAGACCAACACTGTAAAGCGTTTGAATATCAAATATTCCAAATATATAGCATTCACATAGATATAATTATTGATACAATGTTCCGATTATAAAATTCTGTAAATTATTTCAATGTATGACCGTCAACTCCCTAATTGTATTAATTGTTGTTGATGCTGATTGTTTATGTGTATAGGTTCAGTCAAGCTTCGTGCGGTATTTGTGACAAGGAATGTGAATCGTCAAATGTGTTCCCCCATAGTAACAGTTTCAGTTTCGGATTGGATGACGTGACGATGCGAATTCTATATTTTAGATTGTCCGACGTGGCGTCTGGATTGATATATTCCCGCCCGAGGCGGTTATAACATAGTTTAAGTAAGTTGAGAGTTGGGTTGCTTTCGAGAATATCTAAAAGTTTTGAAAACCCATCGTTCGATATGCCACACATGTTCAGACCCAACGTCCGAATATGCTTGTTCCTTACAAGAGCATTTGAAAGCCGTATTATGCCTTGGTCTCCTATGAAGTTCACACTTAAGTCCAGGTTTCTAAGTGACTTGTTTGTAAGAATCACATCCGACAATGTTGAACATCCAATTGAAGTGAAGCCACAATTTTCCAAATTTAATTCCTTCAAGCACGATTCGTCCTTCATGTGCCTCAAAAACATCTCTGCACCTTCATCGCCAATGAAATTCCGACTTAAGTCTAACTCGGTGACAGTTTTTCCTTGTTCGATACCTTCTATTAAGAATCCACAACCAATCCAGGTGATACTATCACTTCTAAGACGAAGTTTTTTAAGGCACCGATTTTGCTTGAGAGCATCACTTATTGCTATGCAACCACTGTCACCGATGTCTAGAAAACTTAAATCCAGTTCTATCAAACAAGTGTTCGTTCGTAAGGATTCAGCTATCAGTTTACAACCTTCAGCGTCTATTCCCGTCGATGATAGATTCAGCTGTTTTATTCCTCTGTTTTTCATGAGAACTTTGGATATGTATGCTGCACCTTCGTTACCAATTGTATTGAGTCTCAAATCCAGAACTTTTAACGACGAATTCTGAAGAAGGGATTTGCTGATGTGCTCAATATCTGATCCTCTTAGTCGAGTCTTACCGACGTGTAATTCTAACACGCAACTGTTCTCATCTAGTACCCTGGCAAGGGCTTTGGCTTTTCCGGAGCATAAAACATGCCCTGATATGGCAACGGTTACCATAGGAATCCCGTTATGAATAATGTCTTCACTGAACACACTTGATGCCTCACTAGTAAGTGAGTGAAAAGAAAGTCGGGAATTGCGTTTATATGAAAGTAAGTCACGGGAATGTCGTTTGTTTTCTATATTTCTCGATTTTTCTAATTCAACAACTGATCGAATTTTACCCGTTTCTAAACTAAAATAGACAACGTCAAACGACACAGATTTTTCATCATCGAGAATAGGAGACCCGTCCCCAACTTCGTTAGGTAGTTCATATATTACATCATAAACGGCTCTCATGGCGTCCAGCACTGCCGCTACTGTTGTGTAATCTGTCTTGCTTCGAAGTACATCACAGAAGGTAAGAAAAGATGCATAGTCTCTGTCCATCACAGATTGTACAATGTTTTCACAGACAAGTCGTCTATCGGGGTGACCCCTGAATGCACAAAGATCCTCTTTATGCAATATATTCGCCTCGGCGAGGTCTTCGATTATAAAAAATGGGTCTAACTTTTGACAAATTAGTTCAACTGCGCTTTGCATGATAAACACATGACGATCTTCGGGTGTGATTTCGCCAGATGTTTTGCGTGTGCGTGATGTTGATTTCCTGCAAAGCTCAGGTGAAACGATTTTAATTTTCCCTGCTAAGAATTTCTGCGGTTGTCTTCGAGTTACACCCATATCTTGAAAATTGGTATTTATTTTCTGAAAAGGTGGTAATGAATTGCATTTCTGTACCGCACTTAATGCAACAATTTCCTTTTGATAAGTTGCAACTGGAGCTGCTTGGGTTGTTAGTGATACTTTATGTATGCTTGTTTTATTTTCAGTTTCCACACCACCAGCTTTATCTTCCAACGCATTTACTTTAACGTCACTTCCCGATCCGTTCTGATACGCCTCGGAGAAAACAAACGAATTTCTGTCCGTTTCTCCAATCACCGAAGAACGCGGAGTATTGATGGAACTCGATCTGAACAAAAACAGTCGTGGAGGTTTCGGTGGAGGCTTTAGACTAGAGCTTCTTTTAATTTCTGATTTGTTATATACAACATCTGGTAAATTCGCTTTTGTTTTCACTTTGCTTGCTTTAGCCGGCGATTTATAACCGATTGGTGTTTTTAATTTATGATTGCTTCTTCGCAATGAACTTCGTTGCCAAAACTTCCAGGACGGTCTGTGACTCGTTGTTTCGCTGAACGTTGCTTTGGCGTTGATATCATTATTGTTGTTGTTGCCGTGGATTGGTTTGGAGACATCTAAAACGACAAATAAACAAATGAATAAATTATAATAACTGAAGACAAAAACACCTAGTCTGTCTCTTTTTAACCACAAACTAACAGGTCATATCATATAATGTGTTTAATGATAGGTTTAATCATACGTAACACATAATGATATAAGGTAAAACATATATAACGAATATAAATATAAGGTAAAACATATATAATGAATATAAAAAAAATGTTAAGCCATATATAATGAATATAAGTATAAGGTAAAACACATATAATGAATATAAATATAAGGTAAAACCATATATAATGAATACAAACATAAGGTAAAGCCACATATAATGAATATAAGTATAAGGTAAAGTTATATATAATGGATGTAAGTATAAGGTATAGCCATATATAATGAATATAAACATAAGGTAAAACATATATAATGAATATAAACATAAGGTAAAACAAATATAATGAATATAAGTATAAGGTAAAGCCATATATAATGAATATAAGCATCAGGTAAAATATATATAATGAATACAAACATAAGGTAAAGCCACATATAATGAATATAAATATATGGTAAAGCCATATATAATGAATACAAACATAAGGTAAAGCCACAAATAATGAATATAAGTATAAGGTAAAGCCATATATAATGAATATAAGTATAAGGTAAAGCCATATATAATGAATAGAAACATAAGGTAAAGCCATATATAATGAATATAAACATAAGATAAAACATATATAATGAATATAAGTATCAGGTAAAGCCATATATAATGAAAATTAGTATAAGGTAAAACATATATAACGAATACAAACATAAGGTAAAACATAAATAATGAATATAAATATAAGGTAAAGCCATATATAATGAATATAAGTATAAGGTAAAGCCATATATAATGAATATTAGTATCAGGTAAAACATATATAACGAATACAAACATAAGGTAAAACATAAATAATGAATATAAATATAAGGTAAAGCCATATATAATGAATATTAGTATCAGGTAAAACATATATAACGAATACAAACATAAGGTAAAACATAAATAATGAATATAAATATAAGGTAAAGCCATATATAATGAATATTAACATAAGGTAAAACTTATATAATGAATATAAGTATAAGGTAAAACATAAATAATGAATATAAATATAAGGTAAAGCCATACATAATGGATTGGAATATAAGGCAAACCTACATATACTGGATAGCAATACAATGTCAAAGCATATAATCAATACCAATATAAGTTTAAATCATACAAAATGAAAACTAATGTTTGTATTTTAATGAAAAAAAATTGACATGATTATATACACATTGTTAAATGAACATATTTGCATTAAAGATTTAAAAGTTGTGTAAATTGGACCCCACCCCCTGTCCAAACGATCTTGTGTGTCCTGCTTGATCAACAATTCTGGATCAGTCTTTATATGTCGTCAATGAGGCGTTCCAAATTTTGACTGAGAAATATGACTTTCTTTAAAACAGAACCCACAACTGTTCTAAATAATAACCAAATTTGTTAACATGTCATTGGCTTATTTCAAAGTCATTATAACTATGGGATATTCGCTTTGCATATGTATTATATGTGCATTTCATAATTGTTAATTTAATAACATGGTTAACGCATCAACTATGACCTCTAATCCTCAACAGGATATAATTGCTAAACGATTTATACAACACAAAGGGTAAACAATCCTTATTTGTGAACTCAAAATTAACATGCATATCTTAGGAAATAAACATGAATATGATAATAAATGCCAACACCCATTGTTCAAACAAAAACATATTTTAAAGTGCTGATAGCATGTGGTTTATGGCGTACAATAGTGTTGGTTTATCTGTCAATTTTGACATATTACGCGGATTACGTTTGGTGCTCGAGATACTTGTAGATAAGTCTTACAAAGAAAATGCATATTCAATAGACGAGTTTGGAGAAATCCGAAAAAATAATAACAGATATAGGACATGTAATATATCAACTGTAAACGGAAATTCGTCTGCCGTACATGTTATTTCAAGTATTATCATCTTTAAAACTAAGGAAGGAACTCTTGATCAGCACGAATGTCACACTCGAACTTAGCATAGTAAGTCATAACCTGTAATGACATGGCGCTATATTTAGAATCATGAACCAGTCCTTACATTTGGAAATGGAAGGACATATAACTTCAACGTTGAACCCTATTGCCGTTATCCAGAAATAGTTGCATTATTGTCCTGGGCGACAGACTATTTGTTCGACATTATGCAATGTCGGAAGAAAACTGATTAACTACAAATGTCCTCGAGCATTATTTATTCATGCTTTACATGTATTTTGAAGTACTTCAATTGATTAAGTATGGAGTCTGGTGTATTCAGTAGACAGTGATGCACACTCATATATAATTAACAGCATTCACCAATACACATTATTTATCAATCAGGCGTGAAAAAACTCTAGAGGAAACACTTTCTACTCAGCAATTCTGTGATATGTTATTGAGCATTACATTGAAAATATTTGTTAGTTTCCGCGAAATTCATTAAAAGATATTGTAACTAGTGGCAATGCGAGTGTTTCTAGTGGCAATGCGAGTGTTTCGCCAGTGGAACTTAATTGATATTTCACGGGAACCAATAAAAACACTCAACAGATAAATTCACTATTTTAATAATAAAATTATAAACTTGCTTTCATACCTATATAGATAAAAGCATTGATTAAGATGATTTTGTTATTGTCAAAAACAAAGGTTCTGGTGTATTACTGACTTAAAGTTTAGTATGAATTCATTCATTCATTCATCATGACTTAATAATTTGATTAATTAATTAATTTAATTATTTATGTTGTTGTTATTTTACGGCACGTCGACACATAAATATGTCATTTTGTGCGCGCAGTTTGGAAAAAAAAACAGAAATACATAATATTATGAAGAAATAAAAATATGTCATAGCATAGGTACTTTATGGGGATATAAATCTGGAGTAGATGGGGATTTTGGCAACAGGACACGGCGTGAGTTTACCGGAACACTCATGATAAAACGAGGAAGTCTGAGCCAACGTACCTGTCAGTGATATTGTCTCTCTGATAACATCCAATTTTAACGGAATATTTCGTTTTCTCGGCAAAGTAAAAAACATTTTAATTGTTTTATTTTATCAACCGTTTATTATTTATAAATATTGCCAACAGACTGTACGTATACACGTTTTAACAAACTGGTTTAAGTTGCTGAAAACATCACATGCAATATCCATGGCAACACAATGCTTTAAAAATCCTGTTTTATGTCCAATGTATCCTGTCGTCATAATGATTATATGTTAACACATCATGGATATGTTATATCGTTTATACATATGTAAAGTTAATATATTTTCTAATATAAAATGTATTTATTTATTATATTTGAGCTAAAATTTCGCCGCACAGATGTTCGCAAAAGCCATTTATTCCAAGTTCTGGACATGCGGGACGCGTTGTAGTACTTGTAGTAGTACGATTTCACCAACGGGGTCAGAGGGCACGTGTTAGTGGAAGTAATTAGGTACGTAATGAATGAAATAAGTTACGAGCGGAAACCGCATTCCAATTACGGTCTTAATTGAGCCCCATGAACCGATGTTATCGGCAACGCCTTGAGGAAGTAACGTATTGTAATTAACAGTGTTGATTTTATCGGAATGTAAACATATTATGAATACGTCATAGATATATATTCTGAAGTTGTTGTTTTTGCTTTTTGAACGACAATAACATCATTTGGATCCATAATGGGTCACGCAAACTGTTATTATGGAGAAAATAGAGTAGTGCATTACACTGTATTGCACTGTACAGTGTTGTGTTGTGTTGTGTTGTGTTGTGTTGTGTTGTGGTGTGGCGTGGTGTATGGTGTGGTGTGGTGTGGTGCGGTGCGGTGCGGTGCGGTATTGTATTGTATTGTATTGTATTGTATTGTATTGTATTGTATTGTATTGTATTGTATTGTATTGTATTGTATTGTATTGTATTGTATTGTATTGCATGTATTGTATTGTATTGTATTACATGTATGTATGTGATCTTGTTTTGCATGTGCAATGTCACGTTGTCACGAGTTTCAAGTGACGTTTGCCGTAAGTTGTCATAAAAATGCGTGAGTGTGTGTGATGGTGACCGGAACTAGTTATTTTCGATACTAGTATTTCCTTAAAGAAAAAAAGTAACAAGTGCGACAGTTCTATGATACGGGATGTGGTAACCAAATATTTAAGCATTACTTTACTTACAGACCCAATGTATTCCACGGGAAACAACCGTGACATACACTTGTGAAATTGTTAATGCGTCTACTTTTAATTTTTAACGGAAGTTTAATTGCAAATGACGTTGGCTGTCGTGCTTTTATGTACTGAAGTATCCAAATTACACCATAGTAATTAAAGTTATGACTATTATGTAACACGAGATTATCGTGCAGCAACAGTTGCAGCCAAACACAGTTCCCTTCAACTGTGGATTGGTCCACTTTGCTATATCTACAGAATGGCTTTGGACAATAGAGGCATACGTCATAGTGCATGTATTACGAACTTGCTTAATCAATCATTTATCATCTGTATGTGAATCCTTCATCGACGGTGCACATTTAAAACTTTTGTCCAACTGTAAAACGTTCTTTAAAAGGCACATAGACAATATCATATACGTTTTCCTAAGTGCTCCCCACGACTAACTAGTCTTTATTGCGACAAGCAAGTGTATAATTTTAGTTATATACTCATAAATGTTATTTTTATCTATCCCCCTCTAGAGAGTTTGCCGCCATTATTATTCTTAATGGTCACAATTCGCACGCGATCCAGTAATAACTATTCGTGTTTGTAGACTTGAACAAATCAATGGAATCTAGAAGATCGTTATTAGGAGAGATATGGTGCATGGGGATAAGGGGAAAGAGAGAAACGGAAAAATATATAAGTAAAATGAAGAACAGACAGAGGAAAACATTTTAAAAATTAATGTTAAGATTAGGAAAATACTCGTAAATTTATATCAATGCATTCCTATGAGTCCGTATCGTAAATTGGAAAATTCCTGATGTTTGCAACTCATCAGTCAAAGACAATTAGATGCCAAGTTAGATTAGATGCCTACTTGGCAGGCACACTAGTAATTAGATCAAGGTTACAACGCCTAAATACCTGTTAATATCGTTAGCTCTATAGTAAATGTTCCAACATACACGTGCAACTTGCACTTGATTCATCTTAACGGATTCTTCTTCTTTTGTTTTATATAGATTATGTGTGTGTGAAAAACACAATAGGAATTTAAAGACAGAAGAGATTTCGAGAATGTAACTGTAGCGTAGTGCACTGCACCGTACTGCATATTTCGTTTTTTTATTTACGTGTATATTATGAATCTCATAACTAATTTAAAAAAACGTTACTTATTGTGTGAACCTGTTAATCAAGGGCGTATAGTGTTTTTGTGAAAAGTCGGTTAGCAAAGTACACTTATACTACAAGTGATTTCCCATCCCATTGTTTCCATAAAGCCATCATCTAAGCGGCGCCAATGAACGTGCATTTTTATTTTTTAGAATACATAAAGAGAAAGAGAAGAAACCCATATTTAAAGCTGCCTAATCTAAACTTAAATGTATTACTTATTATGTGTTTAGGGATGAAAAGGTAAACATTTCGGTTAATGTGATGGTTGTTTTTACTTGATTTCTTAAAAACATCAACTTTTATGCACTTAACTAAACGGGTTACACCAGAAAGTTATAATTGAGATTTAAATATATTACTTCTGATTTCTACATTCTCTTTGTCAACAGTGTACACACTGAAAAGGATGAAACATGACCCCTATTTTTCTAATGGTATTTTGGCACTGCAAACCAAAACATGTAAGTCTTCCTTCATTGATTTAGATTTTTCTATGAATGTAGAGGCCCGTAAACATGTTTCATTCACTTTAGAAATAAGAAGAAAAATAAACAGTGGTCTTACATCTTATTAATACTCATTTAGTTATGTAAATGTTGGTGATTCTCAACTCAGGTACATGTAGAATATATATACCATGTCGTTATCATTTCGCAAGAAAAACGTAATAAACCAAGAGCGACTAGCTTTAAGAAATAAAAAAAAACGTTATGTTTTATTTCATAAAACGTGATTGTACTTAAAGATGAATTTAAATAAGTGTTTGTGTACAAAAACTGATAAAGACCATTAAGTTGTATTATCAGCAGATACTATCTCATATATAACCCTAATCGGGTAACTGATCACAGACATGAAAGAGATACGGGCATCGAGGTAAGCGGATTTTTTTTTGGAAGTTTTCATAAAGCAGGCAGACATATTATTATTAAACACATGAGTAACACCGTAATGTAATACTGTTTGTATTTTGTTTGTTTGATGGGTGTGTGTGTTGTTACAATTTTGATTCATGAAAATTCGACGAAGTAAAGCGTAGGATAGTATGCCCGCATTATACGAATAGTTGTAGTACGAATCTAAGGTGACTCTGAGTACATGTTACAGTGTGCCAAGTGGGTCTATAATAATAATAATAATAATAATACTAATACTAATAATAATAATAATAATAATAATAATAATAATAATAATAATAATAATAATAATAATAGTAATAATAATAATGTTAATGATAATGATAATGATAATGATACTGAAAATGATAATGATAATGACAATGACAATAACAATGATAAAGATGATGATGATGATGATGATGATGATGATGATGATGATGATGATGATGATGATGATGATGATGATGATGATGATGATGATAATAATAATAATATGTTACTACAAATGCTACTACTACTACTACTACTACTACTACTACTACTACTACTACTACTACTACTACTACTACTACTGCTACTACTACTACTGATAATAATGATAATAATAATAACAGCAATAATAATAAAGTCTTAATTTATCGAGAAAAATTATTTGAACAAGCCTAATCTACCATGAGGCCTTCAAACATATATGCATTATTTACATCAATGTGCTCACTAACAAAGTCACATGAGAAACAAAAAACCAATAACAACATGAGAATTTATTCCTCGATTTTAGGTACAAGCATATTAATTATAAAAGTATTTTTGACAATGCGTGTAATATAAAGGTACGTTGTTATAATCTGCCGGTTGGACTTAAAACAAGCATACAAAAACCCCCATGATGAGCGTATTTACATGTATATTATGAGGGATGTTAAACTATGATATTCTACCGTGTGCATACTATATTCCCATGATCTTATCAGTTATTTATAACAAAATGTTGGTTTTTTTGTGAATATTCGTTGTGAGAAAATGACGAATATTGCACTTCGCTAAGTTGGCATTTGTTAACGTTGTTCATACCTCTATACATATCGTGAGTATATCAGAAGTCTGAGATAAAGGGTTGGGTATTGGTGAAAAGAACAAATGTGCTTGTATTCAAGTTACCGACTAAAAATCTGCAATATGGCATGATTATTCTTACTCTTGATGTGGGTTATTGTGGTTCCAAACCGTTGTATAAGTAAGTACAGATACATCGCATTGTTGTTGTTTTTTTTTGTTTATTTATCCCCTTTCTGGATCATCAATTCTGAATACACAGGATTCGAACTGATTGGGGCTCGAAAACTTTTTCTATAAAAAAATATGTTCATCTCCATCATTGTCCGATTGAATTAGACGGTGACTGTCAAACTATTGCAAAACGGCAATCCAGTTATGCCTTTCTGGGGTCAGTGGGGTCAGGGAAATATAACCACGTGGAAGGTACGTTTCCTTGGATGAATCTTTATCGACCTGGATATCAGATACAAGAACAACACTCACGTCAGCATTTTATGGAACTGTTACTATTAACAATTAGAATAACTGGTGTGAAGCCGTCAGTCTGTTTCACGCCCTTAAGTTTATTTTGACAACTTTATTGCAGCGCAGCACAGGGTGCATTTCTATTTCTCTAACAGCTATGCATTAGCGTACTTTGAATAAAGATAAATTACGTTTATCTGTTCACTATGCAAGTAATAAGAGGTTTTAAATTATATATATATAACAAAATGTTATCTATAAATTTAAGTATTGTATGTGTAGTTGCCGAATGAAGTGTGTAAATACGGTTTAAATGTATACATTAAACGTACCACAACTGACATTTAACAGGTAAAAAAAAATTAGAGAAGTTATATATGTGTATACTTAAATGACTTTTCAAAAATATACCAGGATTTAAAGTAGGGCGTAAAACAAATAAACTTAATTTGGGACAGATAAGGTGATATTCGCAGCTGGCAGATACTTCAACAAAATATTTCACGAAACCTTGAACGATTAAATCGTTATTTGCATCGCAGCACGTCTGTGCACGTGGTGCTGCTTTGATAGGGTTTTGACACCAAGTACTGAAATTTTCACAGCTAAGTTACCGATAAAGCCGTGTGTGATCCGAAACTACACGCTTAATACTGCGTAATCGTTATAGTATCTCATAAGTCTATGTTCACTGATAAGGTTTAAAGTGTATTATTATATATGCTTTTATTTCAAAAAACAAACACGTGATCCGAGTGAATGTTATTTGTATTTGGAATATAACAAAACAAGCTGCATTAAATATAAATACATATATTACTTCAAAATAGACACTTTTTTACATAGTTGTAATTTGAAATATTTTCATGCCCGTGCACGTGCAAACTACAAAATGGGACTAATTGTCCAGTGGTTCAATAAATACACACTTTGTTTAATGATAACAAACTTTCGTAGTAAATGTTAATAATATATGTAAATTGAACCATTAAATAAAATGTACGGGTGTTTTATAAGCAGATACATCATGTATAGTTTCATCAAGTTTTTCAGTTAGCATATACGATTGAATATTTAACGTCATTTTTATGCCATCGAGGGCTAACAGACGATCAGTTAATCTAACCACTGTTTCCTGGAATTAACCAGTACTCGAGCACACCCCATCTCCGCAAGTAACTGATAACTTTCCCACTTGAATCAGTGGTGAGAGACGAATGATAATGAGACACAATGTTGTGTATCAATCATTACGAAGACGGTTGCCGGGCGGGGATTCGAACTCACGACCCCTCACGACCCCTGGATTGATAGTCAGACACGTAACCGACTGAGCTAATCGGGCCAAGCTTAGCATATACGAAATTACGCTCTCAATGGTCCGGATAACTCTATGGGTTTTTTTAACTTTCCCGGCTTGACAACAAATTCACACTGGTCCTGTATGGACGGTGCGAGGCTGGTTGCTTTGACTTTTATGATGTATAATCAAAAGCTCGAGAGTTAAACACCTGTCTGCATACTAAACGTACAATGTACCCCACCCACTTATGATGGAACACACACAGCAATGCATATGTCAAAATAAACTATAACATTCTCACCTAACGGAGTATCCTAACCATGAGCATGGTGTGGTCTCAATAATAGACGGCTGGCAGCATAATGTACCAAAATATACAAAGAAGATTCGGCATCCTTTGTCCCAAGATTATGTTAATTTAACTATAGCAGATGTCTGTAATCATATCTGGCACCGCAGCATGGTGTTATTAATGGAATATGATAATTGATATTTACATAGTAAATAGATATTCCCACGTATCTATATTAAGCGGTTATTAATTTATTTGCGAACATCTGCTCGAGTCCAGTTAGGACAATGTCTGACACATATTGGACAGCGCTAGTTAAGTGATTGCGCAATGCTGACATGTGATGACCGTTATCCAACACCTGTCGGCGTAATATCTCGCCGTAAATCCAGATACACAATCACCCTATCTTGTCACCGGACACCCCCTGCCCCTCCTGATTATAACTAGCTGGCATGGGAACTACCATGCATGATAATAGAAATTAAACTTAAGATTAATCAAGTTTATTTTCATGTACAGTTTTGTACAGTTGTATGGTGCTGTATGATTTGTGTAAATTGTTTGTTAATGTAGATTAGCTGTTATATGGCACGGTCATATTTTCACATTTCTGATATTGTAAACGGTCAATGACACTTATATTGCCGACTGCCTTATAAATGAGGTGATTTGATTTATAATTTCCTAACAAGTTTTATATCTTATCTTAAACCGTTATCGTGCATTCTCTACAAACTAGTTCTTGCTTCTTTCAGATCTCACAGTTCCACAGAAAGAATCATTCTGTATGCAAGACGAACATAGCTCGTATACTTAATCGGGGAATTACACAGAAGGATAAGAAACTTGCATCTCTCTACTAAATGTTGACAAAGTAGCACGCAAATAATTACTAATTTGGCAAATTAATCATTCAAATTCACATGCAACGGATTTCTTACGCATAAAATGTCAGCTGTATGTAATACTGTGTTTTATACTATTTTGAACACGCAAAATGGTCTAGAATTTAAACAAAATGCAAGTTTGAGTAAATTGTCAAGCACTTTTCTTGATTTTTTATTTGCAGTATACAAATTTTGTGATCATAAGTGCTTCAACATATTAAACACAATTTGCTGGGAATGGTTTCATTTTTTAGAGAATTTCATTGAGCAAAGAAAGAATTTTGATTTGTATTTCTGAGATGAAAGAAAGCTAGAATATTTGAAAACGAGATTGCGTGAATACGCGAGCGTTCATATCATCTCAATCAGTTGCTTTTCCTTCTTTATTTAAGTCCTTGACTTAATCAACCAATGGCTACAATCAATTTTAATTTGATTTCAATAAGTGGGAACTTAATTGAATTTCTAGGCAAGGAAGATACAATTAATGCACAGCCCATTTCACATTTGCATAGGTCGGTATTAGGACACTATTTACATATGTCACGTTCCAATTCAATTATAAAGCTACCCGTTCAAATTATGTCAATTTGACAATTTTCTACCCATTAGTTAAGAAGATAAAGTTATGACATTCCAGTGAAAGGTTGTAGATTAGGTCTTGATAAATGAACTGATAAAATGTCGGCTATAGCACAGCTAAAGGGCATCCCGAAATTGAACAGTTTAGCGAACCACGAAACATTTTGATTATATCAATAATATTATTATGTAAAATTGAAGAACAACACTAATTTATTCTACAACTAAAGTGAAACATGTTATAATGGTGAGTCAACTAATTTGAACTTATGTGATACAGTGAAACAAGTTCTTACAACTTTGATAAATCTCACTCGAAGTCTTACTTTGTAAAACATATACATGCATCTGGATAGAGTGTCTTGCACGGGGCAGCTTTATAATTAAATCACTGTAATTGAGTTACTGAACAAGGACATCAAACATAATCATGGCGTTCCGACACATGCCTCCCCAGTCTTGTATTCGCTGGTCTTCCAGCAATATATGATACACACATATACTATTGTGTTATACTATTGTGTTATACTATTGTGTTATACTATTGTGTTAAACTATTGTGTTACAGCTGATTAAGGATATTTCGAGCTTGATTTCTTTATGTTTTAAGAATTGGTTTCATAGTCATTTACAAAGTTTAAATTAAAACTAAGCCGTTCAAGCTAATGATCAACTTAACCCTTTACTCCATAGATACGCGTTTTCCCGTGTGCTGGTTGTGTCCTTTGGATGCTAGGTGTCCTGTTGGATGAATAATTGTGTTCTAGTGTTTGTGGTCGTGCTTTAATTTGGACTGTGTCCTTTGAATGGCCGGTGTTCTGTTGGACATCTGTTTTCTTGCTTAGTTTCATAAAAAGTTGATGAATCTGTCAGCTGCTTTATCAGTCTATACAGTTAGATTTTGGTAGTTTTCTAATCTCGAATCTCAGGTTATACAAACATGTTTCGGTGTTGCATTTAAATATTTTATTAATGACGTATGCGGCTGCATATTAAACGAATTAAAAGCAAAAATTGTTCAGGATTGTCACCACAGTTGACGGCTTGAATAACAACATGTCCTTGTAGATTTAAACTTAAATGTAATATGTAAATTACAAGCGGTTAACCAGTCTATACCAGTTCATGTTTTAAAATGGATCTTCTCTGGTAATGTAGCTGTACCTCATATGATCATCTGGTGTTGGATCTTCTCTGGTAATGTAGCTGTACCTCTTCTCTGGTAGTGTAGCTGTACCTCATATGATCATCTGGTGTTGGATCTTCTCTAGTAGTGTAGCTGTAATTCATATGATCATCTGGTGTTGGATCTTCTCTGGTAATGTAGCTGTAACTCATGTGATCATCTGGTGTTGGATCTTCTCTGGTAATGTAGCTGTACCTCTTCTCTGGTAATGTAGCTGTACCTCATATGATCATCTGGTGTTGGATCTTCTCTAGTAGTGTAGCTGTAATTCATATGATCATCTGGTGTTGGATCTTCTCTGGTAATGTAGCTGTAACTCATATGATCATCTGGTGTTGGATTTTCTCTGGTAATGTAGCTGTACCTCATATGATCATCTGGTGTTGGATCTTCTCTGGTAAAGTAGCTGTAACTCATATGATCATCTGGTGTTGGATCTTCTCTGGTAGTGTAGCTGTAACTCGTATGATCATCTGGTTTTGGATCTTCTCTAGTAAAGTAGCTGTAACTCATATGATCACCTGGTATTGGATCTTCTCTGGTAATGTAGCTGTAACTCATATGATCATCTGGTGTTGGATCTGCTCTGGTATGTTGATCACAGTATCACTGCATCACTCCCAGTCTATACCATCAATGTCAGATGCCACATATCATCTAATGCTGCGGCGGAGTGGTCTTAGGCGTCGACTCAAATTCACTTAACTCTCGCCGCTGAGGTCGTGGGTTTGAGTCCAAGTCTGTCCAAACACTTTGTGTGAGAAAGGTTCTATTCAAATTCATGTATAATGCACCCGAGGCCTTCCTTCCTCAAAAAAGTGGTTACCACATGTTGCATGTAATATGTTTTAAAAAATGGCGTTAACATCCAGTCAGTAACAAAATCATGTATTCAGTGTGTGGTATCTCGTTACCAACAGGCCGACCTACTGACATGTCTGTTTGGAATGGGAGCTGTGGTCGTTTTTACCACCAAGATTACGCGTGTAACAAATACCACGATATGTTGATTTAATACAATTAAAAAGAGGGCGGAAACATAACCTCCTATCAGAGCTGATAAATTCATGATACTATAGATGTGTGGTTTGTGATTAGTGAAAATTTAAAACACGGACTGATCTCGCCATGTATATTAGTTTTCCTCGGGCGCTCAGTTTTGTATATACTTACCATATTAATGTTTAAAACGAAATGTACATCGAAAGCAATATTGTAATTTTTCATTGCTCATTGATATGTAGTTGAGACAGAGAAATGATATAAATCATATTTACCTGATGTTTCATCCTCGTGGTATTTTGTGATATCTCCATTAAACTGCGGCACGCATGATCCGTATGGCCTGCAATCGTCTCTGTCGGGCTGATATCCGTGACCCCCACACGACAGTACCCCTCCCATCCCGCACTATTGACTAGCAGTCAGATATGTTAAAGTTCCGTAGTCCAAGATCAATAATGACGCATTGGTAGAGCCGGAGAAGGCAATAACGGTTCTAGGCACAACAGATCAATGTTGTCTCGAGTCTGTCGTACTTGCAGACAAGTGTTGCGTTCATTGCTGTGATATTGAACCTGCACACATTCTGTCAAATAACCTTAAAATGTCGTCTGCTAGAGTATTTTTGCTTTAATTTATAAACAAGAACACGTGATTGGACATATTTTACGATATCCTTCGATTTTTAAGATAAACCATTTAACTTATATAGTCAGTATGCCCAACTTTTATATTGAAATATGTTTTTGTTTTTTTTTGCAATTTATTAAATGAACTGCGTAGTTGCTATGGAATTTGATTACAAGGTGAGCTGGTGCAGTTTTCACTTTCCCATCAATAGTATAGACAGCGTATATCTTCTTCAGTTAAGACACGCCTTTGTTTTGTTTTATCTTCACGAGATTACTCACCGAATATGTTTTGTTGCATATCTCAGAACTCACAGATCACAGAGTATTATAACGCCGTGTATAACAGTTTATTCCATCACTTTATATATATATTTTCTTTTTTCACTTCTGCACATCTTTTTTCACATAAATATCGTCTGCCTCAAGTTAAACGTCCTTCAATATATCGTCTGCTTCAAGTAAAACGTTCTTCAATACGTCCTATATAGTTCACAGGTAATTTTGACGTGTATGTTACTTTCGTAGGTTTTATTTGCGACATATATCATCCGGTCTTGTAACCAGCTAACGACACATGTTTTACGACATCTATTTACAACCAGGACTGTCAAATAAAAAACAGATTTAACAATTACGGTAGCCCTAACATGGCGTATGCCTTGTAATAGTGTAATGTTCAATAAACGTTTTTGTGAAGATGGGAAAATAACGAAACACCGTGATTAATGACATTAAGATTTGAGATTTTTAGAAACGTTTGTGTAAATGCCCTATCAACCCCATTTAACATGCAAAAATATTCAAACAGCTACGTGCGAGAATAGAATGGTTACTTGCTTTTTAAAACGTGTGACTTGACCATTATACATAGAATAAAAGATAAGAAGTCGCTGGTGTAGATGTTTGGAAGAAGAACTGAGTAAGATTTAAAATAATGCAATACGGCATTAAAAAGTAGTCGAAAAGCTCATTGCTTTCTTAATATTGTTGGAGTTTGCCTAGATAGTGTTCTCTTAGATGTTATTCATATCTGTACTAGATGTATTGTAATGCGGCGTTTATCGCCAGAGTTAACACATTACAAGTTATTATATGACAATCAGTTTTACTGGTTGTCTTACGGACATAAATGCTTGTATAATCGCCGTCATTCCATAAGTAATTAGTAATCAGACAGAGCTGGGTTCTAACTTTCGGCCTCAGCGGACCGCCGGTGTTAGGTAAGTACGTGATATTGAGTGGGTGCCTTAGGGACATAACGCAACCACTGGAAACAGGAAGTGCTTCCATGGGGTGGTTAAACAGCCTTATTTCTTCATATTTAAAAAGCAGTTCCTTAATTTAATGCTCATTTTGTGATTTGAATGTCAGTTTTGGTGTATTTAGAAACATTTTGAAAGATTTGCCATCTTTGAATTTTGAATCATTAAGAAAAAGATAGAAGCTTTGAACATGCGGTGTGGATACCGGCATTACTTTTGAAGTCTACTTCCACATTAGCAACAGTGATGACTTACGCAGAACAGAAATCATATCTTGGATGAAACATGATCCTTACTTTTCAAATGACACAACAAACGATAAAAATGTAAGTTTCCCTTTTTTGATTCGAGTCTTTTTATGAATGACAAACCTTTAAAAATGTTCAATCACTATAGAAATAAGAAGGAAAATCAATTGTGGGCTTACACCAGGGCCACGGAGGATTCTAAAATTATGTTTTAATACTACTTAAAACGTTCGAGGTTCTGTTCTGATAATTATACCTCATTTATAATTCCTTGATCATAGTTTGCCACGTGCCCTATACAATGCCGTACAAAATAATCGACACTAGTGTGTATGCTGTTTACACACATGTTAATTTCATTCTATAAATACGTTATAATAATATAATATATGTAATATTACTCTGTCTATCTTGTGGTTGGCAATTGTGGTAGTATGGAAGAAGACACAGAGCACTGAAAATCGTTTAACATATCACTGTACATACTAGTATTACCACCAAAGTGTTCAGTAATTTTGTTATTTAAAATACCCAAACTGACTAATGTTAAAATGTAATGTCGCCATTGAATTATCCTTTACATGTAGTGGAACTATAAAAGTACGTATTCTAAATACAAATTAATGAACCCAGCGTAATTAATGAATAACCTATATTTATATGACCCTGTTCTATTTATAGGTGCAAAAATATGTATTTTCTGTTTTGTTATCTTATCAACCCTGTTGTCATTTAGTTTTAACATATTTTATTACTTATGTTACAGATATTAACATCACATGATAATACATATTTGTAAATAACATACCCAAATGGAGTGAACTACAAGTTATAACAATATTAGTTACAGTTCTCTCCATATCATCAAAATCAATATATTATTTATACCGGAATGAAATGTAATAACATTCATAATATAAGTTATAATTTTAATTTGCTGGCATTAAATGTAAGTTATGAATTAAAATGTATATACAAGTATACTATATAATTATATGCATACCTGGTGCTGAGTTGTCATGTTCGGTTCTCTTCTTTATCCGTGTATTCTATTTTATTCTTGTCAAATCCTCATTTATTTATATCTTTCTGCAAACACCGAGTAGCCACCTATTTCGTTAGCCACCTTGTTCACGTCAAATAACCGCTAATTTAGCCACAGAAACACGTCCTGATCCACCGCGTTTATATCAATGTCCTTGTTTTATAACGGACAGATCTATTTACCCATCATTCACAAACTGGTATAATTTAAGTATATATCGTCCGGGTATCATTTCTACACTGAACTGGATCACGCCTAATTAAACACTAATTTCGTATACACAATACATGACAAATGAGCTTAATTAACAATTAACAAACATGTCTAATAAACTTCCAGTCATTGAGATGTTTAAGCAATTAAAGACGATTAAAACACTGCCAAGTCAGAGATCTATTTCGCTGTTAACAATCGCTGTATCCTCTGACAATTAATTCGGTGTATAACTCTTGATTGCTGGTTTAATTGCTGTTTACCTTTCAGCGGTCAGGCTTAATGAGTTATCCGGCATCCATTCAGCCATTCCGATATAGTATTGACAGCGACAGTGCAGTTATATTTAACTTACCATAAATCACCTCTTAATTTTAAAATGTATGTTCTCGATTGAAGAAAATCGATGAAAACCTGCAATCTGTAATGTTTAAACACGTTACGTTTATGCAAATAACGCGTGTGTACAGTCGAGATGTTACATGATGTTACCCTCGTACAGTCCTTTGTTCTCTTATCACATGCGTGTTCTCGCTGTTTTCAAGTTATCGTCGCGCCTCACCTTAACAATACGAGAATGAATCTAGATAAAAAATAATAACTTCTTCTGTCACCAATTAATGAAAACACTGACTTAATTAAGTCACAAATAAAACTGATAATCACTGAATCGTCATTTTGTAACAGTTTTATAGCAAAATAAAATAATATTTAAGAGAGTTTCAAGATTATCTCCCTTTAACGCACATTCGATAACACTAGTTTAACGATATAAAAACACGCACACCTACAAACACACATCAAGCATCATAAACTATCATGTTAATCCGCATAATATCTAGTTCACACAATGCGTAGTACCAACATTAAGATTAAAGTCGGCCTTGTTAATCCGGGTTATCTCCCTTTATGTACGTGTGGTATACAGTAGTATAAACATAGAATGACAACAAGAACATGCTTGCACATCTACAACAGATCCATATCTCTGTTCCCTAGAAAAAAATTTCACATGCGAACAAAACATTACAGAATGTTACTGTACGTATTGGAGAACGAAGAATGCTGAATGCAATAGATACAGGCATAGAGAAAGACAGACATGCTGTCAGTTTTGTATAGCGGGGCGTTTATTGCTCTACATGTAAACAGTTGGAACAGATCGGTAAATAAATGTGAATACCAAGTGGACTCTAACTTAATCTTCAAACATGAACAACTTGTGTAAACACCTTTCTTGCGTTGATCCTAAGCGGATATGAATGGTAGTGATTATTATAAAGAATTAACGGTATTATGTCAATGTGTTTACTTTGCATAAGACTTTTCTCGCTGCAAACCTGTAATTATTTGTATAAGGAACATAAATAACTATGATTGCGACTATTTTTTCCCTAATAAATAAATAATAAATAAAAAAAATGAAAAGCTATAATTGTGCAATGAAATCACCTGGTCTCTGTGCGCCGTCCTAACAAGCTGCGGAACATTACTTATACAGCCAAAATATTTCTCCTTTTAGTTTGTATAACAAAGGATGAGTTTAAACTTAATTAATTTCCTAAGGGTACAATAAACATAATCTGTAAAGATCAGCACATTGTTTTTATGATTGAATGAACTGGACTTACACAGGGCATGGGCAAGTACATAAAACCTTGGTGCCTGCAGAACTGCCATATTTCAGTAAAACATGTACATGTTAAAGCGACAGTTATCGCACATTTGACACAACTTATGTAAATCTCTCGAATCACAGCCCTTGAATATTGGCACCACTCATGTACATCTCTAGAGTATTGCCATCACTCATGTACACCTCTAGAATATTGCCATCACTCATGTACACCTCTAGAATATTGCTACCACTCATGTACATCTCTAGAGTATTGCCATCACTCATGTACATCTCTAGAATATTGCCACCACTCATGTTCATCTCTAGAATATTGCCACCACTCATATACATCTCTAGAATATTGACCCCACTCATGTACATCTCTAGAATATTGCCACCACTCATGTACATCTCTAGAATATTGCCACCACTCATGTACATCTCTAGAATATTGCCACCACTCATGTACATCTCTAGAATATTGCCACCACTCATGTTCATCTCTAGAATGTTGCCACCACTCATGTACATATCTAGAATATTGACCCCACTCATGTACATCTCTAGAATATTGCCACCACTCATGTTCATCTCTAGAATGTTGCCACCACTCATGTACATCTCTAGAATATTGCTACCACTCATGTACATCTCTAGAATATTACCATCACTCATTTACATCTCTAGAATATTGACCCCACTCATGTACATCTCTAGAATATTGCCACCACTCATGTACATCTCTAGAATATTGCCACCACTCATGTACATCTCTAGAATATTGCCACCACTCATGTACATCTCTAGAATATTGCCACCACTCATATACATATCTAGAATATTGACCCCACTCATGTACATCTCTAGAATATTGCCACCACTCATATACATCTCTAGAATATTGCCACAACTCATATACATCTCTAGAATATTGCCATCACTCATTTACATCTCTAGAATATTATTATCACGCATGTACATCTCTAGAATATTACCATCACTCATGTACATCTCTAAAATATTACCATCACTCATGTACATCTCTAGAATATTACCATCACTCATGTACATCTCTAGAATATTACCATCACTAATGTTCATCTCTAGAATATTGCCACCACTCATATACATCTCTAGAATATTACCATCACTCATGTACATCTCTAGAATATTGCCATCACTCATGTTCATCTCTAGAATATTGCTACCACTCATGTACATCTCTTGAATATTACCATCACTCATGTACATCTTTAGAATATTACCATCACTCATGTACATCTCTAGAATATTGCCATCACTCATGTTCATCTCTAGAATATTGCTACCACTCATGTACATCTCTTGAATATTACCATCACTCATGTACATCTTTAGAATATTACCATCACTCATGTACATCTCTAGAATATTGCCATCACTCATGTACATCTCTAGAATATTGCCACCACTCATATACATCTCTAGAATATTGCCACCACTCATGTCACAGCCCTGGAATATTGCTACAACTCATGTATATCTCTAGAATATTGCCACCACTAATGTTCACATCTAGAATATTGCCACCACTCATGTTCACCTCTTGAATATTGCCACCACTAATGTTCATCTCTAGAATATTGCCACCACTCATGTCATCTCTAGAATATTGCCACCACTCATATCACAGCCCTAGAATATTGTCACCACTCATGTACATCTCTAGAATATTGCCACCACTCATGTACATCTCTAGATATTATCACCACTCATGTCACAGCCCTTGAATATTGTCACCACTCATGTACATCTCTAGCATATTGCTACCACTCATGTACATCTCTAGAATATTGGCCCCACTCATGTACATCTCTAGATCTTGCCACCATTCATATCACAGCCCTTAAATATTGGTCCCTACTCATGTACATTTCTAGATCTTGCCACCACTCATGTCACAGCCCTTGAATATTGCCACCACTCATGTACATCCCTAGAATATTGACCCCACTCATGTACATCTCTAGATATTGCCACCATTCATGTACATCTCTAGAATATTGCCACCACTCATGTACATCTGCCACCACTCATGTACATCTCTAGAATATTGACCCCACTCATGTACATCTCTAGAATATTGACCCCACTCATGTACATCTCTAGAATATTGCCACCACTAATGTACATCTCTAGCATATTGCCACCACTCATGTACATCTCTAGAATATTGACCCCACTCATGTACATCTCTAGATATTGCTACCACTCATGTACATCTCTAGACTATTGCCACCACTCATGTACATCTCTAGCATATTGCCACCACTCATGTACATCTCTAGAATATTGCCACCACTCATGTACATCTCTAGAATATTGACCTCACTCATGTACATCTCTAGATATTGCCACAACTCATGTACATCTTTAGAATATTGCCATCACTCATGTACATTTCTTGCATATTGCCACCACTCATGTACATCTCTAGAATATTGCCACCACTCATGTACACCTCAGGTTCGAGGTTTTAAAACTGTGTACCATGCTCAGATCAAGAGTTCATGCTCAACTAAAAACCGGATGGATTCTTAATAACAAAGTAAATGTAAATACCTGTTACTTTTTACCTTAATCTGCATTGATACTTTCCATTTCAAGAACCGGTCGGGTCTTTGCGCTTTAATGTATTTTAGTGTGTTTATGTGAATCTGGAACACATGTTCGAGTACGAATTTGAGTTGGGCACGAACAAAGTTGTATAACATGGGGCCCTGGAATCACACAGCGTTAAGCATTTGGGCACTCACGTGACTGGTACATGTATCTTTTCCTAGTGTATACTAATTTATTTTAGCTCGTTTGCGAAGAAAACTTATAACTTATATGAACCGTTCTCGAGTCTGCTTCCTGGGTAAAATCGATACTTAGTGTTGTTTTTAGAGTCATCGGGTCGAGCTTAGATTAGAACACGCAAACTCTAAAATGAGCGGGCAACATTCTATCAACTATACAACCGCACCTCTCATTTTTTTATTTTGCAACATGTGCATGGAAATAATTACCAGAAATTGGGAATGTGTATGGAAAGAATTACCATAAATTGGGAATCAGATGTAAGATATCTTAAATGTTATACTAGTATATTTTTTTCATTACTGCCAAGTTTTATCAAGAAGCGTTGCTGTTTCTATAACTCATTTATATTTCATTTAATATTAAAATATAACACTGAATGATGTAAACGTTTATCGACATTATATTTACAAGATTTATATCTACAGACATACTTGTTATCTAAAAGTGTTAGTGTAGATAGACTTCTTATGGCCATGACCTGTATTGTACCACACCATGTCCTCTATTCGTAATAGATAATGACATGTTGGGTTTCGTTCGATATTAATTTGAACGTTTCAGTATACATGTAAGAGCCCGTCTCGTGTTTCGTATATTGCACAGGTTTGTATGATTTTGTTCCAGGTTGGAGACATGTCCGCTCAATCGTTTGTACAATAATCCATACACATTTCACTACACGTTGCTCTCTGCCCAAACAAGCGGTTTTCCCGGTTTCTCCGCCGAGTCCATTCTAGGCGTACGTTTCCTTCCTGGACTTGTCTATTTTACCGTAACACGTTCTGGTTCATTTCGCCTTCAAACACGTTTGCTGACACAGCAAATCATTTTCTCACATATTGACAAGTTTCATCGTTACGATTCGTTTTAACTTGTCCATATAGCGCTTTAAGGCACATGTTGTTGCAACTTGTCATGGTCCGCTCTTACACCAATTGCTCATTTGATGTCCGACATTTAAACATAGGTTGACTTTTCAGCAGGTCGAAGCTGGTCTTTGATTCATGAATTATACAATTTCAGATAAACCGTGACTATAATGAAGCTTGGGGCTCTTAGCATATACATATTACCAAGGATTTATATATATAGAGAGAGAGATAGGTCCTTGATATTAGCCAGCCGGGCCCGATTAGCTCAGTCTGACTATCAATCCAGGGGTCGTGAGTTCGAATCCCCGCCCGGCAACAGTCTCCGTGATGATTGATATACGACATTGTGTCTCATTATCATTCGTTTCTCACCACTGATTCAAGTGGGAAAGTTATCAGTTACTTGCGGAGATGGGGTGTGCTCGAGTACTGGTTAATCCAAGGAAACAGTGGTTAGGTTAACTGATCGTCTGTTAGCCCTCGATGGCATGAAAATGACGCTATATATCTATCAATCAATTGATGTTAGCCTACTTAATGTGTAACATTTAAGGATTGGGTCCATGCGCCCGGTTGTTGTATTGTTCATTTTAAACATTCTGGTTACAGGGGCATAACACAAAACATGTACATCTGAACGTTTTGCTGCCATGAATCTGTTTATTCTAGAAATTGAAAAAAGGATGTACTAATATCTCCGACGGTGTCAACGTAAGACACTGGACCGTGCAAATGTCATCTGGGCGGTAGTTATTTTACCTCGATTGTTAAACAAGTTATTACAACTTAGACACATCACACCCCACCTCCCCCCTCCCACCTCCCCCACTCCCCCCCTCCCCCTTTATAACAGTGTCCATCACAGGTAATAGATTGGTCGGGAATGCTTCTACTTAACCCTTTACTCCATAGATACATCTTTTCCCGCACCAATCACAAAAGGCCTTTGAAAACAGTGCAGGAAGAGTTCAGATTGCTTGTAACGAGCAATCTGAACACTTCCTGCACTGTTTTCCACTCTGTCAGTTAATATAAACATAATTCACCCAATAATTCAAAAGCCTTCTATATTAAAGGTGTCCTTAGGCGCCTATATGAAGTAAAGGGTTACATACATCTCTGCATTGTGCAGCCTATGGTTTGCGGAAGAAACGTGATTTTATTTATCTTCTTCCGCCCAATAACACATATACATTATAACCTGCAATATGTCGGAAGTAAAGTTAAACTCTGTGAAAAAAAAAGTTTTACCTGTATAAAATAAGTGCGTGTTATCTTAATTAACCCTTTACTTCATATAGACGCCATTGGACACCTCTAATATAGACGCCTTTGGACACCTCTAATATAGATTCCTTTTGACACCTAATATAGAAGGCTTTTGAATTATTAGGAGAATTATGTTTATATTAACTGACAGAGTGGAAAACAGTGCAGGAAGTGTTCAGATTGCTCGTTACGAGCAATCTGAACTCTTCCTGCACTGTTTTCAATGACCTTCTGTGATTGGTGCGGGAAAACGCGTATCTATGGAGTAAAGAGTTAAAGGACGAAATAAAGATTTTGTATATACATATATCTGCAAGTAGCATTTTGTTTCGTAAAATTACATAAACATTCTGAAAATGAACATATTACATACGTAGTTAAAATACAAAAGATTGTACTTCGCAATATATATCAACGACTATAAACAGCAGCTGAATTGATGGAAGTTGATAAAAAAGAAATACTTTTAAAGTAATCGTACTCTTTTGATACAAACCTAAAACAGCCGAGAAAGCAGTGGGTGGTCAACATTGATCACTGAAAGAAATGGCGCCGAAAAAAAATGCATGATGCGGCAAATGCGGAAGATACGGACACCATGATAGACATGTGAATGTGTGTACAGCTGTATGATATACCAGATTATCGTATCACCAACATCAGCGAGCATCAGCCAGCTGACCCGTCTATTTCCCTCTAGCACTTATTGTTGCATATTTCCCCCACTTTGTTTTATTTGAAACGATAAATAATTCATGTGCCCCACCGAAAACATGATTATTAAGCTCTAAATATATGATAGTTATTTTATTGCCTTTTGCATATTTTAATCTCATCTTTTATAAACTCCCAAACGTTTCGTTGTGATTTTATTACGACACTTACTCTCGCCTGCGATAATCATTTAATAATGAATACAATTAATGATATTAAACATTTGTATAGTATAATTCCATTTCCTAATCAATTACCGGCATTTGTATCCAAGATGGCGGAAATCTTTGCATGGAAATTGCGCGAATTTTACGTATGCAAATGACATGACGTCATGCCCTTCTATCAATAAATTTTTCGCCCTGGAAATTCCGATTTTAAAAGTGAGGCCTAATTTTCGTGTTTGACATTCATATGCTTTGAAAAAGCAATAAAAAAAAAAAACACAATTGAAAAACAACTCTATGTGTTCTGATCACCTATGTCAATCGTACATACTCGGCAAATTCCGTCATCTTCGGTATTACGTAGTAATAGCCAAGGTGTTCCGAGTGCACCTATACTGTAAAGGGAAACGAGTAAGGAACAACCAGGTTCGGAAACGCTTTTAATGAGCGCTAGTGTCGCTATTTGTTTTAATACCAGTATATGTTTTCAGGAAAGGCGAAGAATGAGATCAATGTAAAAAAAACACACTAAAGAATGGTTGACTATCCGTGAAAATAACCTGTTTCCTTAAGTATTTGGTATATTTGGTATTCAATAAAATACAACAACATACAACCAGGACAATAAATTAAATATGATTGGATCATTGAGGTGTCACGCAACAACAAACAAGTGGTATATTATGTTCTCCGTTTATTTTATATTTTGTAAATATATTGGGCCAAATCAAGAATTCCCGAATGTAGCCCTTTTCATGTTGCATTTATCATACACAGCATGTACTCATCACCTCTTGCCTTTAACGCCTGAGAGCATGCGGGTTTAAGCTTGTGAGAACATTTACTATTTACTTCCGTGAGAACGTTTGTCCGATTCAGTTTCAATTCCATTTCTTTCCCCACCATTAATTCTCCTTGCCATAAAATAACTAAATAAAACTCACAGGAATAACAGCGATTAAACGTACATACAAATGGACAAAAATGGCGTTAGACCATATTCAATCCATATAGAATTAAAGTATATGTTTAGCATCTTTTGTGATAGATCATAAATTTGAGAAATAAGGTGCATTGTAATCATTTAGAACACTTATGGCCGTTCCAAAATAGGACTAAAAACTAAACATAGGGTCTTCATATACGTGAGTACTGGGGTAATGATTTCAGTAGATGCATATTTTACACTGGGGGATTATATCATAAACGTACATTTTATATACTGGAGGGATGTATCATATAGATACATACTATATATTGGATAATTGTATCATATAGATACATACTATAAATTGGAGGAATGTATCATATAGGTACATATTATACACTGGAGGAATGTATCATGTAGATATATAGTATATACTGGAGGGTATCATGTAGATATATATCATATACTGGAGGATTGTTTCATATAGATACATATTATACAATGGAGGAATGTATCATATAGATACATATCATACACTGGAGGAATGTATCATAAAGATACATATCATATACTGGAGGAATGTTTCATATAGATACATATCATACACTGGAGGAATGTATCATATAGAAACATATCATGCACTGTAAGAATGCATCATGTAGATACATATCATACACTGGAGGAATGTATCATATAGAAACATATCATGCACTGGAAGAATGTATCATGTAGATACATATCATACACTGGAGGAATGTATCATATAGATACGTATCATATACTGGAGGAATGTATCATATAGATACAAATTATACACTGGAAGAATGTATCATATAAAGGCATATTATACACTGGATGAATGTATCATGTAAGTTTATATTATATACTGGAGGAATGTATCATAACGATACATATTATACACTGAACGAATGAAGCATATAGATACATAGTATATATTGGAGGAATGTATCATATAGATACGCATTATATACACGAGGAATGTATAATATAGATACGTGTTATATACTGGAGGAATGTATCATATTGATACATAGTGTATACTGGAGGAATGCACCATATTGATACATAGTATATACTGGAGGAATGTATCGTATAGATACGCATTATATACACGAGGAATGTATCATATAGATACGTGTTATATACTGGAGGAATGTATCATATTGATACATATTATATACTTGAGGAATGTACCATATAGATACATACAATACACTGGAGGAATGTATCATATAGAAACGCATTATATACACGAGGAAAGTATCATATAGATACATGTTATATACTGGAGGAATGTATCATATAGATACATATTATATACTGGAGGAATGTATCATATAGTTACATACAATACACTGGAGGAATGTATCATATAGATACGCATTATATACACGAGGAAAGTATCATATAGATACATATTATATACTGGAGGAATGTATCATATAGTTACATACTATATACAGGAGGAATGTATCATATAGATACATATTATATACTGGAGGAATGTATCATATAGTTACATATTATATACTGGAGGAATGTATCATATAGATACATATTATACACTGGAGGAATGTATCTTATAGATACATGTTATATACTGGAGGAATATATCATATAGATACATTTTATATACTGGAGGAATGTATCATATAGATGCAAACAATACACTGGAGGAATGTATCATATAGAAACGCATTATATACACGAGGAAAGTATCATATAGATACATGTTATATACTGGAGGAATGTATCATATAGATACATATTATATACTGGAGGAATGTATCATATAGTTACATATTATATACTGCAGGAATGTATCATATAGCTACATATTATACACTGGAGGAATGTATCATATAGATATATACTATATACAGGAGGTATGCATCATATAGGTACACATTATATACACGAGGAATGTACCATATAGATACATATAATACACTGGAGGAATGTATCATATTGTTACATATTATATACACGAGGAATGTACCATATAGATACATATAATACACTGGAGGAATGTATCATATAGATACATGATTTTCAGGAATAGTGTTTTATACCTTTAGATAGTTAAAACGCTATAGTTAGTATTTACAGAAGGTCTGCGTTTGACAAACGACACTGGTTGTCATTATATATCATACAAACCACAGTCCATACTGCAGGGAACCGTGTACATTTTATATACTGGAGGAATGCATCATATAAATTTATATTATACACTGGAATAATGTACCATATAGATACATATAATATACTGGAGGAATGTATCATACAGATACGCAATATATACACAAGGAAAGTATCATATAGATATATATAATATACTGGAGGAATGTATCACATTGTTACATATTATATACACGAGGAATGTACCATACAGATACATATAATACACTGGAGGAATGAATCATATTGTTACATATTATATACACGAGGAATGTACCATATAGATACATATAATACACTGGAGGAATGTATCATATAGATACATGATTTTCAGGAATAGTGTTTGATACCTTTAGATAGTTAAAACGCTATAGTTAGTAGGTCTGCGTTTGACAAACGACACTGGTTGTCATTATATATCATACAAACCACAGTCTATACTGCATGGAACCGTGTACATTTTATATACTGGAGGAATGCATCATATCAATTTATATTATACACTGGAATAATGTACCATATAGATACATATAATATACTGGAGGAATGTATCATACAGATACGCAATATATACACAAGGAAAGTATCATATAGATATATATAATATACTGGAGGAATGTATCATATTGTTACATATTATATACACGAGGAATGTACCATATAGATACATATAATACACTGGAGGAATGTATCATATAGATACATGATTTTCAGGAATAGTGTTTTATACCTTTAGATAGTTAAAACGCTATAGTTAGTATTTACAGAAGGTCTGCGTTTGACAAACGACACTGGTTGTCATTATATATCATACAAACCACATTCCATACTGCAGGGAACCGTGTGCCAAAAATAGCTTCTACTTAGCTATGACAATTATTCTATAATCGGTTCAACTCGTCTCTTATATCGTCCTTTATAATTCAAACAGATATGTTTGTATACGTTAACTATCGGCCCATAATAATAAATAACTTGTATTTTATTGTTGTACACATGATCGGCCCGGAATGTTAATAATGATATGTATTGGTATTAACTATTGTTATATTTATGGATCAGGGGAATTGGTCAAAACGGTTTTTTCTTCAGTTGTTATTGTAATCGCGGTTTATTAGCCTTTCAAGCTTCGTAAAGGGAACACTGATCTTTTCAGCACGAGAGATACGATTAGATAAAGGAACATAAGATTAGATATGTTGTTCTTTAAAGGGACACGTGACAATATTGAAATATTTGTAACCCATTTCACACATCAAATTAATCCTTACACAAAAGAACGTATAACCATATCAAAATATCAAGCTACAGGAATTACTGCTTGCAACTTACACTTGATTATCTGACGAATTATTGAACTTTTTTTTATAAAATCTTGTTGCCGTTTTACATAGCGTGTATATAGGTTAATATTGCGCACTCACAAAGTGTTATCACCTTCAATAAGGTTTAAAAATGTTGAATACCGTTTTGTTCTCAGCAAAAAGACAGCTGTTTGTAATTATAGTATCAAATTACTTTATAAGATAGAAACTTACAAACAAATAGAGATATTATCTTCAACGTTTGGGTGATAATAACATCTGAAAATGCAACATATGAAAAAAAACATGTGTTACCATTGTAAAACTTATTTTGAGTGTTACAATTAACACCTGTGGAATAAGTATCATGTGTTTCGCTTATTCATATTTATTTGGTTTAGTTCGATTGCGAAGTTAAGATAAGACCTTTTGCGAATCGTCCTCTTGTCGAGTACTTTTCCTGAATAAAAAAAAATTCGTTATTATGTGTTTAATTGAGTTTGCATCGACTCGAGCCTGGAGCGACATCGCGACCTTTAGCATCAGAGGTAAATACCGTCACTACACAAACCGCCAGATGATGAAACCGACATAAAACCTATTTAGTCACGAAGTCCCTATCGCTTTATGTCAGGTTGATCATGTATGCACGTCGGAGAAAGATGTAACGCATCTTGACTCCACACTTAATGCACGAGAGAGAGAGAGAGAGAGAGAGAGAGAGAGAGAGAGAGAGAGAGAGAGAGAGAGAGAGAGAGAGAGAGGGGGGGGGGGGGGAGGGAGGGAGAGAGAGAGAGAGAGAGAGAGAGAGAGAGAGAGCGGATGAGTGATCCAGTGGTCGTGAGTTTGATCCGCCTAACTTGCAATATTTCGGAGAAGTCTTAAAACCGAAGTCCCGTGTATCATTGCTTTACACCGATATCGTTAAAGATTTAAAGTATCACAATCTATAGTAGTCTTCAAGTTGGACGAATCTGTAGATTGTCTTGCACGCTATCAGAATGAACTGTGGCCACCTCGATATGTTTATTTTAGTTTATACTAATTTATTTTAGCTATTTTAGATTGTGATTAAAGTTCAGAGCCTATATGAACCGCTCTCGAGTCCGCTTCCTGGGTAGAACCAGTACTGAGTGTTGTTTCATGAGAGGCATCGGGTCGAGCTGGAGATCGAACCCAAAACCTCTGGTGTGAGTGGCCAACACTCTACCCGTTACACTACCGCCCCCGCTGATATGTTTATTTTGACATGGTTTTACACCAATCTTTGTTACATAATGAACCTCACGACGTTTTTGGACAGAGGTGGATCCGTACCCGCAACCTCAGCGACGAGAGGTTTTTGAGACAGCATGCACCGTAAACCACTCGGCCATTGAGAACTCCTATGTGTACCAATGCGTTAATGATGCAGAGTATGTCATTCTTACATCAGATGCAGTGAGTTTGCTTCCGAAGCATTATACAAGTTGACTCGCTGTGTGTCAGTCGTGTTTTGATCAATTATGCATACAAGGTGGCTATTCAAGCACAAGAACCGCCAGAATAATTTCCTCTGGGACAATCACTCTCGTAAAACTCTTGTTAAGGCGTTTGATAAATGAACCATGGTTAACAGATGGAGATTGTCACGGCGTGCTGTTTGTATCATACTGAATTAAAATCGATGACACAAAAGGGTGTTTTTGTTTTATTGCAATAGCTGATACACTGTTTACATAACATCAATCAAGGTAGATTTACCCAGATTCTTTTTTAACTGGGTTTAACGGAGTGGCATATTAATGGATAAAGTATTGTCCACTCACGCTAGAGGTTGCGGGTTCAATCCACAGATCGAACTGACGTCTCTCACAAAACAACACTCATTACAGTGGTTCTACCCAGGAAGTGCACCCGAGAGCGGTTCATAGACGCTCTGAATTTTAATCGTAGTAGAGTTCAACTTAACTAATGCCGTTTTTTTAAAACATTACAGATTATGTATGGTACCGCATTACGAGATCGGGAAGAAGTCGGAATGTCACCCTGACCCTGTCTGTCATAGTTTACGGTCTTCCCGATTCGTACCCGCGCCAAACTAAATATATTGTCTATTGCTGTGACTATAGAAAAAGCATTACGAAATTACACTTTAAAATCAATTATATTTGAGATCGACATGCTTTGCTTCTGGGGACAAATAAAAAACAACAAACCTATCTACTTTAATCTACCAGATAATATAATCAGGTTAATGCTTTTAGAAGCTTAATGCCGATTGTATCAACGCTGTCTCAATGTCCATGGGTATTTACTAATCAACAGACGCAAATAGATAAATCGATATTTGTAACCAACAGAGTCTTGGTCTTCCAGCAACACAGTGACGCAAGTTAAAGTCGTGGATCCAAGAACGGATCGACGTGACAAACGCTTCATCTTTTTTTTCAGAAAGGGGTTTAATGCCATTTTTAACACATTGAAGGTGATATGTAGCATCAGTTTATTGATGAAAGAAATCCCTGAGTATATACACGCATCTGAGTAGATATACCGTTCTTCCGCAAGTAAATGGCAAACTGTTAAACACAAGTCTCGGCTCAACCCCATGACCAAAGAGACGAGAGGAAAATAATCTCAAGACGGCGCCTACGATCATTCGGTCACGGAGAACCATATCAAGCGTTTAATATTTCATTGGCTTTTAAATGGCAAACTGGCATCTGCGTCCTTGTGTACATGCGTGCACGCACACGAGAGATGGGTGGAAAGAAAGAGAGAGAGAGAGAGAGAGAGAGAGAGAGAGACAGACAGACAGACAGACAGACAGACAGACAGACATAGTAGTAGGTGGTGGTAGTGGTGGTGGTAGTAGTAGTAGTAATAGTAGTAGTAGTAGTAGTAGTAGCAGCAGCAGCAGCAGCAGCAGCATCACCGCAGCAGTAGTAGCAGTAGTAGTAGTAGTAGTAGTAGTAGTAGTAGTAGAAGTAGTAGTAGTAGTAGTAACAAGGAGCAGCTATTGGTAAACACATAAGTCAAGCTATGAAGTCTATAATATTGATTTCAAGCACTCATGTTATGCTCATATCTCAATCACCATTATATAATAATGAATCATAGCACAAACATTGGTAACACGTCTTCAATGCCTCCCCGGAAACATGCGTACAATCAATACGCCCCAATCAATAGAATACATATCACAATAAATAAAAAATGTTCTCATTCCGAACAATTGACATAAGCACACCAGAGGTCCATTGACATTGGTAAACTTCTATTGTGAATTTAAAATATAGACAATTGCATATCTGGTTGAATCGTCGTACACATTTACTCGCGATAAATGGCTTTTAATGTCTAAAAAAGAGTTTAGTGTAGGATGTGGTGTTTAATGATTACGCATTCGCTTCTTACAATAGGACACGAGTTCAAGTCCTTGCCGCGGCGTTGTGGGAGAATATATAATGGTCCCCAAATCGAAAGGTAGGTTTTCCCAGCCGAGTTTCTGTCACATCAAGACCACATTGACTCACTGATTCAAACCATTAGCAGTATTTAGTATGCTTCGTGATTGATGATTGATGAAAATATATCTATCTTTTATTATACACGAGTGTATATTTGAATAAATGGAAGTAACACACTACGTAGAGTAAACAATCGTGCTCGAGTTACCTCCCTTCGCTATGAAAAAATAATAAAACGAGATAGAGAATGCTTGCGCATTCAACAGTTCTATAAAACGATAATTATTTTACTATGGCATTTAATTTAAACCATTCACGTCATATGAGCCGACATAAACAAGAGCATCAAAAGCTTCCTAGTTACAAACACAACACTAACTAAGAATTAGCTCCAACCATAACATTCATAAAGTGTGTCTTGTAACCAGAGACATAGACTATGTCTCTGCTTGTAACATTACGGACATGATGACATCCGGTTGCTTGTAGCTAAAAGTGAAAGAAATGAGTTGCAGGCCCACTGGCCGGCTATGGTGGCTGATAACCACGAATCCACCACCAGGAGAGTGGCCTGGGTTTTGTGGATCGAACCACTTGTTATTTGGCGGTGTCCAGCTGTGTGTATTAGCAGTAGAAAAACTGTATTAAGCACATAGGAAGAGCAATATGTGTCGGTGCCCGCTGGTACCTAAAACATTTACTAATATAAGCAAGGGCTTATATAGAAGGATAGGAAACTTGCATCTCTCTACTTAATGTTGATAAAACAACATGCAATGAATTAATGATTTGGAAAATTAATCATTCAAATTTTACAGGCAACTGATTTTTTTTACAAAAAATGCTAGGTGTATGTAACCTTAAAAGTTTTATAACTAATGATGTTTTAAACATACAAAATGATCTTGAATTTAAAATATTGCAGTTTGAATTAAAGTTTGAAGCACTTTGCTTTTTTTTAGTTGCAGGATACAAATGTTGTAATCATAAGTAGATCGACTTAACAATGGTAAACACAATTTGCTGGGTATTGTCTCGTTTTGTACAGAATTCCAGTGTGAAAAGAAAGGATTTTGATTGGTATTTCTGAGACGAATGGAAGTAAGGATAACTGGAAATGAGATTTCACAAGATAATTATTGCATAAATATGTGAGCATTCATAAAATGTCAACCAATTTTTTTTCCTTCTCTATTTAAGTCGTTGGTGTAAGTAACACAAATATGTGTAAAGAAATAACACACTTCTGAATCTAGCATATATGCCTTATATCCACTTTGATATATAGAAATTTAATCATTTAAATGTTATTTGAAGTAGGGTATTTCAATATACATGCATGTATTGAAAGATTCTGCTTGAAACATTTTAAACTAATTGAAATATCAAAATGTCTGTAAAAGTTTTCAAGAGACAGGTAATTGCATGTAAATAAAAAATCTGCAACACAGTTTATGATGTTTGCTATTTTATATTCTGACATAAATTCTAATATTGTTGTACATACAGACTTATATGTATTGATACAAAGACATAAATACAAGCCTGAATAAATTAGCAAGAACGTTGACCATTTCCATGTACAATGTATCAATAATATCAAACATTCAAATGTACCCATTAAATTTTAGTGTTGAAAACACAGTGTCAAAATATACATATACAATTTAATATACATCGTCATGTATATATAAAAAAAAGTATAAATTAAATAAAACAAAAAAACATGGACGGAATGTTTGACTACAATATGGTATGAAACTATTGAATTATAGAGTACAATGTAACCGGATGACAAGCATCAGTGTCTTAAAATACATGGTTTCTATGGCAACAGATTCTTGCCATAAAACTGACCTTAATCCAGACCATAAATTTTTACTTTGATTCTTATATTCATACATGCATATTATTATGAGCTGGTCACAGTAAATTCTCATCTACTCAATTATTAATGTATAAATAGAGATTGATATATTGCTATGGCAATAGACAAAGGAATGGTTGTATTAGTCGAACATGTCGAACACAAGTCATTTTCATAGTTACCAGTAACCTGTGATGGTGTTTTTTTCATTTTTAATTTTATAGTTATCATTGAGCTATACCAGCTGATTCATGAAAAAATAAAGAAATATACTTTTTTATCATCTGACCATTTTGTTAATGCTGTCATCAATGGCAACAGACAAATATTTAATTTTGCATTTTATTCACTCTTAAGATAACTTTTATTTCTCATGTTTTGAGAGAAAGAATGTTTACCATAATAGACATTAATTTCAAGCAAAGGGATGTTGGAATAATAATAACGTAACTACGTTTATAGCCAATAATCTTCAAACTTGATCTTCCCACACTATGTCCCAACAAAGTCTCTGCAGAGCCTGAGAACCATTACTACACTGTCACTTTATCACCATCACAAGATTACTGAGACAATCATTTTATTTTGACAACATGTGGTGCCAGCAACTCTGGATCAATCAAAGCTTTATCTAAGGGAGCATCTATGTTATACTGATGAGTATTCTGGCGTCTCTGGCCACGCTGGCTCCTCTGTGGTATAGGCAGTTCTGAATGATGGGCAGGAAGTGGCTCAGTGAAGAAGTAAGGATGCACCAAAGCCTGAGGAATCAAAATTTGTGAAAATGAGACTGGATCTCAAGTTCATTGAATTGACAAAAACATATTTAATCCTCAGATTTTAGAAACTAGATTTTTTATTGATGCTTCTCTGAAAGACTTGCAACAAATCATTTACACATGTACTTAATAAACAAGTTATTTTTAAGTATATATGTAATAAAAAAAAATTCTCATGCTGCTTATAAGCAGCCACAGTTAAAGCATTTTGTGGTGGAAAATAGCTTCGGAAAATAATGCTAGGCAGAGTCTCTTCCCATGCAATTTTGACCCCTTAGTGAGATTTTTCTATCCCACTCGAATACTCATAATGGATTCTTATATTCAATATGCTATTTTGGCATGTTTTAAAGGAAATTCATCAGGATTTTTTTTAACTAAAAACATATTTTTCCAATATTTCATGCCTAAATATATTCACTGACCCCAGATTGCCAAAAGGATATTTATTTAAACATGCCAAAATTATATATTAAAAAGGGATTTCCTAATTTGGGCTATGCGCCTAAAATAGATTTTCCGCTTAAAAGTGCAACATATTTTGTGATGTATTAAATGAGTCATGTGATTTCATTTTTTATTTCAATTTGATCCATTACGCACAGGAGCGAATCCATGATTTTAGTTTAGAGGAGCGCAACACAAAATCTGAATGGACATACATGTTTTATTGTAGACATATAGTGAATTTAATAAAAGGTAGGAGTTGATGGGAGACATACACCAGTTGTTTTTAAAGAGTAGATCTGCCATTGATACAGGCTTACATGTTGTAAAAATTGTTTCATCTTAGAAAGAGTTCGAATAATGTCAAGCAGTATTTAAGTGCTGTCTATTTTTAGAATGGGGATTTTGTTTCAAATTTACCATTCCAATCTAAATATCAATTTTGTCATGTTTTGGTTGATTTGACATACTAAACTATTCAAATTTTATTTATAAATGATAATGAGATGCCCTTTATCCATTTTAATATTTATTTTATTTTGTAAGACATTTATATACAGTATTATATTCCCTTTAATAGATACCTTAGAGGAAATAAGGTATCAGTGAGTATATCTACGCACCATATACTGGGGAAAATATTGACTTATTCTAAAATTGTGAAAAAACTGACATGTTGCCTTAAAGTCTAAATTTCAGAATTCAGGAGATCATTCTTTCCTCCTATCATTCTTGTTTAAGTATTTATTTCTTCAAAATGTTCACAACCCTTTGATCTAATCTTAATGAAACTGATATAATTATCCCTGTACACAACACTAGCACTTACATCTTTAGCAGAGATCCTCTGTTTGGACTGGTAAACAAGAAATTTTTTCAGGAGATCGAGGGCCTCTGGAGATGCATCAGGAACAACTTCCTCAAAGGGCATTGGTGGTGTGTCTGGGAATGTGATCTTGTTGTAGTCGGGGAGATCATACATGCCCTGATAGGAATAAAACAGTGTATTACAGTATAATGTGGAATAGTGCTCTCGCATACCAGATACAGTACCATGTGGAATTTTTCACTGCTCTGGCATACTAGATACAGTACCATGTGGAATTGTTCACTGCTCTCGCATACCAGATACAGTGCCATGTGGAATTGTTCACTGCTCTCGCATACCAGATACAGTACCATGTGGAATTGTTCACTGCCCTCGCATACCAGATACAGTACCATGTGGAATTGTTCACTGCTCTCGCATACCAGATACAGTACCATGTGGAATTGTTCACTGTTCTCGCATACCAGGTACAGTACCATGTGGCATTGTTCACTGCTCTCGCATACCAGATACAGTACCATGTGGAATTGTTCACTGCTCTCGCATACCAGATACAGTACCATGTGTATGTCATTTTACCCCAACATAAGATATTTCTGTATCTCCCCCAAGGGTTGAAATAGAAACTAGACTTATAAAAGTCACCTTTAAGGTGGATCATGAGGTAAAGTAAAAGCATGAAGAGTATTTTCATCTTTCCAATTGGTTTTGTTCATTAATCTAGCATGGAAGTTAGAATTATCATCTGTCAGTAATGCATTTCTCAATCACTTACTAAATAACATTAACTGGATAAATAAACACAGAATGCAACACTGCTTGACCAGTTCTAAATATGATTCAAAATCAAAGTGACTGCATGCAAGTTGCATGCTTCAAAGATAGTTACTAATAAAGGTTTGAAGTACTTTAGAACTTCAATCACTTACGGGCCAAATTTTCTCTGTTGGTGTTCCCAGAACTCTCTGCACACAACACAATTGTTTGATGTCGTTTTCACCCTGAAATAAAACAACAGAAGATGGATTATTAAACATTACTGTATACCAATAGGGACAGCACCAGTCGACTAATGGTAGAGTATCCATCACATATGCTGGGAAGCATGGATTCAATCTCTGCGAGACTAATAACAAAGGTTTCCGAATGGTTCAATGTTTCCATGCTTAGCACACATTTAGAATTCTTGACCTGCCAGTCTGATATTTGTATAATGTCAATGTGTTGGCTATCAAGCCATGTATCTTCAACATGATACTTGGGTGTGACATGCTCATAATAATATTTCAAACAGACGCCATCATGATATGACTAAAAAAATTGTTGACAGCAATGCTAAACATCATACCATCAAAATCTACAACTATGTTTGTTCAACCAAACCAAATGCTAGTATAGGGAATCAGAAAACAGTTGGTGGCCTCCTTGTGCCGTTTCTTTGAATATTTAGTGTTGTTTTATGCCAATGAATGCTAACAGACTATGAGTCCAACCATTCTTTCCTGGGATCCTGGAAGGTTACCCAGTAATCGAGCATACCCATCTTCATAAGTATCTGGTAACTTTCCCACTTGAATCAGCAGTGAAAGATGAATGACAGTGAGATTCAATAAAATAAATCAATCACAGAGACTCTGGCTGATCAGTGATTCAAACTCCCGACCCCTGGATTGATATTCAGATACGCTACAAACTTAGTTAAATGGGCCAGGCTCTTTTGTGTTTATAGTATAGAGCAAAGAAATATAAATTTCAAATGAAATCAATGAGAAGTATTTGAATTCTATTTATTCATTTAAAATAAATTTTAGATTCAATCCAAAAGCAAAACTATTAACTAATTTCAACTCATTCTTTTTAAATACAAAAATATATCATAAGTACTATCAGTGAATCATCATCTTTTTTTTTTTTACTTTAAGAACACTGCACATACAAATTTTCTCAAATAATAGCTTATATTGTAAAATTTTTAGTTGATTTTTTAAGTTGCTTGAACATGATTTAGTCCATAATGCTATAAAGATGTTTACTTACTGGAAACAAGGGAGAATTATTCAATAGTTCACCAAATATGCATCCCACAGCCCTGAAATATAATTGTAAAGTCATGATAAAAATAACGAAAGAATGGGTAGAACCAGTACTGAGTGTTGTTTTATGAGAGACATTGGGTCGACCGGGGCATCGAACCCGCAACCTCTGGCGTGAGCAGTCAACACTCTATCCATTAGACTACCACCTCGCTTAGAACTGATGTTTAACAGCATATCAACACATAAATGTGTGCGACACAAACAGGAAGGAAGAGCCCTGACTCACTCACTCTCCATGTATAAAAACAACAAATTGACATACAGATTAAAAAACAACAAGTAAATAATCAACAAATGAATACTGGGTATGCAGAATGAACCTTGATACCAGCATTTCCTATACAATATTCAATTTAGAAATACATTTATACATTGTACCTTGGGTAATATCAGAATTAATTTACCTTTTAAATTGGGGTTTTAAAATGGGGTGATAGAGCAATGGTTGCTTATTTTAAATATCCTAATGTCCTTTAATAAATCAAGCGTGACACTGTTATGGCCATCAATATTTGTAACATTAAGACATCCTATATCATTCTGGTGTTGATATCTAATATAAATGTACTAGTAATTTATGGAATTTGATAATTTCCATTATAATCCCTGAAAAAAGTTCCTTTGGTATCATATATTAGCTGTTTAAATAAATCAAATCCTACAAGAGGCTCAAAAGACCCAAACATGAGACATGGAAATTTCATGAAAACTAGATTTTCAGTTTGCAATACACCTGAAATGGCACCACAAACAATTACAAACCAAAACAGTATCAAGTCTGAGATGAAATGAATAATTTCTAGAAAAAAAAACAAAAAACTTTTCTCTTTGCCGGTAACATATACTGGTGCTCTCAGTTTGCTTAAAATTTATGTTATTCAGTGGAAAACTAGTAACAATTAACTTAGTTAAGTTTTAGTTTATACTAAATTATTTTAGCTTGATTGCGATGAAAGCTCAGTGCTTATATGAACTGCTCTCGAGTTCGCTTCCTGGGTAGAACCGGTACTGAGTGTTGCTTTATGAGAGACATTGGGTTGAGCATGGGAGCGAACTTGCAACCTCTGGTGTGAGCAGCCAACACTCTATCCATAGCATTACAGCCCAGCTTAACCTTATACCAGTAACCCCATACGTAATCCCAACCTTGGTCTCAATATGAGCCTTGTATTGTGAATAAGGAAATCCTATCCAAGGGTTAATGAGGCAAGCAAAGAATGATGCTTTGTAAAGCACTTTGCATGCATCTTGGCCTGATGGTTGGATTTCCTTTTCTCACCTGTTAAAATATATTTCATCTTGAATTTGTCATAGAAAACAGTAAAATAGAGTTAGACATTCATTAAGGTAATGACATACTGTCTTTTTTCAGGCTGTATCTCCAGATACATGCTTTTTTCATAAAGGCTAATGGATATGATTGAAAACTATTTACAACACCATCATTCACTAAAGTGCATCAACACTACAAACCATAGGTCCACTCCTTCGTCATACTTCCTTGCACCATAGAGTAGTTCTGGAGCCCTGTACCACCTGTCAAACAAAACTACACATTACATACACACATATCATCTTGTAGATTTATAACAGAGGGAAAGTCTTAAACATGACTTTTATCAAACTTTATATTTATAACTTACAAATAAAGCTTTACCTTGAATGGCCATGCATAACTGTCCTTACTTACAATTTGTTTGTTTGTTTTCTTTTATTTCAATGTTTACCGAAACCGGAAATTTAAAGGGAATATATCAGGATTTTAATATTGGCCAAAAACATTTTTTTCCAATATACCATGCTTATATATATGCACTGACCCTGTATTGACAAAAAAGATTTCTATTTAAACATAAAATAATATATTGAAAAGATATTTCTTAACTTGGGCTATGCGCCTAGGTTAAGCTAAAATAGATTTCCCACTTAAAATGGCAACATATTTTGTCACTTATAAATGAGTCAGGGGATTTCATTTTGATTGCAATTTGATCCGTGATACAGGTTTACATGTAGTAAAGATTGTTTCATCTTAGAAAAAATCAGAATAACAATGCGAAGATTGTTAAACAGTATTTAAGTGCTGTCTATTTTAAGAATGGGGATTTCATTTCAAGTTTACCATTCCAATTAACATATCGATTTTTGTCACTGTCATGGTGGATTTGACATACCATACTGAACTATTTGATTTATATTTATTGATGATAATGCGATGCTTTTTATCAATTTTGATATATATATTTTTTTTAAAGACATTTATAGCGTTTTATCTTGATACACTCCCTTTAAGTTGAAGCTGATGTTTTAATAAACAATTTTAGCATAATTGTGAAAAAAAGTTCATAGCTTATATGAACCACTCTGGAATTCGCTTCCTAGGTAGAACCAGTATTGTGTGTTGTTTTTTTTTGAGAGACATCGAGTCAAGCTGAGCATCTCACCCTCAACCTCTGTCATAAGCAGTTAACACTTTATATATCCACTAAACTACCACCCTGCTTAAAAACTATGTCTACATAAAGAGTCCATAAACCTCTCAATACCACAAATGGAATACTTGGTACATACAATTCGCTTTCTCGTTTTCACCACAGAGTAGTATGTAAATAAACATACTACATAAACAATAAGTATTAAATAATATGTATTTGCAACTCATTTATGGTTGAAGCCGAGCCCAGTTAGCTCGGTCACCAATGCGTCTGACTTCCAATCCTGGGTCATGAGTTGGAATCCCGACCAAGCCACATTCTCTGTGATGACTGATATACAACACTGAAGGAAAGTTATCAACCATTTGTGGAGATGGGTTTACTCAAATACTGTTTAACCTCCCAAGATCCCAGGAAATAGTGGTTAGGTTAACTGGGTGTCAGTTAGTCCGTGGTGGCATAAAGATGATGGTAAATATTCAAACAAACATTTATAATTGAGCATTACTTTACCTGGTTGCTACTTGGTGACTGTACAAACGCTGCCCTTTATTTTGGAACACTCGAGCCAGACCAAAGTCTGCAATCTTTAAATGCCCTGTGGAACTTATCAAGAGATTTGCAGGCTTCAAATCCTAATAGTACAAAAACAATTTCTATTTAATATTTTCAAGCAAGATATAAAGAGAGATTAGATGATGATACAATAACTCTGCAAGAACAATTTTCATATAAAATCAAGTTTACTTTATTCTTGCAACAATCTCAGTTTGATTGCTTGGTCCCAGATAATATTTACCTTGAAAAATTAACTATGAGCCTCATTGATATTCATTCTTTATTTTGTAAAGTAAATATTTCCTATATAGAAAGCATACTCTATCCAATCTATTCAGCAGTCACTGGAATGGATAAACTGTTTTTGTTGTTTTGGTTTTTTTTTCAATATTTAACAATATTTTTAACACATTACAGATTTATGTATCATTAAGTTTTATTGGTAGAAGAAGACCTCAGAATGAATCTGAAGAGAGAACTGTCTTTCAGAAAATAAATTGCAAACTTTTTCACATAAAGATTTTTGGACTAGTCTGGGCTCGAACCTACAACCTTAGTGGTGCAAGGTGAATGATCTTGACACTGCACCTTAGCCAATGACAACTTGTGGATTCTCTTTGTATATTCACAAGATAATTATTCCTTTTATTGATTAATTATCAAACTATATGTGAGAAAACAGAGATACCGTTTTCTTGATTGTGTATTAATTTAGGATAAGAAAAGTCAACTTTGAAAGTTGCTCTTGATAAAAAGAACTGTACACGATATGGTCTATCTGAGTCAGATGCTGGTTGTGTCTGATGATAAACTTGTAATGTATGAAATGTTTAAATCACTTTAATGGGGGACAGTGATGTAGGGTGTCAAGCCCCTCATCACAGGTCAATGGTTCCATCCAAAGTTCAACACCATGTCTTTTAAAAAACATCACCCAGTATTAGTTCTACCCAATAAACTGTCTTAAGAGTGATTAATGAAAACTTTAAACTGGCTTTGTAAGCAAGCTAACAGACATTAGAATAGATGACTGCCAAAATTCAGTATACCTAAATGTGATCATTCATGTAATATCCAAACTGAACAATTGCTTTACAAATCAAAATATATCATAAAGGAATTTGATACACAAAAATAGCCAATGAGCTTTTTAATAAAATACTATCAGATAAACAACCCTACCCTATGCATGATATTGTTCTCATGACAGAAAGCCACGCCCATGAGCAACATGAGCATGTATGATTTCACTTGTGCCTCCGACAGTGGTTTGTCAGAGTTCCTGATAACCTCAGACAGGTCCGACAGCATGTACTCAAACTCCAGTACTAATGAACTTCCATGAGGAAATACTTCTCGTAGTTTCACAACCTGGGAAAAATTAAACAAAATATATCATATTTTAGTCATAAATTATATAGATTATATAGTTCCTGAAGGAAAGCAATGTACAGATATTAACAACTGTTGTCCTGTACCATATTGATTCTATGTGACACAAGTTTATTTTCCCCTGGACAATTACATTATTTATTTTAAAACTGAAAATGATGGAATGTAATTTGATACTTATAACTTATGCTACATTGCAACAAAGCAAAACGATTTGGTCATAGTGCATGCTGGTGAACCTACTATGTTACATGAATCTGTTTTGGCAGTTAGAACTGTATAATTTTTTTTTTTAATTTTGGCCATGTGTTAAGTTGACCCAGTCCATTGATAATGGAGAAAAGTATTTTTTGTCTGAGGTCAAGTGAAATTTTCAATATGGTTGCCTTATGGTCAACTGCTTAAAAAGTTGAATGTTTAACCATGAATGTCAGCAGTAAATTTAAACTAGATGTATCCATAGGACAAAGAAGTCCCCACTATATGTTATTAAATTTAACCAAAGATTAAGTTGAAAAAGAGGACATAACTCCTGCTTTAACAACCCACTTTGACAAATATGGAACTTGACCTATATTTAATAATTATACAGCTACATACCAAACATCAATTTAATACAAATACCTTTTGAGAAGTTATTCATGAGAAACAAATTAAGTGGAAAAATAACAATAAATCCTGCAAAATTTGACTGACGTTTACAAATATGGAACTTGACCTGTAGTTTATAATTAATCAGTTACACACTAAATATTAATTATATACATAGAAGCTTTCAGAAGTTAATCAGCAGAAACCAATTTGATGGAAGAACCATGGACGGACGCATGAAAGAACAGACTAGGGTAACAGGTAATGCCCTTTTACCATTCTTCTCATGGCAATGGCTTAAACAGATATGACTATTTTGATGTAATATCAAATGTAAAAGGTGTAAGTATTCAAAACTGTATGTTAAATTATTTTGTGGTTTCAAATTTAGTTTAATTAAATAAACAGACGTTAATGTTCAATAAACAGCTGTCCACAGCAGTCTGTCTAACATGCGGAAGGAGGTTGGTTCGATCCCCGACGGGGTCATACCAAAGACTTTAAAAATGGTACTAGAAGCTTCATTGCTTGAAGCTCAGCATTTAGAGGAAAGTTCTAGGTCTGGTCGGCCCAGTGTCAGTATAATGTGACTGGGTGGGGTGTCATACCATGTGCCTGCGGCATGATACTGCAGTGTGTCAGTGCTCAGAACACTGTCTCAAGTAGACACTGTCGGGATATAACTGAAAAAAATTGTTGAAAGCAACGGTAAACACCATACAACCATACAAAAACTGTCCACAGCACTGAAAGGCTAATTGAAATAAAAAAAGAGTCTAAAATAGGCTCCTACTTACATATGGATTGTCTTCTATTTCTTGTAATGCCTTAATTTCTCTGGAAAAATTATTATTCAAGATAACACATATAGTTCTTAAAACAACAATCACCAGATGTAGGGCACAGTCTAGTTGTTCAATGCTTGCTCTATAAACTAGTGATCAAAATGTATTTTGAATATATTTTTACATAAATTTAATTAAAAATCCTGATGTACTGCCCTTGAATACAGAGGTATACACATATATATCAATGCATTTTGCAGAATAGTGGATTTAGAACATATATCACTGACAATGTTATGATGCCATTAATTAATTTTTTATGGAAAGGGCAATAACTCCTGTAAAAGTAATTCATCAGAATGTGGTGACAACCAAGCATGTTCACTTCATGTTGATGGTTATCCCAAAGTTTCAATAGAATTACATCAAAACCGTAGGAGAAGTTACCTTACAACAAGGTTGGTTTCAACAAATGAACAGACAACCGAACCGACAGACTGGAAACAATACCATTTCCCTCCACATACAGTAGAGAAAAATAGAATAAAGAGCAAAACTTTAATTAATAAATGTACCTTAGTGCTGTGTTTGGTATACCATCTTCCAGTTTTCTAAGTGGAATTTTCTTCAAAGCAATAACTTCTCCACTCTGAAAAATCAGATTTGCATTAAAAGCCACTTGGTGAGCAATATCATAACTGTTGACACTATGTGAAGTCCATATTATATTAGGTAAACATATAATTTTATGGCATATGCCACATGACTATTATGTTTTATATCTGAAATATGTGCAAGTCCAATCCAGTAAGCTTAGTTGATAATGCGCCCGACTACCAATTTAAGAGTCATGAGTTCATAACCCCTCCCAGCCAATCTCCATGATGATGAATATACAACATTGTGTCTCATTATCATTCGTCTCTCAAGTCTAATTCAAGTGGGAAAGTTATCAGTTACTTGTGGAGATGAGTATGCTCAAGTACTTGTTAACTTTCCAGGATTCCAGAAAAGAGGGATTAGGTAAATTGATCCTCTGTTAGCTCTTGATGGCACAAAAATGACACTAAACAAACAATCATGTGGGTAATCCTCAATGTGTGCTTTTAAATGGGAAGAAGGCAATATTCCGCTTGTTTTTCTTGATATAATCATTAATATTTCATTAAACAATTTCAAAATGGTGGTAAAACCTGTATGACTTATTAAATTGTAGTCTACAGTCTGATTCCTCAAAGTGATTTTTTTCAAATTTTGTCACTTTTGAATGATATTTCAAACTTGTTAAAATCTTTCACAAGATGAAATCAATACATCCTTTCTTTATAACATGATGATATAAAAATATGAAAAGAGTGTAAATGTCACTATGAATTAACTGGATTAACTGTCAAAATAAACCCTTACTTTTTCATTTTTTTCTTAGAAATTATCCAACCTTTCAAATTGTTTTAAGACCTAATGAATGTACAGTAATTACCTCCACATGCTTAGCTTTCAGTACTATCCCGTGAGCCCCTTCACCAATTCTACCAAGTATCGTGTACTGATCCATTTGAGCCAGATATAAATGTCTTGTAAATCACTTTATCCTGAAAATAGAAACAATTCTAAAATAATTTGTGTACAGCTTTAGACTTAAGTAAGGACCAAATTATATCATATATAAATTCAGGTAACTATATTTATGGTGTTGTATAGAGAAGCAACAGAACGCATTGAGATTTTATGATGGCAACCATTGGTCTCAGGAGTACACATCAATTTTAGTACTTTGCAGAATGAAATTTTCCACTACAGATACATGCCATTGGTTTTACTAATAATTAAACAATCAGTTGGACTATGCCAATCCTCTTGGTTCATGAGTGACTCGGTTATGTAGGTTGCTCTTAGTTTGATTAATTGAGATATAAGAATTCTTACATAATCTTGTTTACAAAATCCCTTTTATTATTTTGGCTCATTAATAGTCATTTTGAAAGCTTTGTTGATATGCGTGTATAAAAATATAATATTTATATATATATTTAAAAAACACAGAAGGACACCTTCAAATGTACACAAACGTACATATAAGAATAATTCAAATGTTAGCAAAAAATAAAAATGTCCACCACGTAATGGAAATCTCCACCATCTGAACGGAGATACATGAAGACATCTGTACACTGACGCACCAAAACAGATACCTTTTAATGCTTTATTTGCTCCTCATTTATATATCAATTCATATAAATGAATAAAAGCTTATGATTATGATATACAGAACATATAATGGTATTTGTGATTGTGGCATCTTACCGGATTTCATAATCACCTGGCTTCTGTTTCACCAATACTTAAATACTTAAAAACCTTACTAAGTTTTGACTGGTTATTTATTTATTATATAATAAACAATATGCAGTTGTACTGAAACCAGTCTAAAAGCATGATCACCTGGCTGCTTTCTTAAATAAAAGTTAGTAAGTATAATGGAAAAACAGGAACCAGGGGAAATAAATGTTGACTTGAAAATCATAAAAAAAACACAAGTGTACATCCATAAATTGTCAGGGGGGATAATTAAAATGTAAATCTCCTTTTTCCATTACTTCCAGCAATCACTTTCTGATTATTATATACAGTATACATAATACCGCGATATACCTATTACCGCGAATGCCCGAATAAAAACAATACAGGAAGACATGCGCAAAACACCAACTTCCGTTAGCGTCGGCATTTGTTTGCATTTCGTATCGGCAACTGTTTATTACTCAGCATACTTGAATAACCGTATAACTGTTTATTATTGACGCCATTCTTAACATGGTTGAAAAAAAAATAGACTCGCGGTATTAGGTATGACCAGTATATAAGAAGCCTTGTTTCCAAGGGTGGTTTACAGGCATTTGCATCGCCTAATATCATAGAGAGTTTGGCGAGATATTTTAAGTGAACTGGGTACGACTCTCCCTGTACATGGGCCAACTGCTTAAAATCCTCTCTGAAGAACTGCATGCTTCCACAATACCTTGCCTGAGTATGAGTAAGGCACTGTGTGAGTGCGTTTGAAAAAGACAACAGAGGAAACCCTATCGGGAATCGATCCAGGGACTTTTGGGTCTTGAAGCAACATTGGCTAACCACTAGACCACTGCAATTCAATGAATAAACTGTTGCGATACCAGTGAATTTCTGATATATCTTAATTATTTTAAATAGTGTTTTAGTTGTTTTCCGGCGGCACGGAGTTTCTATGACTCGAAATCCCATAACTTTAGACAATGAAGTAAACGAATCTTGTTCCAACAAACATCACCATGGCCTGTATAACTATGGCAATCAATTAAATTTAGTAGCTTGTATATTATTATACAGGTTAAGTATATAAATTTTGATAACTGAATTACATTTTCTAGTCTCCAAGAATGTTTTGTTTACAATCTTGTAGTCGGATACCTCGGTCATCATGAACACTGTCCGGCGGCCGTGTTGGTAAATATTCTTATCACTAACACTCAACTGATCAATCAAGAAGTCTGCCTGTTTTTGTTTAAATTTCCTTGAAGTTGCTTTTTTTTTTATTTTTGATGACAATTTCTTTTCTCTTTTTTACCCATTTATAAATGTCATAACCAAAAATAAAGAAAGAAATCAGAAAATATCAAGAATTAGAGAAATAGGTCCTTGGAAAATATAATTCACAACTTGATTTTGATGCTTCTCAGGGTCCAACATTGCTTAAAAACTCCTCTTTTATTTAAAAAACCCCAACAACAACGATTAAACAAAATAATTATTTAGCAGCCAAAATGTCTTACTCATTTAGCCAACAAACAACCGAGAGAAAGGTGGAGGGGGGGGGGGGCTATTTGCATGGCGAACGTGTTCACTAATCTTGGACTTTTTTCTCAATAAATTATTTTAAAATATCCTTTTCTTATAATGTTATTGTTCTTTCGTATGGGAATAATATATGATGACAATTTATAAACAATTTTGATCACTAGTTTTTAGAGCAAGCAATGAACAATTGGTCTGCGCCCTACAGCTGGCGATTGTTGTTTTAAGAACAATGTGTGTTATTTTGTACTGTAAAAGGGTGTAATCCTTTGAGGGTAATGAAGGCAGTCGGTCCCATATACTGGGAAAGCCATACCCAGTGCACATAAAAGATCTCACTGTCAGAGACTAGACCTTGAATGTCTATATTAAAAAGTTAACCAGTCTGGTATATCATTTAAATTTTAAGAACACGGTATCAGAATAGTTACAATGCTTAAGGACATTTAAATATATTGATATATATTTGTTGTGAATTGGATTTTATATTCTACCTTATTTTTGATAAGTTAGTGATAAGTGTAAACGTGAACCATTTTTTAAAACAATGGATAATTTAACAGAACTACATGAAAGCCATGCTCCTAAGATGGACTGGGAATCATGGGACCTGTCGGCGGCTTTAAAAAGTTTTAAGGTTCTTGCTGAGCTATGTTTAGCGGTCCTCTAACAGGGAAAGAAGATGCCAAATTGTTCAATTATTTCATGATTTGGGTGTGAGAAAAAAGGCTGACAAATTTTTTCTACACGGAATCAAACTTGTTTATCATTTCACACTCGCAGCACAGAATAAAACAAAAATAAAAGCAATGCACTATCAACATATTTTATGTTGAGCATGTTGTTTGTGCCCTAATTTAAATATTATTGTTGCCATTGACAACGATACCAATTAAGAGAAGTCACTGTACAGATGCTACATGTTTAAAGTCGGTCCAGTGGTTTCTAAGAAATCAACATTCAAAATTATTATATTAGGTATACTGAATATTTATGAATAATAGTGTTTTAATATGTTGTCCACAGCCAGGCAATAAGGTATTTCATTAACTGATTTTAACAAATTCTTACAACTTAGACAAATCACGCTCGAAGTCTTCCTGGGTAGAACCAATTACAAACACATGCGGAAAAGGTGTCTTGCTTAAGGATACCACACATAGCTGTAGCTTTGATGCTCTACAGCTGGACCACGTGCTCTGTACATTTCATTAATCAAAGTTGTACTGTGAAAATCTCCATTTAATTACAATTATTTGAAAAATATGTGTGGCATTAATAGACGTTTAAATATGCAACAATTTTGTTACTGCTTAATAATCATAAAGTTGTATCAACCAGTCAAATAAATTTACTCACTGCTTTCTTTACCAATGCATATATTCAAGTGAATGATAATGCATTGTTTTGTGACATTGCCACGATACTACACCACTTAAACGTTAAAGTAATAAAACAAGAGGACATGATTCGCTCTATTGAAAACAAACCATTAGGAGTAATTTTCTTGGCAAGTTCCCCGCGAGATCTTGTGGTTATATAACTATTGTGCAAGTTTGGTTAAGATTCTTTGGAAAATGGGGGTGATATCGTGTCTACAAGAAAACGGTTAATAGACAGCCACATTTACCACAAATTGCTTACATGTGGCAAAGAAAACAATGCCAAAATAGATATACAGTCAAACCTGTATAAGTGGCCACCTCTATTAAGCAGCCACTTGTCTTAAGCAGTAACATTTGCTATTTCCCATTTCTATGTTTTTAGGCAAATTTACCTGTATTTAGCAACAACTTGTCTTAAAAGGCCACTTTTGCTCCTTCCCTTGACTGGCTGCTTAAGACAGGTTTGACTGTAGATATATAAATACTGTGCAAGGCTGGTGAAAGAGCGACATATTGCAAGTATCCTGTTATATGGACAGCAGATTGGATATCCATACAGCAAGAAAGCTGTCAGTTCACACCTTATTTAATCAGGCTAGCTTGGTGATGAACATAAGAAAACTAAGAATGCTAGAGAGTACACATATTTTTTACTATTCAAGGTCAGTCACTTGGCCATCAATTATCCAATTCGACCAGATCAAAAACGTTTTCAAAGTTATTCCATCCCCACCGGAGTAACTTCCAAATGTGTCACGCTACGTCCCTGTATAGTGTCAGCAACATATTTTAATTGTTGGCAACGATTGTTATTTTTGATCATGAATAAAAGTGAAACACAAATCTGGGAACAGTTCCCTCTGTAACAAATCACACAAATCTGGGAACAGTACCCTCTGTAACAAAGCACACAAATCTCGGAACAGTACCCTCTGTAACAAAGCACACAAATCTGATAACAGTTCCCTCTGTAGCAAAGCACACAAATCTGGGAACAATACCCTCTGTAACAAATCACACAAATCTGGGAACAGTACCCTCTGTATAAAATCAAACAAATCTGGGAACAGTACCCTCTGTAACAAAGCACACAAATCTCGGAACAGTACCCTCTGTAACAAATGACACAAATATGAGAACAGTATCCTCTGTAACAAAGCACACAAATCTGGGAACAGTACTTTCTGTAACAAATTACACAAATCTGGGAACAGAACCTTCTGTAACAAAGCACACAAATCTGGGAACAGTACCCTCTATAACAAATCACACAAATCTGGGAACAGTACCCTCTGTAACAAAGCACACAAATCTGGGAACAGTACCCTCTGTAACAAAGCACACAAATCTGGGAACAGTACCCTCTGTAACAAATCACACAAATCTGGGAACAGTACCCTCTGTAACAAAGCAGCACACAAATCTGGGAACAGTACCCTCTGTAACAAAGCACACAAATCTGCGAACAGTACCGTCTGTAACAAATCACACAAATCTGGGAACAGTACCCTCTGTAACAAATCACACAAATCTGATAACAGTACCCTCTGTAGCAAAGCACACAAATCTGGGAACAGTACCCTCTGTATAAAATCACACAAATCTGGGAACAGTACCCTCTGTAACAAATCACACGAATCTGGGAACAGTACCCTCTGTAACAAAGCACACAAATCTGAGAACAGTACCATCTGTAACAAAGCACACAAATATGAGAACAGTACCCTCTGTATAAAATCACACAAATCTGGGAACAGTACCCTCTGTAACAAATCACACGAATCTGGGAACAGTACCCTCTGTAACAAAGCACACAAATCTCGGAACAGTACCCTCTGTAACAAATCACACAAATCTGGGAACAGTACCCTCTGTAACAAAGCACACAAATCTCGGAACAGTACCCTCTGTAACAAATTACACAAATCTCGGAATAGTACCCTCTGTAACAAATCACATAAATCTGGGAACAGTACCCTCTGTAACAAAGCACACAAATCTGGGAACAGTACCCTCTGTATAAAATCACACAAATCTGGGAACAGTACCCTCTGTAACAAATCACACGAATATGGGAACAGTACCCTCTGTAAAAAAGCACACAAATCTCAGAACAGTACTTTCTGTAACAAATCACACAAATCTGGGAACAGTACCCTCTGTAACAAATCACACAAATCTGGGAACAGTACCCTCTGTAACAAATCACACAAATCTGGGAACAGTTTCCTCTGTAACAAAGCAAACAAATATGAGAACAGTACTCTCTGTAACAAAGCATACAAATCTGTGAACAGTACCCTCTGTAACAAATCACACAAATCTGGGAACAGTACCCTCTGTAACAAAGCACACAAATCTGGGAACAGAACCCTCTGTAACAAAGCACACAAATCTGGGAACAGTACCCTCTGTAACAAAGCACAGAAATCTGGGAACAGTATCCTCTGTAACAAATCACACAAATCTGGGAACAGTACCCTCTGTACCAAATCACATAAATCTGGGAATAGTACCCTCTGTAACAAAGCACACAAATCTGGGAACAGAACCCTCTGTAACAAAGCACACAAATCTGGGAACAGTACCCTCTGTAACAAAGCACATAAATCTGGGAATAGTACCCTCTGTAACAAAGCACACAAATCAGGGAACAGAACCCTCAGTAACAAAGCACACAAATCTGGGAACAGTACCCTCTGTAACAAAGCACAGAAATCTGGGAACAGTATCCTCTGTAACAAATCACACAAATCTGGGAACAGTACCCTCTGTAACAAATCACATAAATCTGGGAATAGTACCCTCTGTAACAAAGCACACAAATATGAGAACAGAACCCTCTGTAACAAATCACATAAATCTGAGAACAGTACCCTCTGTAGCAAATCACACAAATCTGAGAATAGTACCCTCTGTAACAAAGCACACAAATCTGGGAACAGTACCCTCTGTAACAATCTTATTGTTTAGTTTGTTTGAATATTAAGCATATTTTTTATACCATCAAGGGCTAACAGACAATTAGTTAACGAAGGAGCTTGTGGTCCAGTGGTAACCCACTGAACCTATGAATGGAGGGTCATGGGTTTGATCCACAGCTATGTGTGGTACCCTTGAGCAAGACGCTTTTTCACATATGCTAAGTACTGGTTCTAACCAGGAAGACTTCAAGCTTGTTTTTTTTCTAAGTTGTTATAACTTGTTTCACAATTGAAGTAAAATAAATAAGTTAAGTTAATTCATCTAACCACACTTTGCTGGGATCCTGGAAGGTTGACCAGTTCTGGAACACATCTATCTTGGCAAGCTACTGATAACTTTCCCACTTGAATCAGTGGTGAGAGATGAAAGAGATGCAATGCTGTATATCAATCACCATGGAGACTGTGATCGGGCTGGGATTCAATTACGTTTGAGTCTGGATTGATAGTCGGGGAAAGCTTTAGAAAAAAATATTTGCTGAATATTTTTTATCATGAGAAAACATAAAAGAGTGTTAGTGTTACAATGTGGAATCATGAGCTATCCATAAAACAGACTAGGATAGGATGTGTTGGTATGTTTTAATTTTGTTAAGAAAAAAGAGAACACCATGTTGCTTTATTTATTTTTATTCCTGTTGTGGTTAGTAATTTTTACTTGTGTATAAAAAGAAGAGTATAAACTAATACTAAATCACAGCGCAAGTGCATCATACAACAAGAAGTCCAAAATGGACAAAATCATCACAATGTTTCCAATAAATGTGGCTCAAACTACCAAAGAACATTAAGTAAATAAGCATCTAATCAAAAACCTTTAACAACTTACTATATTCATGCTTAAGTGAGAGGTGTACAAGGTGTGTTGAAAAGTATGTGGACTTTTTTAAGTATTCCTAAACTTGCCTATTAGCATACAGATAAATATGTCACATGTTCTAATATATGTATATGAAATTTTATTGAACCAACCAGAAGGTTGAGGAGTTATTTGAAGTCCATTTATTTGTTTAGAATACTTCTTGCAAAAATTTTACATCGTCAGACTGCTCTAGGTAGCCATTACATGTATATTTTCTAATGCTGTTGCTTCATTACCATGTTCAATTTCAATACGAAGTTTGGCAATTGCGTAAAAGATATATTACTTTTTATGGCAATGTGGTAATTTATTCATGTGTTATATTAAAATTTAAATATATTATAAAAGTTCACATATTTTTTAACACAGCTCAGAGTATATTAAAGATAATATCAATTACCGTTAATACATAATTATACACAGCGTAATATACAAAGAATAATTATTAATATGGATAGCTTCATCCTACTTAAACAATATGTTTTTCAACAGATTGAAACACTTATAAAAAATTATATACTTTTTTTATTTTGGAAATAACTACATTGTACTGTTTTGAATGGTGCTTGTTGTCACTTTCAATAAATGTTCAGGCATATCACTATTTTGTCTGCATGGGACCACAGTGGTTAGTTACCATATACAGTAAAACCTGTGTAAGCGGTCACCTCTATTAAGCAGCCACTTGCCTTAAGCAGTCGTATTTGCTATACCCAGTTGTTATGCTTTCAGTGCATATTCCCCTGTATTAAGCAATAACCTGTCATAAAAGGCCACTTTTGCTCCTTCCCTTGACTGGCTGCTTAAGACAGGTTTGATCATATTTGCCCCTGTGTCTGGGACAGTATTCTAAGCACTATCACACTGGATTTCAAATATACATGTAAGAAGTCAAGAACAGCGAAGACGTCATCATGAAGATAACAAAACTGTTACAAATATACTTCCGTTTGCATGAGTAAGTAAATAAATCTACGTTTGAGTTATAAAAATAAAAATGTCATGTTTCTTTATTCACAATTTATAAGCACGTACATCAACAAGAGGCCCAACAGGGCCTGAATATACTCTATTATGTTCTACTCTGCTCTACTGGCCCATAGTGGCCACAGCACTTTTTGGTATTTCACAATATTTACCCTTACTTAGCAAACAGTTTATTACAAAAGGAAATATTTTAAATTCCCATGCCATTCATCTGTAAAAAATTAATAAAGTCCCCATACAGGACCTTATACATTCCAAACCATTGATTTGTCAAAAATATCAATTGCACTCATAAGGATTTGCTACTATCAGATTGTGCTTTAGATTCTAATTAAAAGTTTGTTTTTATACCCATTGATGTGAAAATGAAAAAAATCCCACAACATTCCTATGTAAAAGGAAAAAAATCACATTTAGGGTCCCTATACATCCCAGCCCATTGATTTGCATATTGTCAATCCCTTGCTGACGTAAGGATAATTAATATCATATTATTATGTACAAGTTTGACAGAAAGGTTATATAGAGATAAAGACTTAAAATTTCACAATTTAAATCCTTTTGGGGTTCCTTTCGGCCCTGTTGGAAATTCGATCCTCCTTATTGAACCAAATCTAATTTGTTAAGACTAGACAATGCTTCAGATCTCAAACTATAAACTAGTTTTGGGATTTTTTCATTTTCCCATAGTATTCGTATAAAACTCAAAATTTCCTTATCCAAATTTCCGTATGCCCTGTTACAGGAACCCTACAAATATTAGCCCCATCATTCTTATTTTCATTCAAACCCTTACTCATAGGGAAAATTTATGCCAAATATGAAAATTGATTGACTGGTTCTTAAGAAAAAGATTTTTGAATTCCCAACATTTACCGTTTTGGTTAACCTCCTGACCCCTCAAGGCAATGAAACCAAGTCATTTTCACAAATCTAAAACTCCTTGACCGAACAATGCATCTATGAAAATATCTGCAAAATCAGTAAAATATTAAAAAATATATTATGATTTGATATAATGACATGTGTCCCCGATGGTGGGTCATTTTTAACCCCAGTGACACCATTTGTACAACTCTAATAGAACTATAGTTGGTGACCATAATACTACACAAATACTTTCAAAATCTGTTGGGCAATTCATAAGCAGATATTTTATGTTTTTTACTATTTTTAGTAATGGCAGCCATCTTGAATTTTAGATCTTCTGTATAGTCAGTCTCCTGTTTAATAAACACATCCATGTGAAGTTTCAGTTTAACTGGCCTAGTGGTTTCAGAGAAAGTGCCGCTAACGGACAACAAACAACAAACAACTGGCAATGCACCAGTAGATTTGAAAATGTAAAATGAAAATATAAATTCTTGTCATCTATTATTATATGTAAAATTCACAATATTGTTAAACAAATTTGAGAAATTATAACTAATACACATGTATAAAGTCTTGTCATCTATTATATGTAAATACAATGTATACGATTCACAATATTGGTAAAGAAAATTGTGAAATTATAATTAATATAAATTCGTGTCATCTATTCAATGTAAATGTACATATATAATTCTCAATATTGGTAAATAAAAAATATGAAAGCACATGGCAACATGTCAGCAAGTATTTGACATTGTTCCAACTTGAAAAATAAAAAACATGTTTATCAAAATCAACAATATTGTCCTGACATAAATATAGGTGATGGTCAATGAATAGCTGGATATCAATAAAGAACATTCCGAAATCATATAATCACAAAAATTCTTGCAGTTACCTTGATTATGTAATTTTCTTATGATGCATGCAACCGATACAAGATATGGTGTTTACCAAAATAGGACATGCTGACACTATGAATATCACAGAGCTACCAAGGTCAATAGATATTCCAAGGCCAATATATATCTTTAAAGATTAAAAGGTCTTTCCACAGTCAACAGCATGCCTAACGCCAAAAGATATTCTGAAATCAATAGCCCTTCTAATGCCAGTAAAACTTTCAAGGCCAATAAAGCATTTCCAAGGTCAACAGAACTTCCAAGGTCAACAGAACTTCCAAGGTCAATAGTTTTCACAGTCAATAGTTTCCAATGCTAACAGATTTTCCAAGTTCACTAGATTGTCCAATGTTAACAGAGCTTCCAAGGTCAATTGTGTTCAAGGTCAGCAAAATCCAATACCAATAAGTCTTCCAAAGTCAACAAAGTTTTAAATGTCATTAAATATTTTCAGAGGCCAATAAATTTTCCAAGGTCATCGAGATACCACAGTCAACAAAGTTTACAATGCTAATAAAGGTTCCAAGGGCAATATATCTTCCAAGGTCACCAAGCTTCCAAAATCAAAAGTTTCCAAGGTCATTATGTCTTCAAAGATCAACTGAGCTTCCACAGACAATAGAGTTTCCCATGTTTATAAACCTTCCAAGGTCAATATGTCTTCCAAGGTCAAATGATCTTATACAGTCAAAGAGTTCCCATTGTTAATAAATCTATCAAGGTCAATATGTCTTCCAAGGTCAACAGAGCTTCCACAGACAACAGAGTTTCCAATGTTAATAAATCTATCAAGGTCAGTATGTCTTAAAAAGACAACAGAGTTTCCACAGACAATAGAGTTCCCATTGTTAATAAATCTATCAAGGTCAATATTTCTTCCAAGGTCAATAGAGCTTCCACAGACAACAGAGTTCCTATTGTTAGTAAATCTTCCAAGGAAGCTTCGAAAGCCAATAGAACTTCCAGTCAACAAAGTTCCAAAGCCAATAAATCTTCCAAGGTTAACAGAGCTTTCAAAAACAATTGAGCATCCAAGGTCAACAGATCTTCTGTTGTTAATGGAAACTACAGTCTTGGTCTATACTAAATTATACTCACATTATGAAACTGTATAGCGCGTTATTAACAATAGTAAAATATTTCACTGTTTCTGTAGTTCAATTATATATTTATCGCATAAGAGTTCAACTCATTTCAACCTTTATTCTACACTTAATGCAAGCCTGAGCATCAAGTACACACGAGTATGGTATAATCACTGTCACAATCTGTTTTATCTAAGTCTGAATATATTGTTAATGTAGATCTAATAAAATCTTAAATTAGTGTAAGCATATTTTATATGATGATAAATATATATATATAAATATAAAAAATTATATAAAAACAAATATATTTTCTCTAAAATCTATCACTGAATAAAAGTATTTATGAAATACTAAACTGGATTATGGATATACATTACTTCCCTTTTTTTTACAGAAACATTTTCCAGTTGAGTCTTACTTTGTGCATTTTTCTTGTTTTCATGATCATTTTTGTTCATATTATAAATCATAGAAATAGAATTAAATAACAAATATATAAAAAAAAATACATGCAGTTACCAGCACAATTTGGGATAAAAAAATAACAACCCAAATATTACAAGATGCAGTTACATTAGGCATACTCAATACTCAGTGACACATGTTTTTACAAAAATGTGATTGAATACAATATTAATTTCCTATCAAAATGTCCAGTGTATAATGAATTAAGACTGAGATAAAATCATCTACAAACATGAACCAAAGATGAATTTGATACCTAGTTGCCACATATAGATCAAAGATTTTCAATGATATTCTTCAGGGTATTTAACCACCACAGCCTCCTCCACATCCACCCCCACAACCACCACCCCCACATCCCCCACCACCACCACATCCGCCACCACCACCCCCACATCCACCACCACCTCCACATCCACCACAACCACCACATCCTCCACAACCACCACCAGCATCACCGCCGCCACACCCTCCCGCATCTCCACCGCCTGCATCACCACCACCACCACCATCAGTCCCATCTCCAGCAGCATCCAGACCTCCCGCATCTTCACTGAAATCTCCCACATGCATATCCCCAGCATTTCCGCAGCCACCACACATGGCACAAGCATTATAACCATAGTGACTGTGAATGTAGTAATTTGACGGAGTACTCCACATCAACCCAGCTGCCATGATAAACGCCATATTGTCAGATGGGATAACTGCCACACTACGTGAACCCCGTACGTTTGTAGACGGCATCACCTGCTGACCTTCCTTCCAGCCACTAGGTCGCGGCACACACAATACGTGTATCAGAGATACAGCAAATCCCAGGGCAATATTTTCAGCAACCTCATTTGAAGCTGTGCCAATTTCCAACACGCCTTTCATTAGGTCAGCCTTGCAAGCCTCTAGTTGAAGACTGTAGTTGTTTTGTAAGTACCCAAGGCTCACAGTCTGCGATTTCCTTGTAGACATTTTGTAGAATGTAACAGACAATGTTCCGGGGCTACCTGGCACGCCCTTTTTACCACGCTGTTGTCTTGTTCCTAAAAATATCAATAATGACAAGTTAAACAAGACAGCCAGAATGACCCTAAATTGCTCACCTTCAGCAAAGGAGACAATACCAAAAACAACAATTTTTGCAGGTACTACAGTGTACATAAATTCATATAATGCAAACACCCGATATTATTTTCAAATTTGGCCAGTTCAAGCTCTTATCCAAGATATTATGGTTACATAACAACTGTGTAAGTATAATGAATATCAAATACAAATTGTGAGTGCTCTGGTGCGCACAACACTGATTACACACAATTTTTGACAATTCAAGGGTCATAACTCTGACAATATTTATCTGATTGGCCAGTTCAAGAACTAATTAAATATATTATGATTACATAACTATGTTAGTTTGTCGGAGATCAAATGAAAACTCCAAGTGGTAGATGCACTCAAGGTAAAATAGCATTGACAATTCCAGGGCTGTAACTCAAATTTTTTTTATCCAATTTGGTCAGTTCAAAATCGTGTCCTAGATATTATAGTTATATAACTATGATTGTGTTAATTTCATGTGGTTCAAATAAATACTGCAAGTGCTAGAGTGCACATAAGGTCAAATATTGCATTTTTGACAGTTCAACTTGTGCGAGATATTATGGTTATATAACTACTAAATAACTTTAGTGAAGATTCAATGAAAAATACAGGTGCTAGATTGCACACAACAAAAAGTTTAAGGATGGACGACGGACAACAAATGATCAGAATAGCTCACCTTGAGCTTTTCTGTTCTGCAAGCAACTTCCACCTGAACTTTAAAGAAGTGTAAAGCCCAATTTCTCCTTTTAATACTAATATTTCACCTTGAACTTGAATATAGGAGCCCTTTTATGGTACACAATGTCTCAAAGTATAAGCATATACACTTGTGCCAAGTTATGTGCACATGAAAAACATAATTGCATATTAATGGCTTTGTGGTTTCAGAGAAAGTGCTGCAAACTGATTCTGGTGTTTGACAGATAATGAACTATCTCATAAGCCCTTTTGGCCAATAGAGTTAACTCTTTACTCCATAGATACTCATTTTAACGCACCAATCACAGAAGGCCTTTGAAAACAGTGCAGGAAGAGTTCAGAACACTTCCTGCACTGTTTTCCACTCTTGTCAGTTAATATAAACATAATTCACCCAATAATTCAAAAGCCTTCTATATTAGAAGTGTCCAAACGCGTCTATATTAGAGGTGTACAAAGGAGTCTATATTAGAGGTGTCCAAAAGCGTCTATATTAGAGGTGTCCAAAGACGTCTATATTAGAGGTGTACAAAGGCGTCTATATTAGAGGTGTCCAAAGCCTTCTATATTAGAGGTGTCCAAAGGCGTCTATATTGCAGGTGTCCAAGGCGTCTACCGGTATAATAGAGGTGTCAAAAGGTGTCTATATTAGAGGTGTCCAAAGGTGTCTATATGAAGTCAAGGGTTAAATCACAAAAGCTTTAATTTGGCCTTAAGTTCATATAATTATATGCTAAAATATGTTTAAACCAAGAATGAAATGTAACCTCACCTGGGATGCCAGCCACACCTCTTCTGAAGCCAGTCCATTTACCCAGCACCACACCCCAGTCTCCACTGTTGTTCTTGATAAGCACAGCTCTCTCACCTTGTCGTGGGTTTATTGTAACTAAGTCTGTCTTCACCTGTAACATAGAAGTTGTATCCATTAAAAACATAGCATTTTCATCATCAAGTGTTGTCTGAGGTGTCCAGCATACAGGATTGTCACATGATGATTGCCATGTCTAGAATACATCTGCCACACCATGGCTGACTTCTAGTATAGAAGAAGCCTGCAGGTATAGGATAAATCGTCCCAATGACAACTCATTCCACATTTGAGACAAATGGTCTGTAACTTTAAGACAACTTGTAGCACCCAAAGACAAGTTGACCTTACCTTCCCAAATATGTAGTCAAGTCATCTAATAATACTTACAAAATAAACATGGAGAAAAAAATCTTCAAATCGGTTAAATTAAAATGTTGTTTGTAATCTGCTCTTCATATAGCCTCCAATCTATAAACAAGACGCCAATATGGGCCCAAGTTGCTCACCTATTTTCACCAGTCACTTCCCTCCAAATTGTGTTCACAAAGTATGTAACAACCAAAGGGTCACAATGACCTTGACTTTGAGCATGATTTGCCTTAGTTGTAAGAACTTGTTTCACAATTGAAGTAAAATAAATAACTATATATCTAAGGTACCGGTAGAAGACAAATCATATTTTTAATTTTGCAAAACTGTTGTGTTGTCTTGAAGTATGAGTGAGTTGTCTTAAAGTATGAGTGAGTTGTCTTAAAGTGTGAGTTAGTCTTAAAGTATTGGTGAGTTGTCTTAAAGTATGAGACAAGTTGTCTTAAAGTATGGGTAAGTTGTCTTAAAGTATGAGTAAGTTGTCTTAAAGTATGGGCAAGTTGTCTTAAAGTATGAGACAAGTTGTCTTAAAGTATGGGTAAGTTGTCTTAAAGTATGAGTGAGTTGTCTTAAAGTATGAGTGAGTTGTCTTAAAGTGTGAGTAAGTTGTCTTTAAGTATGAGCGAGTTGTCTTAAAGTATGGGTAAGTTGTCTTAAAGTATGAGTAAGTTGTCTTAAAGTATGAGTGAGTTATCTTAAAGTGTGGATGAGTTGTTTTAAAGTATGAGACAAGTTGTCTTAAAGTATGGGTAAGTTGTCTTAACCCTTTACTCCATAGATACCAATCACAGAAGGCCTTTGAAAACAGTGCAGGAAGAGTTCAGATTGCTCGTGACGAGCAATCTGAACACTTCCTGCACTGTTTTCCACTCTGTCAGTTAATATATACATAATTAACCCAATAATTGAAAAGCCTTCTGTATTAGAGGTGTCAAAATGCGTCTATATTAGAGGTGTCCAAAGGTGTCTATATGAAGTAAAGGGTTAAAGTATGAGTGAGTTGTCTTAAAGTATGAGTGAGTGGTCTTTAAGTGTGAGTGAGTTGTCTTAAAGTATGAGTGAGTTGTCTTAAAGTATGAGTGAGTGGTCTTTAAGTGTGAGTGAGTTGTCTTAAAGTGTGGGTGAATTGTCTTAAGTATGAAACTAGTTGTCTTAAAGTATGGGTGAGTTGTCTTAAGTAAGTATGAATTGTCTTAAAGTATGGGTGAGTTGTCTAAATGTATGAGACAAGTTGTCTTGAAGTATGGGACTAGTTATTTTAAAATATGGGTAAGTTGTCTTAAAGTATGGGTAAGTTGTCTTAAAGTATTGGTGAGTTGTCTTAAAGTATGAGACAAGTTGTCTTAAAGTATGAGACTAGTTATTTTAAAGTATGGGTAAGTTGTCTTAAAGTATGGGTAAGTTGTCTTAAAGTATGGGCGAGTTGACTTAAAGTATGAGACAAGTTGTCTTAAAGTATGGGACTAGTTATTTTAAAGTATGAGTAAGTTGTCTTAAAGTATGGTACTAGTTATTTTAAAGTATGGGTAAGTTGTCTTAAAGTATGGGTAAGTTGTCTTAAAGTATGGGTGAGTTGGCTTTAAGTATGAGACAAGTTGTCTTAAATAATGAGAAGTTGTCTTTAGCATATGGGACTAGTTGTCTCAATGCATTTGATGAGTTGCCATAACATTATTTTGGGACAAATTGTCTTTAACACGACTTGTTCATAGTTCATAATTGTCATGTGATGGTTGACTTCTGAGAAACATAATTGCCATGTTACGACTGAGCCATGTCTGTTCTACTTGATTTTCATATAACAATTGATGCTCTAGCATAAATGATTGCTATCTTTACATTTACCTATAGAAAAAAACTATTTTTATTTTGCTGGACATGTGGCAATTATGGTAATCAGAAGCTTTGAGAAATTCAATGACGCCATTTGACCTACCTGAGTGGGCAATGGTAACTGATCTGAACCTATTAGATGACCCATGGCGGCCATTTTGTCGTGGTAGAAAACTTGCACCACTGACATCATAAGAGGTAGACTGTGCATCGTTCTTGCAGTAAACACGACACTGCCAACATGATTCTTCAATCTGAAAGAGTGAAAAGTCAACCAAGATTAACCATCCTTAGTTAACTCCATACAGACAAAAATATGTGTTGTTTTTATTATCACAGTTTACTTTTAAATGTGTAAATAACTTTTAGTATAAAACATTTGGTGAAAAGAAACAGGAACATATTACAAGTTGAAATTTGCTTTTATTTATTAACCCTTTACTTCATAGATACTTGTCTTCCCGCACCAATCACAGAAGGCCTTTGAAAACAGTGCAGGAAGAGTTAAGATTGCTCATAACAAGCAATCTGAACACTTCCTGCACTGTTTTTCATTCCGTCAGTTATTATTAACATAATTCACCCAATCATTCAAAAATCTTCTATATTAGAGGTGTCCAATGGCGTCTATATTAGAGGTGTGCAATGGTGTCTATATTAGAGGTGTCCAAAGGCGTCTATATGAAGTCAAGGGTTAAATATTAACAGCTGCCATTATAAGTGGACTGTTAAAACATACTCATGAATGTGCTCCAGTTTTGTTATTAGTTCCAACAGCATGTTTAGAGAAACAATTATTTAATGGAAATATGGATGGGTTTATGTGCTGATGGCATCTAGGTCTTCTTGTATTCAAGTAGACTGATATATACAACATTTTGATACATTCCTATAACCAGAGACATAGCCAGAACCATAACCTATAACCACAGATAATTAAGTCACCACTAATTAATATATAATATTATAGAAAGAGAGAAACATTACTAGGTGTGATTCAATGGATAAACCATGAGGTAAGTTATACTATGTTACCATGGTAATAGTTTGAACACTTCTACTAGATTATCACCATCTGTCTAATCAAAGGCAATCCATGACCATGGCTTGACTGTTTTATTCCATTCCATTTAGAGTTAAGAATGTTACCACCATCATAAAGAATGCCATCATCCTAGTCTTAAAGGGAATATATCAGAATTTTCGAAAATTTCAATAAGGACATAAACATTTTTTTCCAACATAGCATGCGTATATATACTCACTGGCCCCATATTGTCAAAAGGATATTTATTTAAACATGACAAAATCATATATTTCCTAACCTTGGCTATGCACCTAGGATAGACTAAAATAGAATTCCCGCTAAAAATTGCAACATATTTTGTGACATATTAAATGAGTCACATAATTTTATTTTGGTTTCAATATGATCCGTTATACATGTTAACACGTTGTAAAAGTTGTTTCATCTTAGAAAGAGAGCAAATGATGCAAAGGCCATCAAGCAGTATTTATGTGCTATCCAATGTCTAGAATGGCAATTTCGTTTCAAGTTTACCACTCTACTTTAAAATATTGATTTTGTCATGTTTTAATGGATTTGACATACCAAAACATTGGGATTTATTTATTAATAATTATGATATGTTTTTTATTCAAAATAATTTTATTTTGTAAGGCATTTATAGCATTTTTTCTTGATATATTTGATATACTTCAAATCTTAGGAATATCCTTGAAAAGTTTAGCAATAAGAAACAAAGCTACTTGTAACATTTTACATCTCTGGTATGCCTGAACGGTTGAATTTCATTCCCTGGTGTTGTCAGTTTCTATCTCCAGTTTCCTTCAGTTTTGCGGGTTCCAATTCCTTGTGGTACAAGTGGTTCTACTTGTGCAAGAAAATGAAACCCACAAACTAGTGCAACTCACAATACTGGGGGTTGAAACCCACAATACTGAGGACTGAATCCAATAAAATTAATAACAAAACTCATTATCTACTGATTGCAGATGTAGCCAATAGAGGGTGCTTGCATTATGTTCAGCTAAAAAAAACAAGTGATTCTTGAACATTTCTTAAGAAACTTACCTATGTGATGCCACTTGACATTTGTTATCAGTCCCCGGAGGAAGTTTTTCCATGACAACAGGACCCCAAAGCTGTTGGATGTTCTCTGGAACTATGGCAGATTCATATTTACCCTGATCGAGGAAAAATAAAGCTGAACCTCTGCTGGGAGCTGAAAACCTTCCTGTCATATCCACATTCATTGTGGGTGTCAAGGCAACCTTAGTAGAAATGGTTCCACCACTTCCAGCATTAGCCAAATGTTCTAACTCCGGCAGAAAGTTGTATCTCCCTTCACCTACAACCTCCTTGGAACCACAACATGCAAACCCAGTTCTTTCTTCAAGCTTGAAACTGATATTATTAGCTGTTCTTGTATCAAACTTGTATGAGCCAACACTTCTCCATGTAAGATCTGGGCTTCCAGCAATGCTTTCTGATGGTCTTTTGATAGCAAACCAAGAATTTACTGGTTTTCTTTCTGCACTTGTGAAACCATGCAACTTTATATTCTTGAATCGGTCTGGACCTGCTGTCTCGCCGAGATGAAGTACTACCTCATCAATATTCACTATGCTGGTCTTGGTGGAGAAACTGTAAGTGTCCTCTTGTGAGAGTTTATACAGAATACCCTCTGGCGGATTCCCACGATACATCGCTCCAAATAAGGAAAAGGTTTCGTTAAAACATTGCTTCCACTTCTGTCGTGTCTGCATGTCGGCATTATAAAGTTTGGACCCTTGACTTCTATCTGTAACATTATCATCGTGATTGAAGAGGTTGCCAATAATCGCCATCATGTCTTTCTTGTACATCCAGGGATTGAGTTGGTGGGTATGCCACATCAGGTCAATGTCGTAACACGGCACCAGGAAGTCTTCAGGCAACTGCTGTTTCAAATACAGAAACTTTCTGTACCGAAGAAGACCTCCATCCAAGAACTTCACATCACAATAGTGAGGTAGAGATACCTGATAGTAAAAGGATTTTTGCCGCTGTGCTGCTTGAATGATGTCATACGTAATCTTAGATGTGAAGTTTTCCAAGACAGACCAATCATAAGGAATGCTGTAATCAACGTTGAATGGTTCATGATCTTGCTGGTATTTCTGTGTCCAATACGTCTGTGACTTACTGAGATTCTTTTTGTAATCTTTCCGACTTGTGAGAGTATGATTTACTACTGTATTCGCAATTGATACACAGTCCTTTGAATATGCTCTCGGAGACAGCATATGGCAATGCCATACCCACTCTATGTCTATTGGAGCTGCCAAGCATTCGTTTGGGTAGTCCGCAGCCAATGGAAGCCAAAATTTCTCATATCTGTTAAGTGCACGCGCAAGAACTTGAGCATTTTTTAGTTCTGGGACATCATCAGCAGCCTTCAGAAATTCCAACTGGAACAGCGCTTGCTGCCGAAGATCAACACTGAAGTTGATTGACTTGGCCTTGAACGGCATCTCTTGTTAAATATACATGCAGACTTCAACCTAAAATTTAAAAAATTATAATATACATGTATATACATATAAAAAGAGGTGCAATGTTAAAAAAACTGTACATGACTTTGACCTTTGAGAAAGTCACCCAGATTTTGTGCACGACATGTCGTAATGTTATGTTGAACAGTTCTGTGAAATTATTTGATAACTGGTCCTCACATTTGGAAGTTACAGGGATTGACACAATCAACAATGCCGTATATGGACATAAACAACCACCATGCCCAAATCTTGTATGTGACCTTCAGCTTTGACCTTTGTGGTAAACCCATTTGTTGCTGAACATTTGAAAATAGTTCTATACATTTGGTAGTTACAGACAAAACACAAGCAATATATTATGGAAAAACACAGCCTCCATATATATGCCTAAGTCCTGCATGCCACCTTTATATGGAAAAACACAGCCTCCATATATATGCCTAAGTCCTGCATGCGACTTTTATGTGGAAAAACACAGCCTCCATATATATGCCTAAGTCCTGCATGCAACCTTTATGTGGAAAAAACACAGCCTCCATATATATGCCTAAGTCCTGCATGTGACCTTTATATGGAAAAACACAGCCTCCATATATATGCCTAAGTCCTGCATGTGACCTTTATATGGAAAAACACAACCTCCATATATATGCCTAAGTCCTGCATGTGACCTTTATATGGAAAAACACAGCCTCCATATATATGCCTAAGTCCTGCATGTGACCTTTATATGGAAAAACACAGTCTCCATATATATGCCTAAGTCCTGCATGTGACCTTTATATGGAAAAACACAGCCTCCATATATATGCCTAAGTCCTGCATGTGGCCTTTATATGGAAAAACACAGCCTCCATATAAATGCTTATGTCCTGCATGCGATCTTTATATGGAAATACACAGCCTCCATATATATGCCTAAGTCCTGTATGTGACCATTTCTTTGGAGTTAGTCACCCAGGTCCTGCATCCAATGCTTCGTCTTGTTATGCTGAACACTTCTGAGAAGTTATTTGAAAATCAGTCCATGCATATGGAATGTACAGCCCGAAATAAACAATCACGATATATGCCAAAGTCCTCTATGTGAACTTGACCTTGAGTTATCCAGTTGCTATACACGACAAATTGTATTTAATTTAAATACTAAACTGTATGCATAAACAAGGTGCAAAATTAAACTGGAATATAAGGCATAAAATCTTTATGGAATGCGCATAGAAAAGTAATGTTTGTATACTTATAGTTATTAGGGAAAACAGTAATTCCTTTAAAATACAGTGGTTTGTTATTTTTTCATAATCATCATTACTACGTAGTACAAGTTACGTCATACAAGTCACATCATATACAAGTTACAACAAACACAAAATACGACAAATACAAGTTATGACAAATACAAGTTACTTCATATTCAAGTTACGTCATATACAAGCTAAGACATATACAAGTTATGTCATATACAATTTATGTCATATACAAGTTATGACAAATACAAGTTACGTCATATACTTGTATATACATTATTCCAGCCCCTTGTTTTTTTAACTTTAATCTCGCAATTGTAGGAATATGCTATGAACAGACAATGCTTTAGATCTCAAATTGTTTTTGTTATGATTTTGAATACTACTAGATTTTAATTATATATTCAATTGCGGATTTTTTTCCCCAGATGTATTTTGTAAGAAAGTTAAAAAGTCCAAATTTGTTATTCCTAAAATGTAAAATTCTTGGCTGGGGCTTGTGAAGTTTGCAAACAAATAGTCAAATACACACCTCGTATTGATCTGTGTTTATAAATACATGTTCAAGCAGTTGATTATAAATGATCTATACTCAGCACACTTTTAAACCTAACTGATAAGTACAGAAAGCAATCCCTACAACTAAACATTCTTACAATTACTGGAGCAGAAAGTTTTGGGCATTTAATCAAAATTCCATATCTAAAAGTATCAATGGCACATATAGAAATAATATTAATTACCGGTATTACCTTTTAACTGTACTACCTTTTACCGTCTGTGTCAGTTAAATGGGATTGAAATGTTAATTGACAATTATGTTTGGAAACATGGATGACCTGGTCAATACTCATAGCAAATGCATAAAGACAGCAAAGAAAAATGTTACGGACAGGCTTCATTGGTCCGAGTGACCTAGTTCTGTGGGGTGATTTTTTTAAAAAAAAATTAAACAACAGCAAATAGTTTGATCAGATTACAAATACTTAAGCAAAGTAACCATTAAACAAACATAAACATGTTACATGGGTTACTTCCCTGAACATTGCAATACAGTGATCTTTATAAAAAAAAATATGCCAACATATAATCGGCATCAATGAAGTTCGAAACGGTTATAGTACGGAAAGCCATAACAAAAGTTATAAAGATTTGCATTAGCATTGCTAAAACGACATAAATAAATACGCTATAAGTTAATTTTATTTATTAAATTCGTACCTGACTAAGTCCTTTCCATCAAGTTTTGATATATCGAACAGAGTAAATGACAGATTATATAGGTGACACAGACACACCTTTACAAAATTTTAAGGTTGATGCAGGATGTAAACAACACTGACAGATGGCGCTGTATCCCTTAATATCTGGTACTCTGCCCTTCTAACCAAATACAGGTAGCCGGGATACATGCGTATATCCCTCGTGATCGTTGCGCAATTACGCGAAGGCGGAAAGTCCCTAGCTTCATATTATCAGTGGCTTAATCATCGATATGGAAAATTACTGTAGAAAAAAAGACAACAAAGTTATTTCAAGACAGAATGCATGATAAATAAAAAAGTTGCGCAATGGTTTACGCGGAGGGAAGAATCCCAAATAGACGGAAAACTTAAACTTAAACGGATATTAACGAGGCCCTGCCAGGGTTTTGGAAATCTGGGGAATATTGGTCATTACTGTCTAATTTTGGAGATCTTGGGAACAGTGTTCTAAAAGAAAAATAAATAATTTGATCAATTTTATGTTTATTTGTATAAATTTAATTATCAAAATTTACTTTTAAAATGTATAGGCCCTATGGTGTAATTTGATATTGGTTCCGAAAGTGTGACATCAACACTAAAATTTTAGATATAGTTTTTCTCTGTGTGTTTTTTGCAGTGTATTCTAAAGAGTAGCATATGCCCTCTCATATACTTATATGGAGAAGATAACTGCAAGAGGAGTTTTCAAAAATAGCCACCCTGTATTGTTGTGTTCATAACGCTGTGTCCATCGACTTTATAATTTTGGAAAATTAAATCCTTCTGCACAATTTCATGTGCCTGAAATGTTTCATACTGTAGTTAATATTAATGTCATTTGAATCAGGGGACTATAAAATAAAATGAGAACAAAATTATGGAGAAACAAAAGTGGACACCGTTGTGATGAACATATGAAACCAATTTTATTTTGTTCATACTATTTTCTACCCTTTAACTGGGACATATATTTGTTTAATAGTTAAAGAATACACTACTTTCAACAAGTTTAAAGGAAGTTTGGAAATAAATACCATATTAACCTTAACATGATACACTTTTTTTTATTTTGTTGCGTACGTAACATGGACACCAATTAACTAATAGATAATAATAACATAGTATCCACCACCTTTAAATATATTTCATGTTGTTTTTATACAGTAGTAGTAGTGTCTGGTAATAATGTAACCTCTTTTTTCCAATTTTAGAATGATAGGGAGCTTTATAAGGTATTTACTTGTAACGTACAAGTAAATTAGTTTTTTACTCAAATCTATAGAAGAAAGAGCAAGGATTTGTGATGATTATTTTTCATAGAAATAACACAACAACTCAATCAATTAACAGCAGACAACTTTAATAAAATGATAACGAAACATGATCAATTGACAGCTGATAACAATAAATGGATGACTAGGCAGAAGTTGAACAGCTATTTCTTTCTGCTTACAGGCAGATCTGAAAAATATAACAAAGGAAACTTGGTAATTCACTGGTTCATCAATAACAGACAGTTTATGGTAAAATGAAAGTATTGCAAAAACATTTATAATTAAAGGTTGTTTTTAAAACAAAAACAATGTTTCCTTTCACAGAAGAAAAAAATTAAATGTAGGAAAAGATGTACTAAATTCTCAGTGGTTACGTGTCTGATTATCAATCCAGGGGTCATGAGCGAACCCGTCCGGCAACAGTTTCTGTGATGATAGATATATGACATTGTGTATCATTATCATTCGTTTCTCACTGCTGATTCAAGTGGGAAAGTTATCAATATCAGTTACTTGCGGAGATGGGGTGTGCTCAAGTACTGGTTAATCTTTTAGGATTCAAGGAAACAGTCATTAGCTTAACTGATCGTCTGTTAGCCCTCGATGGCATAAACATTATGCTAAATATTCCATCAATCAATCAATAACATGATGAAAAATTCAAAGTTATGAATATCAATAACTTGCCCAAGAATATTTCTATCAAACTGCTGTGATGACATGCACATCAACATATGGCAATCAGCATGAATGCATAGTTAAAAATGATCTGATTTAAAATGCAGAAGGAGTTAAACCGCAAGGTTTTGTGACAGACAGGACAAAAACAATATATCACCAAAACTTCTGCATTCATCAGTATATCAATTTTGTTTTCATATTTACTATAATCAAACCAAAAAGGAATATCTTCACACCTGGAAATGAGTACAGGATCCGAGATCCAATCATATGGATATTAGGTATTAAGATATCGGATGCAAAAATCGTGTGCTGTACCATATTCTCTACCCAAAGGCTGAGTGTCTTGTTCTGTTTGTGTAAACGAAAAAATCGTATATAGGGCCATTTCTAAACCTGAAAGAAGAACATTACTTTTAAAAGGTGTCGTCAATTAAGCTTCGGCTTTGGGTTCCATACCAATGAATACTGGTTGTCTTTTATTATATTTACAGATAATAAGAAGTATAATAAATTAGTGATTAAATTATTTTAAATTTATACACAAGACTTTGTTAACAAAATTTTCATATTGTATTCCTTATTAAATTTTGACCTAGACTTTTATAAGACTGTCAACAGTAACTGCTTATCAAACAAAAGTATCACTAAACTGTTGCCAGATTGATGTGACAGATATACTTTTCTAATATAATATGAATATTCACAAGGAACACAATTTGTCAAGAGTTGGATTCTTAGCTACATAATAACTGAAAAACAGTTAAATCTTTACTCCACAGAATTGCCATTTCCCACATCGCGCCAGGCTTGCTTAGCGCAGTAAGTAGTGTGCCTGACAACCAATTCAAAGGTTGGGAGTTTGAAAAGTCATATTGCTCATAAAGGGCAATCAGAAAAGTTCCTGCACTTCTTCCATATTACCAAAAAGTAAAGAAAATAAACCATTAACCAAATAAGTGAATTTATTTTGACCTTGAATTTTGATGTCTCCACTGTAAATATGGATATAGAGTAAAGGGATAAGAAAGAGCTCAAACATGTAACTTCCATTCAGAACCATAACAAAGAATTCATGAGTAACACTGAACATCTCACTTACAACCGCAGGATATATTGTTAGTCCATGTTTCACAGCAATATATGTTCCCGTGGCATATCAGATAATTACATTCAATAATAATGAATTGTACAAAAATAACTTTGTGCAGAATATAATGTTGTATAATATAGATCTATACAAAGCTTAAGAAGACAGCCAGTGGTATCAACTTACATAACAACCTTGTCAAGTGGGGCCTCAGTGATTTCTGGTACTGGATTTGGGGTCTTGGTGAGAGCTAATGATTTGGATGACTGCTCTAGTATTGTTGCTCTGTAATAGAAATATATTAAAATATATAATATTAAAACTTAATCAACTGAAGTTATGAGAAGCAAATATGTAATAGTAAGTGTTCATTTAGTAAAAATTTAACAATTAAGAAACCCAAATGGAGCGACTGTACTCTTTGATTATGTGTGACTTCTCTACTTACGAACGAAACAAATCTTAAATATAAACACATCTTGCTATTTATGTTTTTATATAGTGGTGTACAAAAACAAATAAAACACCAGACTATTTGAAATGAGTTTAATAAATCTTCAGGAAGGTTTAAAAGCCATGTTCTGTTTATTTTGTAATGTTCTCACATAAGACACATGAAATGGTTATCTGCTGTTATGAACGAAACTATAAATTAATTACTGCAAAAAGAATTGTTGGCATTAAAATAGCAATGAAGATACCTTACATTCTTATAAATTAAGCATTTCAAAATGATATGCGAGTTGTAATGTTGTTCAGGGTATGGTGTTTTTATGTTTCGTTTGTAACAAAAGACACGTAGTATAAATATGTGTTGTTGTTGTGGTTTTTTTTGGTGAAAAAACAGGACCAAATATGCCAAATACGAAGAATATCAACAATACAAATGTCCTGGTAACTGGAACTGTATGCATATACATAAATGGACTAGAAAACCTGTTCTTTCATCTCACACAAACTAACACAGAAAGCTGAACTTTCTATATGTATTTTATTCGACTACATTTTGTATATGTTGCATCCACTGAGTCTTAACCTCATTTGCAGCCTTAACACACTGGCTTCAAGAACTCAATTCCAATCCCAAAACTAAAACTGGTAACTTGCACTATTAAATGACATTAAAGTGACAGCTAATTCATATACAAGTCACGTTGTGGACATGGACAGATATAAACTGAACAGATGTTGCTTTAGTCCGCTAACACATTATAAAACACGTTCACATATCTATTTTTAGACCTGTTTAGCTATATTTTGGACAGGGTGGCACTCATCAGAAGTTCAAGCAGAGACCTACCATATTAATGACTACTTGCATTTCGCCTTACTTATGAAATATTCTACACAAATATTATATATTGGGTTTAAATTTTACATTATCAAACTAATAAATCAACAATTATTGAGTGACTGACTATAACACAAACCCCACAGAACACTTGTGTTTTGAAAAATAACTTGGAAAAAAATAAAGGACAGTGAGTAGTAACACACTGTTTTGCTGCATTTGTGGAAATGTTATATATTCCAAGATATGCGTATGGTACCCTAGGTATCGACAGGTATGTGATAAAACTGCCATCTAAAGACTTTAAGCCATTGCCACCATAATTGCCGAAGAGAAGATTTTTTCGAAATCGATTTGCAGAGCAATAGGCAATGTTTGTACTTCCCAAAATCATGAATCAAGAGAGGGGACTAATTGGTAAATGCACTGGTGAGTCTGAGATATTCGGGTGAGGGATTGTACAGATGGTCAGTCTTTCCCCTGTATTCCACTGCCACATTCACCCTCTCCTTACCATTGTCTACAGCTATTTCTTTCTCACTCCTTATTTATATTTCTCTATTTTCTCTTGCGTCTCCCAACACCCTCAATTCTTCACAGTTACAACTGCCGAGGTACACCCGTTCCATTTTAGATAAATTAGTAATCACCGCACTACCAACCCCTCAAAAGATATTTCTTGTCAGACAGGTGAAAGATGCAGAATTCTAGGTTATCGAAAGGTCATTAACGATCAGTTTATTAATCAGGGAGTAAGGGTGGTGAGCCCTGTCGTGCTTGCAACAGAGATCAGCAGGGTTGGTAGCTGGAAGAGGACTTTTAGTCTCTTTTCTGCCTTCCCTCAATTCTTTCTTTACTCTTCTTGTTTCTGTTTCCCCTTCTCTTGTCTTCCTATAGGGGCTGGCTCGGGCTCACTCCCTATATGGAGTTTGTGTTTTGGTGGTATGTCAAACACCATGCAGACACTCACTTAACCACTGTTCATAGCTGCATTGTGCTTTAACTGAGTGATGTGCAAAATTTTGATTTTCACCAGTCGATTGATCACCTGCATCCTATAACTAACTTCATAGTAATCCATAGTGACAATTTTTACTTTTCACTCTATAAAACATCGAAACACCAAAATGAGATCCGGCAATTTACCATTACACATGTATTACTATACCAGCCTTTTTCTATAGAGCGTTATTAATTCATAGTACGGTTATCATCAAGGAATTATCATTATTAAAATATTTATATTTCTTTAAATATGGAGTCATTACTATATTATCATATGAAGCTCTATATATCTATTTTCGAATTTGGCCCAGTTATTTTGTTCAGTAGAGATAAAGAGTGATTGGTGAACCGTGGATTATGTGCCTCCCTCGTGTATATTAACGAAAGTGAAGTTCAGAAATTTATGTAATGCCTGAAGTACAATATTTCTATTTGTCACAGGTGTGGTTTTTCAAATGTGTTTTATTTTTTCATTGCTTTTTCAAAGCATAGGAATGTCAAACACGAAAAATAGGCCTCGCTGTTAAAAATCGGAATTTCCAGGGCGAAAAATTTATTGATGGAATGGCATGACGTCATGTCATTTACATAAGTAAAATTCGCGCGTTTTCCATGCAAAGATTTCCGCCATCTTGGATACAGCTGTTAATGGTTTTGGACGCGTTTGAATATTTTACTTTATCTAGATCGCATTATATATCGAGGAAAGATAGGTATTATTATTGATGAGTTAAGTTGCATAATAATGATTTATAACAATCAAACCTTATTTGAACTATTGTTATGTGATGTGCCAAGGGTAACGCCATTCGATGTCGTTTGTTTACTTTGTTTTCTCTCTTTTAAGCTCATCTGGCTCACAGATGAGCTTTTGTGATCGCCCGGTGTCCGTCGTCTGTCGTCCATCTTTAACTTTTAGGTTTTAACAACTTCTCCTCTGAAACCACTTGGCCAATTTTGATATAACTTCACAGAAATGTTCTTTTGGTGACCCTCTACCAAGTTTGTTCAAGCCGTCATGATTCGTCAAAAACATGGCGGCCAGGGGCTGGGGTTAGTTTACTATATAAGCTATAGTAAAAACTTAAAAAATCTTCAAATAAACCTTGGGTGACCCTCTACTAAGTTTGTTCAAGCCATCTTGATACGTCAAAAAACATGGCAAGTTTAATTAGTAAAAGGTTAAAAAATCTTCTTGTCAAACTACTGGCTCGATTTTAAAATAATTTTACGGAAATGTTCTTTGGAAGATCCTTCAGCAAATTTTTTAAACTGTAGTGATTCGTCAAAAAACATGGCTGCCAAGGGATGGGGCTAGTTTACTATATAAGCTATAGTAAAATCTTCTTGTCAGAAACCACCGGGTCAATTTTAAAACAATTTTACAGAATTGTTCCTTGGGTGACCCTTTACCAAATTTGTTTAAGCCGTTGTGATTTGTTAAAAAACATGACCACCACAGTGAGGTGCTAGTTTACTATATAGGCAACTATAGTAAAAACTTCAAAAGCCTTCTTGTCAGAATCTACTGACCTGATTTCGATGTAATTTCACTGACATTTACCATGGGCGAACCTCTACCAAGTTTGAAATCTTCTACGCATATGTTACATCTTCAAAACAAATCAAAATTCTAACTACTTGCCCATCTTGTTTTTCTAAAATTTTGAGTGTACATGTATTATATAATCTACTTAAGATGGGTGACTCAAGGTCAGTCAGGTGAGCGATATAGGGCCATCTTGGCTCTCTTGTTTATTTTATTTTCGATTTGTATTGTTAAAGTGCCTCTTTGTAAAAAGAATGAAACAATTCTCTATGTTAGAACTGTTTTTGTTATTGAATTATTGTGAAAATGCATCGATTGCGGCCATTTTATGAAAAAGGTAGGTAATATTTAGCACTGTAACTTAGTAACAAGCATGGTGACATCAATTTTGTTTTCTGATATGGTTTGTTATAGTGCCTCATTTTAGAATGAAACAATTTTGAGTTAGAACTTTTTTTATTTTTGTATTGGTGTAAAATTGCAATATTTGCAGCCAAGTTTATAATCGTAGCAGTTTATGAAAATCATTGTATGAAAGGTGAAACCCCAAAAAGCATCATGATTTTTTCTGTTTTAGATACTTTATCTTTTGTTGATGACAACAATATTTTGTTGAAATATATCACTCTTTTAGTAAATAAAACATGATTTATAACTTGCAACCCTTTGCTGTCTTTTCTTTAAAAAAATATAAAACGATGTAGTTTAAAATTAGTCGTAGCAAAAAAAACAACAACATGGTGACCTATATATTTTCTAGAGTTTTAAACTTGTCTCAATTCAAAGTGCTTGTGTGCAAAATTTAAAAAAAAATCCTAGCTAGAAGTAACTTGAAGAAATGTCTTTTAAATGTTTAATAAAACCAGATTTGAAACCAATGTGTATTATATTGATTAAAGACTGGCTTACAGTTTGGTTAGGCTTTTTTCCCACCATTTAAAAGGATGAGTAGACCTGGTTTTTTATTTGATATTGTACTATATGTTATAAGAAAACATGTGCTGCTGTGAGTGTGTTACAAGAGTTATTTTATATATAGAAAATGGGACTAGTTTAAAAAAAAAATTAACTTACATAATATGGTAAATATTAGAGTCAGTACAACATGGTATGCTTTTGAGGTGTAACTGGCAAACACATCTACACTTTTGTAGAAATTCTGGGTTCAAATCCCAGTATTTGCAAACATGGAAAAGAGATGGCTTCAATACGGTGAAAAAGTTGTTTTTTAATGAAATTATTCCATATTAAATATCTCTATAATTATTAGATTATGTTTTTTAATAATGTTTGTTGCTGCATGGACAACATATTTTTTATTGCTTGCAGTTTCAGTGTTACAGAAATTTTTGTTATTGCTAACATTTTCAATATTACTTTTAATATTTTAAGTTTTATGAGGCATCAGGGTTTTTTGTGCTTACTCTTTCTGACTGCTATACATTAAAAAATATATTTTATATACATTTTCCATGGACTTCAGTTTACAATGTTCTCTTTAAAAAGCTAGTGTTGCAAAGTTAGAGTGATAAATATACAAAGTAATTAGTTTTGGATTCAAATCCCAGCTTATGCTATATTTTTTGTCTATTTTGTTTGTTCCTGTTTAGTATTACAACTAGATTGTAGGAGAATCTGGACAAGAACTGAAGGGAACTTATGTCCAGATTGTATATTTCATTCATTCAAACCTGTGTTAAGCAGCCAGTCAAGGAAATGAGCAAGTGACAGTGTGAGATGGTTGCTTAATACAGGTTATTAAGTTAATTTACTCTAAAACATAGAAATGGGAAGTATAAAATATGATTGCTTATGACAGGTGGCTGCTTAATAAAGGTGGTCGCCTACACAGGTTTAGCTGTATTTGGATACTTCAGCTGCTAATTTGGGAAATTAAGTACATGTGTACAGTCATGCTTTTATGGTGACAATGTAAATATAGTATTCCTTGGTACATGGAAGATTGAGGTCCAAATTACTGATGTGACCATATACTTCTTTTAAATTGTTTTTCTAGTCAAGTGACCCTGAAGTTTCCAAGATTTGATTAATCCTATCCAGAGAAATATATTTAGTAGTCATTATTTAACATTTAAACCACAAAATCTCTACTAATACTTGAAAACAGCATGAATGCTGGTGTTTAGGATTATACAAATGGCACTTGCGGTGGCAGAGTTGTCCAAGGTGGTGTTGTCAAATAGCCACTTACTTCTCACCGCTTAAATTATTGGTCAAATCCCCGTTCCGATGGACAGATAACATTTTGTAGTAATGATACTCAACTATAGTTATAATAAACATTAATACTTTTTTAATGGAACTGCGTTTGCCTATATTTACATAAGCTGCGGTTTCATGTTTGTACAAAAAGAGTTAAAATAGACAATTTTCAAAAGTTTTCTTCTAAACAACAGGTCAGCCAAATTTGTTCATATTTGATATAGTTGTCCTTATAAGAAGGGGTTTAAAGTTTGTACAAATCAAGGGGTTTACGTGTATAGGGGTCCTGTAAGGGGACTTCAGTTTTACATAGGAATACTATGGGGAATGGAAAATTCTATTTTTTCATAGATTTATGATTTTTTTTATTCAATTTGAGTTTGAAGCATCATCTAGTGACAATTTTACCTTTTCATGTCAAACTTGTTCATATATGATATAAGTTATCCTAGCATCAGCAAGTGATTGAAGATTCTGCAAATCAAGGGGCGTGGATATCCAGACTGATCTGGTAGTGCCATAACCAGTTATTCATGACTTCGATAAGTTCGATATAGTAAAACGGATGTTTCGAAAAAAATCTGAATTTTTCACATTTCGACACGAAAAATTGTCAGTTTCTTAGATTAATTCTAAATATTGTTTGAAAATCAGGATATGCTTTAAGATTAGATGACCACATTATTTAATTTACTATACAACTGTTGGTCTACTGCACTAACCTTTCTCAATGCGTTGTCGAGTTGAGAAAGCTTATATGATTTAGGGTTCAGAAAACGTGGTAAGTTCCAATACCAGTTTGGCCACATCCTCCAACATCATTGGACCTAATACTCTATGTAATTTGTTCACCAACTTTGGTTCATTGTACATTAAATTTTGTTTAAACCAAGGACATAGTTAGATCCACTGATCGCCGTACTTAACTAAAATACTGTTGATTAACGGAGTAAAGCGAAAAAGAATCAGTCATGCAATGAACATTTTATACTATCTATCAAATTTATCTTTTCAGAAATCACACATTTGACGACCATGCACTCAAAAAAGCCAAAAGGAAGATTCGATTTGGGACAATATCTGCGTATTCAGCACCATCTCAAGGGCCATTACCAGTCAGACCACATCGCAGGAAAGACGAGTAAAAAATACTCCAGTCTAATAGACTTGGCATTGAATTTTAAATATTTTAATAGGATTGGTTACGTTTACTCTTGACTTTTTGAAAAAAAAAATCAGCAAACAAAGACAGTCCTTTTTCCATTTTATTGCAAAAACTGAACTTCAGTAATATAAAATACGAAATAAATAGGCAATCATATCACCCATTAACAAAATCATTTTATATTATTAATACAAAAGGGGAGCTAATTTTATAAAACGTATTGGTGTTAAAGGTAGTGATACAGACTTCTGTTAAAGATCTTATTTTGTTCTAAAGAAAATAAGTTCTTGGGTAACAATATCACCTTCCTTATATTATATTATATTATATTATATTATATTATATTATATTATATTATATTATATTATATTATATTATATTATATTATATTATATTATATTATATTATATTATATTATATTATATTATATTATATTACATTACATTACATTACATTACATTACATTATATTATATTATATGTGTTTTCAATTACAAAATTATAATACTGATATAAGATTAGTGACATGTAACTTCATATGTTTAATGTTTGGTATCTAGTCAATGCATGCTTGTCAGCTCCTTGAGTTTGATATTAATGTTTATAACTAGTCGATGTGATTTTGTCACTGTTTGTATTATATGCATGTAGTTAATTTCATGTTTATTAATCTATTGCTGTATACGATTGATGCCTTTATTGGCCTAGTTGCTGAATAAAACTTGAAAACTTGATGTTGAAATTAATATTTCTCCATGCCTTCACATAAATCAATCTGTACTCCTATGAAAATAATAACCTCCTATCATTGCAATACACACCTTAATAGTTTAATAAAAAATATTTATTAATTTTATAAAGCTAGTGCTGGCTTGCAAGTTTTGAAACAATGAGTAAAACATCTTTAAAAATAGAAAATGGTCGTGACTATTATTTTATCACACAGTTCCAAACGTTTTGTCATTGATGATTTTCAGTCTTTTAACCATTTACTAGAAATTTGCCCTTTTCCAAAACCACGAGTGAAATTATGTACTGTGGTATTTTCATGTTATACATACATTATAGAAAAAAAGTTTAAGTGAAATTAATGAAAATGTCCAGAGTAGATACAGTAATTTAAACGGTCAGTTGTGATTGTTCTACCTTAACGTCTAACTGAATAACTACAGAAAAATAACTTTTATAGTTATATACCCAATATTGGATAGAAGAAAAACATAATAAAGTCAAACCTGTCTTAAGCAGCCAGTCATTGGAAAGAGCAAAAGTGACCTTTTAAGACAGGTTAATTTACTTTGAAAGCGTAGAAATAGGAAATAGCAAATGTGGCTGATTAAGACTAGTGGCTGCTTAATAGAGGTGACCATTTATACAGGTTTGACTTTATATACTAGTTTACTATTTTGAACCAAAATTACACATTCATTCATTGTTCACTATAGTATTAAAGACAAAGCACTGTGATACTCCCAAAACGATCTCAATACATACATAACATATTGAGAACCTTCCGTGTGGATGTTTTGATAAAATCGATGTCTCGTGTGATATAAGCAAGTATGACAATTTTTAATTTGATTTGCCTATTTCAGCGTCGTAACATATTGTAATAGTTTTACATAATATTGGTAATCGAGCAGACACGTGTTTGTATCGAAAACAAAAAAAAATGGCTTTTAGTAAATCCACCTTCCTCCAGCGTTACGCAACTTTTTAACAGTTCCACCAGCTCCTTCATCGTTACGCTGATTTTTCACCATAAAACCGTCATTAAATCAATGTTACACTAGTAAAAGACCGAATGGGGTAAAAATATAATGTTGGGGAAGGTGTTGCTTATAAAAGAAAATGATATATCAAATTATGTTTGGTTACAAGACAGTTTTCGCACTTTTAAAACACTCGTGCCAATGTTTACATAAAAAAATCCTGGTATTTCCCGAATGATAGTCTGCACAGATTCAGTTGCTGTCGAGTGATCAGAAATGATACGACATCATCTTGCTTGACTCAGTTTTTCCAAAAATTATCAACAATAGTTAAAAAAAAGTTTTCTTACCACTGATCGCGAAACCCACAACCATTCAACGTTACCCCACCGTCATCCAACATTACCTCCACCACCTCCTCCGGAAACGTTTGGACACGGTGAGTTAGGCCAAAAATAATAGAATCTTTGTGAAACACATTTAGAGTTCAGTGCAATGCTAAGTTAAGAGTCAGTGGCTATTAATTTACAAGAACTGACAGATTTCCACCACGCTGTTTAAGTGTTATCTGGACATAGTAATTGAGTGGAACTAATGAGACATTACGAACATAACAAGACTCCACATGTTGCCACGCGCGTTGGATTTATTATTTTAATAGTAATTTGTAATGTAACATACAAAGAATTTCATTCACAAGAATTGTTCATTCAGTTTCATAAGAAAGGAGATGTTGTATTATCTATACATGTGTTCATAACTCATGATAACTCTTTAGCATTTTCTATGTCATAGTCATAGTTACTTCCCTTTACTTAGAATAAGAAATACTCTCTTATAATTACATGCGTTTCCATACCATGAATCACTTGCTACTTAACCCTTTACTCCATATATACGACTTCTTACGACCTTTACAAACAGAGTCGACCCAGATCAGGTAGATCCTGTAGGAGCTGCTTGATCAGGGTCTACTCTGTTTGCTTATAAAATATTCTAGATATGACCTTATACTGTTGGCTGAGGTAGTAATCTTCCTGCTCTTATGTGCTAATGTAAAATTTTATCTAATTAAATATTCCTAGTAGGCGGAGTCTCATATGAATATTCATCAGGTAAAGGGTTAAACATCTTATAGCACACGCTTTGTGTCGTTCATTTTAGTTCCATTACTTCAATAGTATTATTATGTGTTCCTATGTATACCACAAACAACAATTACATACTTATTATAGCAACTAATCAAACTGTAATGCAAATAGAATGAGAGTTGGTGTTTTTGTTGTATGGTGTTTATCGCCACTATCAACAATTATTCAGTTATATCGCGACAGTTGCTGTTTCTACATGAGACAGTATTCTAAGTGCTGCCACACTGAAGTAACATGCCGCAGACATATGGTATGATACCCCATCCTGTCACATTTTACTGACACCGGCCCAGCCAGACCGAGAACTATCCTCTAAATACTGAGCACCAAGCAAGGAAGTTTCCATTTTTCAAGTATTTGGTGTAATGTTCTGTCATTAAAAACTAGAGCAGTGGTGCAGTGGATAGTGTTCATGCCAGTTAATATGGGTTAAACCCCTGGCCCATCCAATGTATTCTCGAAAACAGTACTTAGTACTGGTCCTACCCAGGAAACAGACGCGAAACTCGGTGTGATTCAATAAACTTAGCAATCAAACTGAAATAAATTAGTATAAAATGACCAGAACTCTGCATAGGAAAAGTTGTATTAGTGGAAACAAATAATCAACACATTCCAGTTCCTAGTTTATATTTTATTACAAAAGAAAAAAGTAAAACTCTTAACAAAAACAGTATTTATAATAAATCTCAAGTTCAGTGTAAACTACAAATAAACTTAACAGTAAGTGTATTAGCTGGGCCCGAAAATTAATAAAGTCTCCATACAGGACCTTATACATTCCAAACCATTGATTTGTCAAAAATATCAATTGCACTCATAAGGATTTGCTACAAGCAGATTGTGCTTTAGATTCTAATTAAAAGTTTGTTTTTATACCCATTGATGTGAAAATGAAAAAAATCCCACAACATTCCTATGTAAAAAAAAAATCACCTTAAGAGTCCCTATACATCCCAGCCCATTGATTTGCATATTGTCAATTCCTTGCTGACGTAAGGATAATTAATATCATAAAATTATGTACAAGTTTGACAGAAAGGTTATATAGAGATAAAGACTTAAAATTTCACAATTTAAATCCTTTTGGGGTTCCTTTCGGCCCTGTTGGAAATTCGATCCTCCTTATTGAACCAAATCTAATTTGTTAAGACTAGACAATGCTTCAGATCTCAAACTATAAACTAGTTTTGGGATTTTTTCATTTTCCCATAGTTTTCGTATATAACTCAACATTCCCTTATCCAAATTTCGGTATGCCCCGTTACAGGAACCCTACAAATATTAGCCCCATCATTCTTATTTTCATTCAAACCCTTACTCATAGGGATAATTTATGCCAAATATGAAAATTTATTGACTGGTTCTTAAGAAAAAGATTTTTGAATTCCCAACATTTACCCTTTTGGTTGCCCTCCTGACCCCTCAAGGCAGTGAAACCCAGTCATTTTTACAAATCTAAAACTCCTTGACCAAACAATGCATCTATGAAAATATCGGCAAAATCAGTAAAATATTAAAAAATATATTATGATTTGATATAATGACATGTGTCCCCGATGGTGGGTCATTTTTAACCCCAGGGACACCATTTGTACAAATCTAATAGAACTATAGTTGGTGACCATAATACTACACAAATACTTTCAAAATCTGTTGGGCAATTCATAAGCAGATATTTTATGTTTTTTTACTATTTTTAGTAATGGAAGCCATCTTGAATTTTAGATCTTCTGGATAGTCAGACTCCTGTTAAATAAACACATCCATGTGAAGTTTCAGTTTAACTGGCCTAGTGATTTCAGAGAAAGTGCCGCTAACGGACGACAAACAACAAACAACTGACAATGCACCAGTAGATTTGAAAATGTAAAATGAAAATATAAAGTCTTGTCATCTATTATTATATGTAAAATTCACAATATTGGTAAACAAATTTGAGAAATTATAACTAATACACATGTATAAAGTCTTGTCATCTATTATATGTAAATACAATGTATACGATTCACAATATTGGTAAAGAAAAATGTGAAATTATAATTAATATAAATTCATGTCATCTATTCAATGTAAATGTACATATATAATTCTCAATATTGGTAAATAAAAAATATGAAAGCACACGGCAACATGTCAGCAAGTATTTGACATTGTTCCAACTTGAAAAATCAAAAACATGTTTATCAAAATCAACAATATTGTCCAGACATAAATATAGGTGATGGTCAATGAATAGCTGGATATCAATAAAGAACATTCCGAAATCATATAATCACAAAAATTAATGCAGTTACCTTGATTATGTCATTTTCTTATGATGCATGCAACCGATACAAGATATGGCGTTTACCAAAATAGGACACTATGAATATCACAGAGCTACCAAGGTCAATAGATATTCCAAGGCCAATATATATCTTTAAAGATTAAAAGGTCTTTCAAGGTCAAGTGAGCTCCGACGAACAATAATTTCCACAGTCAACAGCATGCCTAATGCCAAAAGATATTCTGAAATCAATAGCCCTTCTAATGCTAGTAAAACTTCCAAGGCCAATAAAGCATTTCCACGGACAACAGAACTTCCAAGGTCAATAGTTTTCACAGTCAATAGTTTCCAATGCTAACAGATTTTCCAAGTTCACTAGATTGTCCAAGGTTAACAGAGCTTCCAAGGTCAATTGTGTTCAAGGTCAGCAAAATCCAATACCAATAAGTCTTCCAAAGTCAACAAAGTTTCAAATGTCATTAAATATTTACAGAGGCCAATAAATTTTCCAAGGTCATCGAGATACCACAGTCAACAAAATTTACAATGCTAATAAAGGTTCCAAGGGCAATATATCTTCCAAGGTCACCAAGCTTCCAAAATCAAAAGTTTCCAAGGTCATTATGTCTTCAAAGATCAACTGAGCTTCCACAGACAATAGAGTTTCCCATGTTAATAAACCTTCCAAGGTCAATATGTATTCCAAGGTCAAATGATCTTATACAGACAACAGAGTTCCCATTGTTAATAAATATATCAAGGTCAATGTCTTCCAAGGTCAACAGAGCTTCCACAGACAACAGAGTTTCCAATGTTAATAAATCTATCAAGGTCAGTATGTCTTAAAAAGACAACAGAGTTTCCACAGACAATAGAGTTCCCATTGTTAATAAATCTATCAAGGTCAATATTTCTTCCAAGGTCAACAGAGCTTCCACAGACAACAGAGTTTCCAATGTTAATAAATCTATCAAGGTCAGTATGTCTTAAAAAGACAACAGAGTTTCCACAGACAATAGAGTTCCCATTGTTAATAAATCTATCAAGGTCAATATTTCTTCCAAGGTCAATAGAGCTTCCACAGACAACAGAGTTCCTATTGTTAGTAAATCTTCCAAGGAAGCTTCGAAAGGCAATAGAGCTTCCAGTCAACAAAGTTCCAAAGCCAATAAATCTTCCAAGGTTAACAGAGGTTTCAAAAACAATTGAACATCCAAGGTCAACAGATCTTCCGTATTTAATGGAAATACAGTCTTGGTCTATACTAAATTATTCTCACATTATGAAACTGTATAGCGCGTTATTAACAAGAGTAACAATTTCACTGTTTCTGTAGTTCAATACAGGAACTGATGAATTATCACCAATTATATATTTATCGCATAAAAGTTTAACTCATTTCAACCTTTATTCTACACCTAATGCACATGACTAAAAGCAAGCCCGAGCATCAAGTACACACGAGTATGGTATAATCACTGTCACAATCTGTTCTGTCTATGTCTGAATATATTGTTAATGTAGATCTCATAAAATCTAAAACTAGTGTATGCAGTGCTCCAGATAAGGTGCGTATTTGCGTAAATAAGCATTGAAATTGACAAAAAAAGCATTGAAAATAATAAATGTGCGTACCGGTACGCATAAACAATTGAATTTAAGCATTTCATTGGCGATCTTGTGGGTATCGTATTTCCAAAGACCGGGGTTTTCACAAAGGAAGTAGACACCGTGAAATAAACTAACGCAACAGCGAACTGTTACAGCTATGTAAAACATTGTCTGGTTCCCTGACCTATACCGATAAAATCGACTGTTTATTGGTAGATCGGGGAACCACACTAACTTTATACAATAATAGTTATTTCCCGTAGATCATTGTCATTGAGACGCACATGGGAACATGTTGAGTATTTCCAAGTGTTTTAAAGAGGCCTGCTATAAACGAACTTGCATTACTTTAGCCAATTACTTTATCGTATTTATTATAAATGGCATCGTCTGCTTCTGGCGTCGGAAGACGGAAAAAAAACAACAGAAACCCAATCATTATCTGCTAACTTAATCCAGTTCTTTAAGAAAAACAATACTCTCAAAAGTGAGTTATTGATGCATGTATTACGAAGTCACAAAAAATGAACAAAAAACACACGGGTGGCAAGGTCAATAGAAATACCATTGAATCATGGAAAGTAAAATTCCCATGGCTGACAATAAATGGAATTGAAGGCAACCTCAAATCTGTATTAAAGCAAACATTAACAGTGTCTGGTCAGAAGTAAAGGTAAATTTTGAAAATACTCTTTCAATTTCCATTTTAAGCATTGCGTTTTAATTTAGGGAGTAAAATAAGCATTTGGCCAAAAGTTGATCTGAAAATACTCTTCCAATTTTCATTTTAAGCATTGAATTTTAATTTAGGGAGTAAAATAAGCATTTAGCCAAAAGCTTATCTGGAGCACTGTGTATCCATATTTTATATGATGATAAATATATATATATAAAATTATATAAAAACAAATATATTTTCTCTAAAATCTATCACTGAATAAAAGTATTTATGAAAAACATTTTCCAGTTGAGTCTTACTTGTGCATTTTTTCTTGTTTTCAATGGAATTACATAATCATTTTTGTTCATATTATAAATCATATAAATAGAATTAAATTACAAATATATAAAAAAAAAAATACATGCAGTTACCAGCACAATTTGGGATAAAAAAATAACTACCCAAATATTACAAGATGCAGTTACATTAGGCATACTCAATACTCAGTGACAAATGTTTTTACAAAAATGTGATTGAAATCAATATTAATTTCCTATCAAAATGTCCAGTGTATAATGAATTAACACTGAGATAAAATCATCTACAAACATGAACCAAAGATGAATTTGATACCTAGTTGTCACATATAGATCAAAGATTTTCAATGTTATTCTTCAGGGTATTTAACCACCACATCCTCCACATCCACCCCCACAACCACCACCCCCACATCCCCCACCACCACCACATCCTCCACATCCACCACAACCACCACATCCTCCACAACCACCACCAGCATCACCGCCGCCACAACCTCCCGCATCTCCACCGCCTGTATCACCACCATCAGTCCCATCTCCAGCAGCATCTAGACCTCCCGCATCTTCACTGAAATCTCCCACATGCATATCCCCAGCATTTCCGCAGCCACCACACATGGCACAAGCATGGTAACCATAGTGACTGTGAATGTAGTAATTTGACGGAGTACTCCACATCAACCCAGCTGCCATGATAAACGCCATATTGTCAGATGGGATAACTGCCACACTACGTGAACCCCGTACGTTTGTATAAGGCACCACCTGCTGACCTTCCTTCCAGCCACTAGGTCGCGGCACACACAATACGTGTATCAGAGATACAGCGAATCCCAGGGCAATATTTTCAGCAACCTCATTTGAAGCTGTGCCAATTTCCAACACGCCTTTCATTAGGTCAGCCTTGCAAGCCTCTAGTTGAAGACTGTAGTTGTTTTGTAAGTACCCCAGGCTCACAGTCTGCGATTTCCTTGTAGACATTTTGTAGAATGTAACAGACAATGTTCCGGGGCTACCTGGCACGCCCTTTTTACCACGCTGTAGTCTTGTTCCTAAAAATATCAATAATGACAAGTTAAACAAGACAGCCAGAATGACCCTAAATTGCTCACCTTCAGCAAAGGAGACAATGCCAAAAACAACAATTTTTGCAGGTACTACAGTGTACATAAATTCATATAATGCAAACACCCGACATTATTTTCCAATTTGGCCAGTTCAAGCTCTTATCCAAGATATTATGGTTACATAACAACTGTGTAAGTATAATGAATATCAAATATAAATTGTGAGTGCTATGGTGCACACAACACCAAATACACACAATTTTTGACAATTCAAGGGTCATAACTCTGACAATATGTATCTGATAAGCCAGTTCAAGAACTAATTAAATATATTATGATTACATAACTATGTTAGTCTGTCGGAGATCAAATGAAAACTCCAAGTGGTAGATGCACTCAAAGTCAAATAGCATTGACAATGCCAGGGCTGTAACTCAAAAAAATTTATCCAATTTGGTCAGTTCAAAATCGTGTCCTAGATATTATAGTTATATAACTATGATTGTGTTAATTTCATGTGGTTCAAATAAATACTGCAAGTGCTAGAGTGCACATAAGGTCAAATATTGCATTTTTGACAGTTCAACCTGTGCGAGATATTATGGTTATATAACTACTAAATAACTTTAGTGAAGATTCAATGAAAAATACAGGTGCTAGATTGCACACAACAAAAAGTTTAAGGATGGACGATGGACAACAAATGATCAGAATAGCTCACCTTGAGCTTTTCTGTTCTGCAAGCAACTTCCACCTGAACTTTAAAAAAGTGTAAAGCCGAATTTCTCCTTTTTATACTAATATTTCACCTTGAACTTGAATATAAGAGCCCTTTTATGGTACACAATGTCTCAAAGTATAAGCATATACACTTGTGCCAAGTTATGTGCACATGAGAAACATAATTGCGTATTACTGGCTTTGTGGTTTCAGAGAAAGTGCTGCAAACTGATTCTGGCATTTGACAGAAAATGAACTATCTCATAAGCCCTTTTGGCCAATAGAGTTAACCCTTTACTCCATAGATACTCATTTTAACGCACCAATCACAGAAGGCCTTTGAAAACAGTGCAGGAAGAGTTCAGAACACTTCCTGCACTATTTTCCACTCTGTCAGTTAATATAAACATAATTCACCCAATAATTCAAAAGCCTTCTATATTAAAGGTGTCCAAAGGCGTCTATATTACAGGTGTACAAAGGCGTCTATATTAGAGGTGCCCAAAGGCGTCTATATTAGAGGTGTCCAAAGCCTGCTATATTAGAGGTGTCCAAAGGCGAATATATTGGAGGTGTCCAAGGCGTCTACCGGTATAATAGAGGTGTCAAAAGGTGTCTATATTAGAGGTGTCCAAAGGCATCTATATTAGAGGTGTCCAGAGGTGTTTATATGAAGTCAAGGGTTAAATCACAAAAGCTTTAATTTGGCCTTAAGTTCATATAATTATATGCTAAAATATGTTTAAACCAAGAATGAAATGTAACCTCACCTGGAATGCCAGCCACGCCTCTTCTGAAGCCAGTCCATTTACCCAGCACCACACCCCAGTCTCCACCGTTGTTCTTGATAAGCACAGCTCTCTCACCTTGTCGTGGGTTTATTGTAACTAAGTCTGTCTTCACCTGTAACATAGAAGTTGTATCCATTAAAAACATAGCATTTTTATCATCAAGTGATAGCTGAGGTGTCCAGCATACAGGATTGTCACATGATGATTGCCATGTCTAGAATACATCTGCCACACCATGGCTGACTTCTAGTATAGAAGAAGCCTGCAGGTATAGGATAAATCGTCCCATTGACAACTCATTCCACATTTGAGACAAATGGTCTGTAACTTTAAGACAACTTGTAGCACCCAAAGACAAGTTGACCTTACCTTCCCAAATATGTAGTCAAGTCATCTAATAATACTTACAAAATAAACATGGAGAAAAAAATCTTCAAATCGGTTAAATTAAAATGTTGTTTGTAATCTGATCTTCATATAACCTCCAATCTATAAACAAGAGGCAATATGGGCCCAAGTTGCTCACCTATTTTCACCAGTCACTTCCCTCCAAATTGTGTTCACATAGTATGTAACAACCAAAGGGTCACAATGACCTTGACTTCGAGCATGATTTGCCTTAGTTGTAAGAACGTGTTTCACAATCGAAGTAAAATAAATAACTATATATCTAAGGTACCGGTAGAAGACAAATAATATTTTTAATTTTGCAAAACTGTTGTGTTGTCTTAAAGTATGAGTGAGTTGTCTTAAAGTGTGAGTAAGTTGTCTTAAAGTATGGGCGTGTTGTCTTAAAGTATGAGACAAGTTGCCTTAAAGTATGGGTAAGTTGTCTTAAAGTATGGGTAAGTTGTCTTAAAGTATGAGTAAGTTGTCTTAAAGTATGGGCAAGTTGTCTTAAAGTATGAGACAAGTTGTCTTAAAGTATGGGTAAGTTGTCTTAAAGTATGAGTGAGTTGTCTTAAAGTATGAGTGGGTTGTCTTAAAGTGTGAGTAAGTTGTCTTAAAGTATGGGCGAGTTGTCTTAAAGTATGGGTAAGTTGTCTTAAAGTACGAGTAAGTTGTCTTAAAGTATGAGTGAGTTATCTTAAAGTGTGGATGAGTTGTCTTAAAGTATGAGACAAGTTGTCTTAAAGTATGGATAAGTTGTCTTAAAGTATGAGTGAGTGGTCTTTAAGTGTGAGTTGTCTTAAAGTGTGAGTGAGTTGTGTTAAAGTGAGGGTGAGTTGTCTTAAAGTATGAAACTAGCTTTCTTAAAGTATGGATAAGTTGTCTTAAAGTATGAGTAAGTTGTCATAAAGTATGGGCAAGTTGTCTTAAAGTATGAGACAAGTTGTCTTAAAGTATGGGTAAGTTGTCTTAAAGTATGAGTGAGTTGTCTTAAAGTATCAGTGGGTTGTCTTAAAGTGCGAGTAAGTTGTCTTAAAGTACGGGCGAGTTGTCTTAAAGTATGGGTAAGTTGTCTTAAAGTATGAGTAAGTTGTCTTAAAGTATGAGTGAGTTATCTTAAAGTGTGGATGAGTTGTCTTAAAGTATGAGACAAGTTGTCTTAAAGTATGGGTAAGTTGTCTTAAAGTATGAGTGAGTGGTCTTTAAGTGTGAGTGAGTTGTCTTAAAGTGTGAGTGAGTTGTGTTAAAGTGAGGGTGAGTTGTCTTAAAGTATGAAACTAGCTGTCTTAAAGTATGGGTGAGTTGTCTTAAAGTAAGTATGAATTGTCTTAAAGTATGGGTGAGTTGTCTAAATGTATGAGACAAGTTGTCTTAAAGTATGGGACTAGTTATTTTAAAATATAGGTAAGTTGTCTTAAAGTATGGGTAAGTTATCTTAAAGTATTGGTGAGTTGTCATAAAGTATGAAACAAGTTGTCTTAAAGTATGGGACTAGTTATTTTAAAGTATGGGTAAGTTGTCTTAAAGTATGGGTTAGTTGTCTTAAAGTATTGGTGAGTTGTCTTAAAGTATGAGACAAGTTTATCTAAAGTATGGGACTAGTTATTTTAAAGTATGGGTAAGTTGTCTTAAAGTATGGGTAAGTTGTCTTAAAGTATGGGTGAGTTGACTTAAGAATGAGACAAGTTGTCTTGAAATTCAATGACGCCATTTGACCTACCTGAGTGGGCAATGGTAACTGATCTGAACCTATTAGATGACCCATGGCGGCCATTTTGTCATGGTAGAAAACTTGCACCACTGACATCATTAGAGGTAGACTGTGCATCGTTCTTGCAGTAAACACGACTCTGCCAACATGATTCTTCAATCTGAAAGAGTGAAAGGTTAACCAAGATTAACCTTACAGAGTTAACTCCATACAGACAAAAATATGTGTTGTTTTTATTATCACAGTTTACTTTTAAATGTGTTAATAACTTTTAGTATAAAACATTTGGTGAAAAGAAACAGGAACATATTACAAGTTGAAATTTGCTTTTATTTATTAACCCTTTACTTCATAGATACTTGTCTTCCCGCACCAATCACAGAAGGCCTTTGAAAACAGTGCAGGAAGAGTTTAGATTGCTCATAACAAGCAATCTGAACACTTCCTGCACTGTTTTCCACTCCGTCAGTTATTATAACATAATTCACCCAATCATTAAAAAATCTTCTATATTAGAGGTGTCCAATGGCGTCTATATTAGAGGTGTCCAATGGTGTCTATATTAGAGGTGTCCAAAGGCGTCTATATGAAGTAAAGGGTTAAATATTAACAGCTGCCATTATAAGTGGACTGTTAAAACATACTCATGAATGTGCTCCAGTTTTGTTATTAGTTCCAACAGCATGTTTAGAGAAACAATTATTTAATGGAAATATGGATGGGTTTATGTGCTGATGGCATCTAGGTCTTCTTGTATTCAAGTAGATTGATATATACTACATTTTGATACATTCCTATAACCAGAGACATAGCCAGAACCATAACCTATAACCACAGATAATTAAGTCACTACTAATTAATATATAATATTATAGAAAGAGAGAAACATTACTAGGTGTGATTCAATTGATAAACCATGAGGTAAGTTAAACTATGTAACCATGGTAATAGTTTGAACACTTCTACTAGATTATCACTATCTGTCTAATCAAAGGCAATCCATGATCATGGTTTGACTGTTTTAATCCATTCCAGATAGGGTTAAGAATGTAACCACCATCACAAAGAATGCCATCATCCTAGTCTTAAAGGGAATATATCAGAATTTTCGAAAATTTCAATAAGGACATAAACATTTTTTTCCAACATAGCATGCGTTTCCAATTCCTTGTGGTACTAGTGGTTCTACTTGTGCAAGAAAATGAAACCCACAAACTAGGGCAACTCACAACACTGGGGGTTGAAACCCACAATACTGAGGACTGAATCCAATAAAATTAATAACAAAACTCATTATCTACTGATTGCAGATGTAGCCAATAGAGGGTGCTTGCATTATGTTCAGCTAGAAAAAACAAGTGATTCTTGACCATTTCTTAAGAAACTTACCTATGTGATGCCACTTGACATTTGTTATCAGTCCCCGGAGGAAGTTTTTCCATGACAACAGGACCCCAAAGCTGTTGGATGTTCTCTGGAACTATAGCAGATTCATATTTACCCTGATCGAGGAAAAATAAAGCTGAACCTCTGCTGGGAGCTGAAAACCTTCCTGTCATATCCACATTCATTGTAGGTGTCAAGGCAACCTTGGTAGAAATGGTTCCACCACTTCCAGCATTAGCCAAATGTTCTAACTCCGGCAGAAAGTTGTATCTCCCTCCACCTACAACCTCCTTGGAACCACAACATGCAAACCCAGTTCTTTCTTCAAGCTTGAAACTGATATTATTAGCTGTTCTTGTATCAAACTTGTATGAGCCAACACTTCTCCATGTAAGATCTAGGCTTCCAGCAATGCTTTCTGATGGTCTTTTGATAGCAAACCATGAACTTGCTGGTTTCCATTCTGCACTTGTGAAACCATGCAACTTTATATTCTTGAATCTGTCTCGACCTGCTGTCTTGCCGAGATGAAGTACTACCTCATCAATATTCACTATGCTGGTCTTGGTGGAGAAACTGTATGTGTCCTCTTGTGAGAGTTTATACAGAATACCCTCTGGCGGATTCCCACGATACATCGCTCCAAATAAGGAAAAGGTTTCGTTAAAACATTGCTTCCACTTCTGTCGTGTCTGCATGTCGGCATTATAAAGTTTGGACCCTTGACTTCTATCTGTAACATTATCATCGTGATTGAAGAGGTTGCCAATAATCGCCATCATGTCTTTCTTGTACATCCAGGGATTGAGTTGGTGGGTATGCCACATCAGGTCAATGTCGTAACACGGCACCAGGAAGTCTTCAGGCCACTGCTGTTTCAAATATAGAAACTTTCTGTACCTAAGAAGACCTCCATCCAAGAACTTCACATCACAATAGTGAGGTAGAGATACCTGATAGTAAAAGGATTTTTGCCGCTGTGCTGCTTGAATGATGTCATACGTAATCTTAGATGTGAAGTTTTCCAAGACAGACCAATCATAAGGAATGCTGTAATCAACGTTGAATGGTTCATGATATTGCTGGTATTTCTGTGTCCAATACCTCTGTGACTTACTGAGATTCTTTTTGTAATCTTTCCGACTTGTGAGAGTATGATTTACTACTGTATTCACAATTGATACACAGTCCTTTGAATATGCTCTCGGAGAAAGCATATGGCAATGCCATACCCACTCTATGTCTATTGGAGCTGCCAAGCATTCGTTTGGGTAGTCCGCAGCCAATGGAAGCCAAAATTTCTCATATCTGTAAAGTGCACGTGCGAGAACTTGAGCATTTTTTAGTTCTTGGACATCATCAGCAGCCTTCAGAAATTCCAACTGGAACAGCGCTTGCTGCCGAAGATCAACACTGAAGTTGATTGACTTGGCCTTGAACGGCATCTCTTGTTAAATATACATGCAGACTTCAACCTAAAATTTAAAAAATTATAATATACATGTATATACATATAAAAAGAGGTACAATGTTACAAAAACTGTACATGACTTTGACCTTTGAGAAAGTCACCCAGATTTTGTGCACGACATGTCGTTATGTTATGTTGAACAGTTCTGTGAAGTTATTTGATAACTGGTCCTCACATTTGGAAGTTACAGGGATTGACACAATCAACAATGCCGTATATGGACATAAACAACCACCATGCCCAAATCTTGTATGTGACCTTGAGCTTTGACCTTTGAGGTAAACCCATTTGTTGCTGAACATTTGAAAATAGTTCTATACATTTGGTAGTTACAGACCAAACACAAGCAATATATTATGGAAAAACACAGCCTCCATATATACGCCTAAGTCCTGCATGCCACCTTTATATGGAAAAACACAGCCTCCGTATATATGCCTAAGTCCTGCAAGCAACCTTTATGTGGAAAAACACAGCCTGCATATATATGCCTATGTCCTGCATGCAATCTTTATATGGAAATACACCCAAAGCCTCCTTATATATGCCTAAGTCTTGCATGTGACCTTTATATGGAAAAACATAGCCTCCATATATATGCCTAAGTCCTGCATGTGACCTTTATATGGAAAAAACACAGCCTCCATATCTATGCCCATGCCCTGCATGCGATCTTTATATGGAAATACATCCACAACCTCCATATATATGCCTAAGTCCTGCATGCAATCTTTATATGGAAAATCACCCACAGCCTCCATATATATATGCCTATGCCCTGCATGCGACCTTTATGTGGAAAAACACAGCCCCCACATATATGCCTAAGTCCTGCATGCAACCTTTATATGGAAAATCACCCACAGCCTCCATATATATGCCTAAGTCCTGCATGCATTCTTTATATGGAAAATCACCCACAGCCTCCATATATATGCCTATGCCCTGCATGCGACCTTTATGTGGAAAAACACAGCCTCCATATATATGCCTAAGTCCTGCATGCAATCTTTATATGGAAAATCACCCACAGCCTCCATATATATGCCTAAGACTTGCATGCGACCTTTATGTGGAAAAACACAGCCTCCACATATATGCCTAAGTCCTGCATGCGACCTTTATGTGGAAAAAACAGTGCCTCTATATAAATGCCTAAGTCCTGCATGTGACCTTTATATGGAAAAACACAGCCTCCATAGAAATGCTTATGTCCTGCATGCGATCTTTATATGGAAATAAACCCACAGCCTCCATATATATGCCTAAGTCCTGCATGTGACCTTTATATGGAAAAACACAGCCTCCATATATATGCCTATGCCCTGCATGTGACCTTCATATGGAAATACACAGCCTCCATATATATGCCTAAGTCCTGTATGTGACCATTTCTTTGGAGTTAGTCACCCAGGTCCTGCATCTAATGCTTCGTCTTGTTATGCTGAACACTTCTGAGAAGTTATTTGAAAATCAGTCCATGCATATGTAATGTACAGCCCGAAATAAACAATCTCGATATATGCCAAAGTCCTCTATGTGAACTTGACCTTGAGTTATCCAGTTGCTATGCACGACACATTGTATTTAATTTAAATACTAAACTGTATGCATAAACAAGGTGCAAACTTTAACTGAAATATAAGGCACAAAATATTTATGGAATGCGCATAGAAAAGTAATGTTTGTATACTTATAGTTATTAGGGAAAAACGTAATTCCTTTAAAATACAGTGGTTTGTTATTTTTTCATAATCATCATTACTACGTAGTACAAGTTACGTCATACAAGTCACGTCATATACAAGTTACGACAAACACAAAATACGACAAATACAAGTTACGACAAATACAAGTTATGACAAATACAAGTTACTTCATATTCAAGTTACGTCATATACAAACTAAGACATATACAAGTTATGTCATATATAATTTATGTCATATACAAGTTATGACAAATACAAGTTACGTCATATACTTGTATATACATTATTCCAGCCCCTTGTTTTTTTAACTTCAATCTCGCAATTGTAGGAATATGCTATGAACAGACAATGCTTTAGATCTCTAATTGTTTTTGTTATGATTTTGAATACTACTAGATTATAATTATATATTCAATTGCCCATTTTTTTCTCAAGATGTATTTTGTAAGAAAGTTAAAACTCCAAATTTGTTATGCCTAAAATGTAAAATTCTTGGCAGGGGCTTGTTAAGTTTGCAAACAAATAGTCAAATACGAACCTCATATTGATCTGTGTTTATAAATACATGTTCGACAGTTGATTAACGATCTATACTCAGCACACTTTTAAACCCAACCGACAGGTACAGAAAACAATCCCTACAACTAAACATTCTTACAATTACTGGAGCAGAAAGTTTTGGGCATTTAATCAAAATTCCATATCTAAAAGTATCAATGGCACATATAGAAATAATATTAATTACCGGTATTACCTTTTAACAGTACTACCTTTGACCGTCTGTGTCAGTTAAATGGGATTGAAATGTTAATTGACAATTATGTTTGGAAACATGGATGACCTGGTCAATACTCATAGCAAATGCATAAAGACAGCAAAGAAAAATGTTACGGACAGGCTTCATTGGTCCGAGTGACCTAGTTCTGTGGGGTGATTTTTGTTAAAAAAAATTAAACAACAGCAAATAGTTTGATCAGATTACAAATACTTAAGCAAAGTAACCATTTTACAAACATATATATGTTACATGGGTCACTTCCCTGAATATTGTAATACAGTGATCTTTATTAAAAAAAAAGATATGCCAACATATTATCGGCATCAATGAAGTTCGAAACGGTTGTAGTACGGAAAGCCATAACAAAAGTTATAAAGATTTGCATTAACATTGCTATAACGACCTAAATACATACGCTATAAGTTAAATTTATTTATTAAACTCGTACCTGACTAAGTCCTTTCCATCAAGTTTTGATATATCGAACAGAGTAAATGACAGATTATATAGGTGACACAGACACACCTTTACAAAAGCTTAAGGTTGATGCAGGATGTAAACAACACTGACAGATGGCGCTGTATTACTTAATGTCTGGTACTCTGCCCTTCTAACCAAAGACAGCTAGCCGGGATACATGCGTATATCCCTCGTGATCGTTGCGCAATTACGCGAAGGCGGAAAGTCCCTAGCTTCATATTATCAGTGGCTTAATCATCGATATGGAAAATTGCTGTAGAAAAAAAGACAACAAAGTTATTTCAAGACAGTATGCATGATAAATTAAATAGTTGCGCAATGGTTTACGCGGAGGGAAGAATCCCAAACAGACGGAAAACTTAAACTTAAACAGAAATTAACGAGGCCCTGCCAGGGGTTTTGGAAATCTGGGGAATATTGGTCATTACTGTCTAATTTTGGAGATCTTGGGAACAGTGTCCTAAAAGAAAAAGAAATAATTTGATCAATTTTATGTTTATTTGTATAAATTTAATTATCAAAATTTACTTTTAAAATGTATAGGCCCTACGAGGGGTAATTTGATATTGGTTCCGAAAGTGTGACATCAACACTAAAATTTTAGATATAGTTTTTCTCTGTGTGTTTTTTGCAGTGTATTCTAAAGAGTAGCATATGCCCTCTCATATACTTATATGGAGAAGATAACTGCAAGAAGAGTTTTCAAGAAAATGGGGGTCGAAAATAGCCACCCTCTATTGTTGTGTTCATAACGCGGTGTCCATCGACTCTATCATTTTGGAAAATTAAATCCTTCTGCACAATTTCATATGCCTGAAATGTTTCATAATGTAGTTAATATTAATGTCATTTGAATCAGGGGACTATAAAATAAAATGAGAACAAAATTATGGAGAAACAAAAGTGGACACCGTTGTGATGAACATATGAAACCAATTTTATTTTGTTCATACTATTTTCTACCCTTTAACTGGGACATACATTTGTTTAATAGTTAAAGAATACACTACTTTCAACAAGTTTAAAGGAAGTTTGGAAATAAATACCATATTAACCTTAAAATGATGCAATTTTGTTGATTTTGTTGCGTACGTAACATGGACACCAATTAACCAATAGATAATAATAACATGGTATCCACCACCTTTAAATATATTTCATGTTGTTTTTATACAGTAGTAGTGTCTGATAATAATGTAACCTCTTTTTTCCAATTTTAGAATGATAGGGAGCTTTATAAGGTATTTACTTGTAACGTACAAGTAAATTAGTTTTTTACTCAAATCTATAGAAGAAAGAGCAAGGATTTGTGATGATTATTTTTCATAGAAATAACATAACAACTCAATCAATTAACAGCAGACAACTTTAATAAAATGATAACGAAACATGATCAATTGACAGCTGATAACAATAAATGGATGACTAGGCAGAAGTTGAACAGCTATTTCTTTCTGCTTACAGGCAGATGTGAAAAATATAACAAAGGAAACTTGGTAATTCACTGGTTCATCAATAACAGACAGTTTATGGTAAAATGAAAGTATTGCAAAAACATTTATAATTAAAGGTTATTTTTAAAACAAAAACAATGTTTCCTTTCACAGAAGAAAAAAAATTAAATGTAGGAAAATATGTACTCATTCCTCAGTGGTTACGTGTCTGATTATCAATCCAGGGGTCATGAGCGAACCCGTCCGGCAACAGTTTCTGTGATGATAAATATATGACATTGTGTATCATTATCATTCGTCTCTCACTGCTGATTCAAGTGGGAAAGTTATCAATATCATTACTTGCGGAGATGGGGTGTGCTCAAGTACTGGTTAATCTTTTAGGATTCAAGGAAACAGTCATTAGGTTAACTGATCGTCTATTAGCCCTCGATGGCATAAACATTATGCTAAATATTCCATCAATCAATCAATAACATGATGAAAAATTCAAAGTTATGAATATCAATAACTTGCCCAAGAATATTTCTATCAAACTGCTGTGATGACATGCACATCAACATGTGGCAATCAGCATGAATGCATAGTTAAACATGATCTAATTTAAAATGCAGAGGGAGTTGCACCGCAAGGTTTTATGACAGACAGGACAAAAACAATATATCACCAAAACTTCTGCATTCATCAGTATATCGATTTTGTTTTCATATTTACTATAATCAAACCAAAAAGGAATATCTTCACACCTGGAAATGAGTACAGGATCCGAGATCCAATCATATGGATATTAGGTATTAAGATATCGGATGCAAAAATCGTGTGCTGTGCAATATTCCCTACCCAAAGGCTGAGTGTCTTGTTCTGTTTGTGTAAACGAAAAAATCGTATATAAGGCCATTTCTCAACCTGAAAGAAGAACATTACTTTTAAAATGTGCCGTCAATTAAGCTTCGGCTTTGGGTTCCATTCCAATGAATACTGGTTGTCTTTTATTATATTTACAGATAATAAGAAGTATAATAAATAAGTGATTAAATTATTTTAAATTTCTACACAAGACTTTGTTAACAAAATTTTCATATTGTATTCCTTATTAAATTTTGACCTAGACTTTTATAAGACTGTCAACAGTAATTGCTTATCAAACAAAAGTATCACTAAACTGTTGCCAGATTGATGTGACAGATATACTTTTTCTAATATAATATGAATATTCACAAGGAACACAATTTTTCAAGAGTTGGATTCTTAGCTACATAATAACTGAAAAACAGTTAAATCTTTACTCCACAGAATTGCCATTTCCCACATCGAGCCAGGCTTGCTTAGCGCAGTAAGTAGTGTGCCTGACAACCAATTAAAAGGTTGGGAGTTTGAAAAGTCATATTGCCCATAAACGGCAATCAGAAAAGTTCCTGCACTTCTTCCATATTATCAAAAAGTAAAGAAAATAAACCATTAACCAAATAAGTGAATTTATTTTGAGCTTGAATTTTTATGTCTCCACTGTAAATATGGATATAGAGTAAAGGGATAAGAAAGAGCTCAAACATGTAACTTCCATTCAGAACCATAACAAAGAATTCATGAGTAACACTGAACATCTCACGTACATCCGCAGGATATATTGTTAGTCCATGTTTCACAGTAACATATGTTCCCGTGGCATATCAGATAATTACATTCAATAATAATGAATTGTACAAAAATAACTTTGTGCTGAATATAATGTTGTTATAATATAGATATATACAAAGCTTAAGAAGACAGCCAGTGGTATCAACTTACATAACAACCTTGTCAAGTGGGGCCTCAGTGATTTCTGGTACTGGATTTGGGGTCTTGGTGAGAGCTAATGATTTGGATGACTGCTCTAGTATATTGTTGCTCTGTAATAGAAATATATTAAAATATATAATATTAAAACTTAATCAACTGAAGTTATGAAAAGCAAATATGTAATAGTAAGTGTTCATTTAGTAAAAATTTAACAATTAAGAAACCCAAAGGGAGCGACTGTACTCTTTGATTATGTGTGACGTCTCTACTTATGAACAAAACAAATCTTAAATATAAACACATCTTGCTATTTATGTTTTTAGATAGTGGTGTACAAAAACAAATAAAACACCAGATTATTTGAAATGAGTTTAATAAATCTTTAGGAAGGTTTAAAAGCCAAGTTCTGTTTATTTTGTAATGTTCGCACATAAGACACATGAAATGGTTATCTGCTGTTATGAACGAAACTATAAATTAATTACTGCAAAAAGAATTGAACAAGTTGGCATTAAAATAGCAATGAAAATACCTTACATTCTTATAAATTAAGCATTTCAAAATGATATGCGAGTTGTAATGTTGTTCAGGGTATGGTGTTATTATGTTTCGTTTGTAACAAAAGACATGTAGTATAAATATGTGTTGTTGTTGTGGGGTTTTTTTTTTGGTGAAAAAATAGGGCCAAATATGCCAAATACGAAGAATATCAACAATACAAATGTCCTGGTAACTGGAACGGTATGCATATACATGAATTGACTAGAAAACCTGTTCTTTCATCTCACACAAACTAACACAGAAAGCTGAGCTTTCTATATGTATTTTATTCGACTACATTTTGTATATGTTGCATCCACCGAGTCTTAACCTCATTTGCAGCCTTAACACACTGGCTTCAAGAACTCAATTCCCATCCTAAAACTAAAACTGGTAACTTGCACTATTAAATGACATTAAAGTGACAGCTAATTCATATACAAGTCACGTTGTGGACATGGACAGATATAAATTGAACAGATGTTGCTTTAGTCCGCTAACTCATTATAAAACACGTTCACATATCTATTTTTAGACCTGTTTAGCTATATTTTGGACAGAGTGGCACTCATCAGAAGTTCAAGCAGAGGTCGGACCTACCATATTAATGACTACTTGCATTTCGCCTTATCTATGAAATATTCCACACAAATATTATATATTGGGTTTAAATTTTACATTATCAAACTAATAAATCAACAATTATTGAGTGACTGACTATAACACAAACCCCACAGAACACTTGTGTTTTGAAAAATAACTTGGAAAAAAATAAAGGACAGTGAGTAGTAATACACTGTTTTGCTACATTTGGGGAAATGTTATAGATTCCAAGATATGCGTATGGTACCCTAGGTATCGACAGGTATGTGATTAAAATGTCATCTAAAGACTTTAAGCCATTGCCACCATAATTGCCGAAGAGAAGGTTTTTCGCAATAGATTTGCAGAGCAATAGGCAATGTTTGTACTTCCCAAAATCATGAATCAAGAGAGGGGACTAATTGGTAAATGCACTGGTGAGTCTGAAATATTCGGGTGAGGGATTGTACAGATGGTCAGTCTTTCCCCTGTATTCCACTGCCACATTCACCCTCTCCTTACCATTGTCTACAGCTATTTCTTTCTCACTCCTTATTTATATTTCTCTATTTTCTCTTGCGTCTCCCAACACCCTCAATTCTTCACAGTTACAACTGCCGAGGTACACCCGTTCCATTTTAGATAAATTAGTAATCACCGCACTACCAACCCCTCAAAAGATATTTCTTGTCAGACAGGTGAAAGATGCAGAATTCTAGGTTATCGAAAGGTCATTAACGATCAGTTTATTAATCAGGGTGTAAGGGTGGTGAGCCCTGTCGTGCTTGCAGCAGAGATCAGCAGGGTTGGTAGCTGGAGGAGGATTTTTAGTCTATTTTCTGCCTTCCCTCAATTCTTTCTTTACTCTTCTTGTTTCTGTTTCTCCTTCTCTTGTCTTCCTATAGGGGCTGGCTCGGGCTCACTCCCTATATGGAGTTTGTGTTTTGGTGGTATGTCAAACACCATGCAGACACTCACTCAACCACTGTTCATAGCTGCATTGTGCTTTAACTGAGTGATGTGCAAAATTTTGATTTTCACCAGTCGATTGATCACCTGCATCCTATAACTAACTTCATAGTAATCCATAGTGACAATTTTTACTTTTCACTCTATAAAACATCAAAACACCAAAATGAGATCCGGCAATTTACCATTACACATGTATTACTATACCAGCCTTTTTCTATAGAGCGTTATTAATTCATAGTACGGTTATCATAAAAGAATTATCATTATTAAAATATTTATATTTCTTCAAATATGGAGTCATTACTATATTATCATATGAAGCTCTATATCTATTTTCGAATTTGGCCCAGTTATTTTGTTCAGTAGAGATAAAGAGTGATTGGTGAACAATTTTACAGAAATGTTCCTTGGGTGACCCTTTACCAAATTTGTTCAAGTCGTTGTGATATGTTAAAAAACATGACCACCACAGTGAGGTGCTAGTTTACTATATAGGCAACTATAGTAAAAACTTCAAAAGCCTTCTTGTCAGAATCTACTGACCTGATTTCGATGTAATTTCACTGACATTTACCATGGGCGAACCTCTACCAAGTTTGAAATCTTCTACGCATCTGTTACATCTTCAAAACAAATCAAAATTCTAACTACTTGCCCATCTTGTTTTTCTAAAATTTTGAGTGTACATGTATTATATAATCTACTTAAGATGGGTGACTCACGGTCAGTCAGGTGAGCGATATAGGGCCATCTTGGCTCTCTTGTTTATTTTATTTTCGATTTGCATTGTTAAAGTGCCTCTTTGTAAAAAGAATGAAACAATTCTCTATGTTAGAACTGTTTTTGTTATTGAATTATTGTGAAAATGCATCGATTGCGGCCATTTTATGAAAAAGGTAGGTAATATTTAGCACTGTAACTTAGTAACAAGCATGGTGACATCAATTTTGTTTTCTGATATGGTTTGTTATAGTGCCTCATTTTAGAAGGAATGAAACAATTTTGCGTTAGAACTTTTTTTATTTTTGAATTGGTGTAAAATTGCAATATTTGCAGCCAAGTTTATAATCGTAGCAGTTTATGAAAATCATTGTATGAAAGGTGAAACCCCAAAAAGCATCATGATTTTTTCTATTTAGATACTTTATCTTTTGTTGATGACAACAATATTTTGTTGAAATATATCACTCTTTTAGTAAATAAAACATGATTTATAACTTGCAACCCTTTGCTGTCTTTTCTTTAAAAAAATACAAAACGATGTAGTTTAAAATTAGTCGTAGCAAAAAAAAACAACAAACATGGTGACCTATATATTTTTCTAGAGTTTTAAACTTGTCTCAATTCAAAGTACTTGTGTGCAAAATTTAAAAAAAAATCCTAGCTAGAAGTAACTCGAAGAAATGTCTTTTAAATGTTTAATAAAACCAGATTTGAAATCAATGTGTATTATATTGATTAAAGACTGGCTTACAGTTTGGTTAGGCTTTTTTCCCACCATTTTAAAGGATGAGTAGACCTGGTTTTTTATTTGATATTATACTATATATTATTAGAAAACATGTGCTGCTGTGAGTGTGTTACAAGAGTTATTTTATATATAGAAAATGGGACTAGTTTAAAAAAAAAATTAACTTACATAATTTGGTTTGGTAAATATTAGAGTCATTATATTAGTACAACATGGTATGCTTTTGAGGTGTAACTGGCAAACACATCTACACTTTTGTAGAAATTCTGAGTTCAAATCCCAGTATTTGCAAACATGGAAAAGAGATGGCTTCAATATGGTGAAAAAGTTGTTTTTTAATGAAATTATTCCATATTAAATATCTCTATAATTATTAGATTATGTTTTTTAATAATGTTTGTTGCTGCATGGACAACATATTTTTTTTATTGCCTGCAGTTTCAGTGTTACAGAAATTTTTGTTATTGCTAACATTTTCAATATTACTTTTATCCAGATTGTATATTTCATTCATTCAAACCTGTGTTAAGCAGTCAGTCAAGGAAATGAGCAAGTGACAGTGTGAGATGGTTGCTTAATACAGGTTATTAAGTTAATTTACTCTAAAACATAGAAATGGGGAGTACAAAATATGATTGCTTATGACAGGTGACTGCTTAATAAAGGTGGTCGCCTACACAGGTTTAGCTGTATTTGGATACTTCAGCTGCTAATTTGGGAATTTAAGTACATGTGTACAGTCATGCTTTTATGGTGACAATGTAAATATAGTATTCCTTGGTACATGGAAGATTGAGGTCCAAGTTACTGATGAGCCCAAAGACTTCTTTTAAATTGTTTTTCTAGTCAAGTGACCCTGAAGTATCCAAGATTTGATTAATCCTGTCCAGAGAAATATATTTAGTAGTCATTATTTAACATTTAAACTACAAAATCTTTACTAATACTTGAAAACAGCATGAATGCTGGTGTTTAGGATTATACAAATGGCTCTTGCGGTGGCAGAGTTGTCCAAGGTGGTGTTGTCAAATAGCCACTTCTCACTGCTTAAATTGTTGGTCAAATCCCCGTTCCGGTGGACAGATAACATTTTGTGTGAAAATTATTAGTAGGTAACTTGCAGAAGAATAGTGGCTCTACTGAGATTCATTACTAGGTATTCCAGGTTTGTTTTGAAATTGGCATTAAACCCTATTAAAATAAATACTGGTTATTGACACAGTGTAAATTATAGAATATACTTTGTTTATGTTACAGGACAAGAAAAATGTGCAGCCAGTCTGTGACTCAACCCGGAATTTTTTTTTTTTTGCTTACAAGGCAAATGCTCTACCGACTGAGCTAACCAGACTGCTGACATATAATATTTGTCTCCTAACAGGTTAGGTACACACTGTGAAATTTAAATTATGCAAAAACAAATTAATTAACCAGCATCCATTTATGATAATATTAGTGTTTGTTTATATCTGTATTATATGTGTAGGTGTATTTTCAAATAAAAAACCCAGTTTTGATAACATTTAGGATAAAATTTATAGCACTGCTGCCCAAAGGGCTTACTCGATGGCGCGTTGTCCCTCGTCTGTCGTCCTTTAGCAGCACATCCTCTGAAACCACTAGGTCAATTAACATGGATGTTTCTATTGCATAGGTGATTTTTATTTCTCAATCAACTCCAGATGGTCCCCATTACTAAAATTTTTCAAAAACTGATAAACCGCTTTTGAAAGTTTATATGTAGTACTGATACTCAACTATAGTTATAAAAAACATTAATACTTTTTTTAATGGAACTCATCCATTTATGAGTTTTTTTATTCAATTTGAGTTTGAAGCATCATCTAGTGACAATTTTCCTTTTCATGTCAAACTTGTTCATATATGATATAAGTTATCCTAGCATCAGCAAGTGATTGGAGATTCTGCAAATTAAGGGGCTGGGATATCCAGACTGATCTGGTAGTGCCATAACCAGTTATTCATGACTTCGATAAGTTCGATATAGTAAAACGGATGTTTCGAAAAAAATCTGAATTTTTCACATTTCGACACGAAAAATTGTCAGTTTCTTAGATTAATTCTAAATATTGTTTGAAAATCAGGATACTGCACTAACCTTTCTCAAAGCGTTGTCGAATCGAGAAAGCTCATATGATTTAGGGTTCAGAATACGTGGTAAATCCGAATACCAGTTTGGCCACATCCTCCAACATCACTGGACCCAATACTCTATGTAATTTGTTCACCACCTTTGGTGCATAGTACATTAAATTTTGTTATTAACCAAGGACGTAGTTAGATCCACTGACCGCCGTACTTAACTAACGGAGTAAAGCGAAAATGAATCAATAATGCAATGAACATTTCATATTATCTGTCAAATTTATCTTTTCAGAAATCACGCATTTGACGACCATGCACTCAAAAAAGCTAAAAAGAAGATTCGATTTGGGACAATATCTGCGTATTCAGCACCATCTCAAGGGCCATTACCAGTCAGACCACATCGCAGGAAAGACGAGTAAAAAATACTCCAGTCTAAAAGACATTGAATTTTAAATATTTTAATAGGATTGGTTACGTTTACTCTGGACTTTTTGAAAAAAAAAATCAGCAAACAAAGACAGTCCTTTTTCCATTTTATTGCAAAAACTGAACTTCAGTTATATAAAATACGAAATAAATAGGCAATCACATCCCCCATTAACAAAATCATTTTATATTATTTATACAAAAGGGGAGCTAACTTTATAAAACGTATTGGTGTTAAAGGTAGTGATACATACTTCTGTTAAAGATCTTATTTTGTTCTAAAGAAAATAAGTTCTTGGGTAACAATATCACCTTCCTTATATTATATTATATTATATTATATTATATTATATATTATATTATATTATATTTTATTATATTATATTATATTATATTATATTATACTTTATGTGTTTTTAATTACAAAATTATAACACTGATATAAGATTAGTGACATGTAACTTCATATGTTTAATGTTTGATATCTAGTCAATGCAGCCGGGCCCGATTAGCTCAGTCGGTTACGCGTCTGACTATCAATCCAGGGGTCGTGAGTTCGAATCCCCCGCCCGGCAACTGTCTCCGTGATGATTGATATACGACATTGTGTCTCATTATCATTCGTCTCTCACCACTGATTCAAGTGGGAAAGTTATCAGTTACTTGCGGAGACGGGGTGTGCTCGAGTACTAGTTAATCCCAGGAAACAGTGGTTAGGTTAACTGATCATCTGTTAGCCCTGGATGGCATAAGAATGACGCTAAATATTCAATCAATCAATCAATCTAGTCAATGCATACTAGTCAGCTCCTTGAGTTTGATATTAATGTTTATAACTAGTCAATGTGATTCTGTCACTGTTTGTATTATATACATGTAGTTAATTTCATGTTTATTACTCTATTGCTGTATACGATTGATGCCTTTATGGGCCTAGTTGCTGAAAAAAACTTGAAAACTTGATGTTGAAATTAATATTTCTCCATGTCTACACATAAATCAATCTGTACTCCTATGAAAATAATAACCTCCTATCATTGCAATACACACCTTTATAGTTTAATAAAAATATTTATTAATTTTATAAAGCTAGTCTGGCTTGCAAGTTTTGAAACAATGAGTAAAACATCTTTAAAAATAGAAAATGGTCATGACTATTATTTTATCACACAGTTCAAAACGTTTTGTCATTGATGATTTTCAGTCTTTTAACCATTTACTAGAAATTTGCCCTTTTCCAAAACCATGAGTGAAATTATGTACTGTGGTATTTTCATGTTATACATACATTATAGAAAAAATGTTTAAGTGAAATTAATGAAAATGCCCAGAGTGAAAATACAGTAATTTAAACAGTCAGTTGTGATTGTTCTACCTTAACGTCTAACTGAATAACTACTGAAAAATAGCTTTTATAGTTATATACCCAATATTGTATAGAAGAAAAACATAATACAGTCAAACCCGTCTTAAGCAGCCAGTCACTGAAAAGAGCAAAAGTGACCTTTTAAGACAGATTAATTTACTTTGAAAGCGTAGAAATAGGAAATAGCAAATGTGGCTGATTAAGACAAGTGGCTGCTTAACAGAGGTGACCACTTATACAGGTTTGACTTTATATACTAGTTTGCTATTTTGAACCAAAATTACACATTCATTCACTTTAATTGCCACATGGTTTATAAGACCTAACCATTGGATGCTTTTTAAAAGCAGCCAACTTGTTTCACTATAGTATTCAAGACAAAGCACAGTGATATTTCCAAAACGATCTCAATACACACATAACATATTGAGAACCTTCCATGTGGATGTTTTGATAAAATCGATATGTCTCGTGTGATATAAGCATGTATGGCAATTTTTAATTTGATTTGCCTATTTCAGCGTCGTAACATATTGTAATAGTTTTACATAATATTGGTAATCGAGCAGACACGTGTTTGTATCGAAAACAAAAAAAAAATGGCTTTTAGTAAATCCACCTTCCTCCCAGCGTTACTCAACTTTCAAACAGCTCCACCAGCTCCTCCATCTTTACGCTGATTTTTCACCATAAAACCGTCATTAAATCAATTTTACACTAGTAAAAGACCAAATGGGGTAAAAATATAATGTTGAGGAGGGTGTTGCTTATAAAAGAAAATGATATATCAAATTATGTTCGGTTACAAAACAGTTTTCGCACTTTTAAAACACTCATGCCAATGTTTACACAAAAAACTCGTTGTATTTGCTTGATGATACAGTCTGCATAGATTCTGTTGCTGTCGAGTGATCAGAAATGATATGACATCTTGCTCGACTCAGTTTTTCCAAAAATTATCAAAAGATAGTTTTCTTACCGCTGATCGCGAATCCCACTGCCATTCAACGTTACCCCACCGTCATCCAACGTTACTTCCACCGCCTCCTCCGGAAACGTTTGGACACAGTGAGTTAGGCCAGAAATAATAAAATATTTGTGAAACTAGATATCTCTCGCATTTAGAGTTCAGTACAATGCTAAATTAACAGTCAGTGGCTATTAATTTACAAGAACTGATATATTTCCACCACGCTGTTAAAGTGTTATCTGGACATAGTAATTGAGTGGAACTAATGACACATTACGGACATAATAAGACTCCACATCTTGCCACACGCGTTGGATTTATTATTTTAATAGTAATTTGTAATGTAACATACAAAGAATTTCATTCACAAGAATTGTTCATTCAGTTTCATAAGAAAGGAGATGTTGTATTATCATTTATACATGTGTTCATAACTCATGATTAACTCTTTAGCATATTCTATGTCGTAGTTACTTCCCTTTACTTAGAATAAGAAATACTCTTATAATTTGCCTCTGTAATTACATGGGTTTCCATACCATGAACCACTTGCTACTTAAACCTCTTAGTTACAGCACACGCCTTGTGTCGTTCATTTTAGTTCCATTACTTCAATAGTATTATCATGTGTTCCTATGTATACCACAAACATAACAATTACATACTTATTATAGCAACTAATCAAACTGTAATGCAAATAGAATGAGAGTTGGTGTTTTTGTTGTATGGTGTTTATCGCCACTATCAACAATTATTCAGTTATATTGCGACAGTTGCTGTTTCTACTTGAGACAGTATTCTAAGTGCTGCCACACTGAAGTAACATGCCGCAGACATATGGTATGATACCCCATCCTGTCACATTTTACTGACACCGGCCCAGCCAGACCGAGAACTATCCTCTAAATACTGAGCACCAAGCAAGGAAGTTTCCATTTTTCAAGTATTTGGTGTAATGTTCTGTCATTAAAAACTAGAGCAGTGGTGCAGTGGATAGTGTTCATGCCAGTTAATATGGGTTCAACCCCTGGCCCATCCAATGTATTCTCGAAAACAGTACTTAGTACTGGTCCTACCCAGGAAACAGACGCGAAACTCGGTGTGATTCAATAAACTTAGCAACCAAGCTAAAATAAATTAGTATAAAATGACCAGAACTCTGCATAGGAAAAGTTGTATTACTGGAAACAAATAATTAACACATTCCAGTTTCTAGTTTATATTTTATTACAAAAGAAAATAGTAAAACTCTTAACAAAAACAGTATGCATAGATTAAAGACTTAATATCACAGTGCATTATAACTGGTATTTATAATAAATCTCAAGTTCAGTGTAAACTACAAATAAACTTAACAGTAAGTGTATTAGCTGGGCCCGATTAGCTCAGTCAATTACCCGTCTGACTATCAATCCAGGTGTTGTGAGTTCAACTTCCCACCCGGCAACAGTCTCCGTGATGATTGGTGTATGACATTGTGTCTTATTGTCATTTGTCTCTCACAGCTGATTCAAGTTGGAAAATAATCTTGCAAAGATGGGGTGTGTTCCAGTACTGGTTAACCTTTCAAGATCCCACGAAACGGTGATTAGGTTAACAGATCATCTATTAGCCCTCCATTGCATAAAAATGACGCTAAATATACAATCAATCAATCAACATTGTGTTTTAACACAATAACAGTATAGACAGAAGGTATAGTAATTCAGTAGTAGCAATACCCCAACAAGGTCAAATAGAACATTGTATAGATTTACTAAAAAGATTGTTTGAAATTAAGGTTCATATACTAGAACATCTATGTTTTGTTCAAAACTACAATCATGTTATATATTATTTTAAGCCCCATTGCTCTGATTGGGGTATTACACCATCTTTAACACATAGCAGGTTAACCATACCGGTAATCTAGTTTTACTGGTGAAGTAAGACTTAAATACAAGTTTTTTTACCCTAGCTGCGCTCGAACTCATGACCTCAGCGTTCAGAGGTGACATTAGGCAATAACGCCTTGTACCACTTGGCCACAGAGGACCCAATGCAGGAACACTAAATAACTGAATAAATGTATTGCAATAAAACGATACTTTTAAATCAAATTGAATTATTTAATTACAAATATCTGTTGTCATTTTAATATTTTAACATTAAAAGCAAGTTCATATTTATAAGAAATGTTTTTTCAGCCAAAATTGATGACTCCGACAAGATATCTAATTCGAAAATACAAAGAGAAAAATAAGTTACTCAAATAATGATGGAACCAGAACCCAAAAAACACAACCTCACATTGATCCTTCCCTGCACGTATCCACAGATGGAGGAGTTTTTCAAACACATTGTGTGACAGAGGATGGACAGACAGTATATCACCCTATGCAGGCAAAACATAATTAGAGTAGATTGCCTTCACTTCATCATTTGACATAATTAAGATCGATTGATTGATTGAATATTTATTGTCATGTTTATGCCATCGAGGGCTAACAGACTATCAGTTAACCTAACCTCTGTTTCCTGGGACCCTGGAAGGTTAACCAGTACTCGGGCACACCCCATCTCCGCAAGTAACTGACAACTTTCCCACTTGAATCAGCAGTGAGAGACAAATAATGTTGTATATCAATCATCACAGAGACTGTGGCCTATGGGGAATCGAACTTACAACCCCTGGATTGATAGTCAGAGGTAATCGGGCCCGGATGACATAATTAAGACTTTAAGCCTTTTATTAAAGTCATTTCCAGTTTATTATTTTGGTAATATTAGACATTTAGAACTTAAAAAAGTAAAAACCATTTTTGATAAGCTGTCCAATACTGAATATTTGGTGATAGAAAAAAATGTAAAATAAAAATGCTCGAGCCAGATCAACTTCATATTTGAGGGGCATCACAAAATATAGAACACAGTGAACTAAATTGACATTATTATTTTTTGACTGAAGGACTAAATGACATTATCTAACAAATATAACTAAGGTAGGTCAAAAATGTAGGTACAGGTAGATATGGTAACCAATGGACAAAAATTAGCAAAATAAGTGACATTAGGTCATCCTCCAAAAAGTTTTTATTTACCTTTTCCCTGTCCAGGACTTCAAAATGGATAGAATGGGTGTTTTTTGTAACAGTTTCTTTTTTTAAGACATTGTGAAACTTTTTATGAAAGACAGGCCCAGGTTAGCACAGTTGGAAGCAATCTGGCTGTCAATCCAGGGGTCATGAGTTTGAATTTCCACACAGCCATAGTTGGCCACAATCTCCATGATGATTGATATACGACATTGTGTCTCATTGCCATTCATCTCTTATTACTGACTCAAGTGGGAAAGTCAATATTTATTTGCTGAGATGAATGTACTAAAGTACTAGTTAACCTTCCAGGATCCCAGGAAACAGTGGTTAGGTTAACTGATTGTCTATTAGCCCTCGATGGCATAAAATAAATATTCAAATAAAAAACAAATATGTATATACAAATTACAAATAACACAGAATAGCCAACCCATATCACAGGGTAATACTTGGATTCTACATAATACATCACTATACAAAATATTCAGATAAAAGAAAAAAAATAACAATAAGTATAACATGCATTTTAATCAAGAGTATCAAATAGGTCCTAACTTTTACTAGAGTGTTAATAAGTGTACACAAACAGGCACTAATTTGTTCAGGCACTTAAAATTAAAACTATATCATATACTGAACAGAACAGCTAACCTGCCACGATGTTGTTCATTATTATAGTGAGGATTATTTGGTTCATGTTGGAAAAAGTACCAATGTAGAGGTGATGGTCACAGTATGTGCGTAATATACATGTTTAGAACAGGAAATTTATTTAAATTTTATCACTCCAATCAAAATATTGTTTTGTCACATTTTGAAGGATATGAAATTCCAAATCTTTCATATTTCAGACATTTATAGAGATATATTCTGGCCAGTACTGCCTTAACCTGTATTAAAAGGTCACTTTTGCTTCTTCCCTTGATTGGCTGCTTAAGACAGGTTTGACTGTACTCTTTAAATTAATCAAATCAGGCCAGTTAAAGATCAACGACTATTATTGAAAGATTTTACATCACCACCAACAAACTGTATTAGACCTTTATGACAACAGTAACTATTACTGTTTGAGCAGTCATGTCACTAGGTATACACTAGTGTAGACTGATTTAAATCAAGATCTAGGCCCAGATATTATTTGTATCATTTCTCACAGAATGACAAAGATAAAATGTGAACATAACATACATGTACTGAATTTGACAATTCAAGAACTCATCTGAGATCTTATGATTACAGAAACACTGAAATAAGTCGTGGTGGAGATCACCACGGATGACCCTCCATATCTCAAGTGAGCTAAATATCACATCAGTATTTTTTAACTAGAGTTGTCAGAAGACAACAAAGCTCGCCCCTGGGTGTCTAAGTCCAAAAAGGTCCATAACTGTGCCAAAATGCAATCGAGAATTATGGTTCTTGTCTGTGTGTGTTCCACTGATGATGGTGAACACACATACAAAGTTTCATTCACATGCAATGAGTGGTTGCATATATATCTTTAACTTAAACGCAAAAGTTTAACCTGAAATCAACTGTACAACACATTACTTATTCAACCTGATCAATGAATGCCAACATTAATATTGACCTGCCAAAAAATATATTATTAAATGTATACAATTATAAAACTACAGTATTTCAGTACAGCAAGGCTACTGGTTTTGTATTTCATTGAAATACAAAAATAGGTCAGTGGTTAAATACATATTTCATGATCAATAGTTACTGTACATGCCAGTAATAATAGATACCCTTGGTATTGATTTTTTTATTATATTATCAAAAGCATTTTAAATGCGGCTAAAGCCATTCAATATTTTCTCATAATAGTAACTTAATGCTCCTTATGTTTTCTTTATGTGTCCCTTTTGAGTACCCTGCCCTATAAGTAACCTTCAAACTGTGTTAACACTTTTTTAATGGAATTCTTAAGAAAGTGTTATGTCTCAGATGTCGGACAGATGTCTCATGAATACATAAGACTTAAAAGAAATGTGTGATGTAAAACATTATGAAACAAAAGAAGGCATTTCCCTCCCCCTACAACACTTTGGTAAACTAATACATCCACTTCCCATAACTCGCCAGCATAACATTGTCTATCACATATGGTGCTTAATTACATGATTTTGGTGCTAAGTTTTATATAAAAAGACATTAATAACTACCAAATGTAGGGACACAAAGAATATTGATGCTATAGCAAAAACTATGGGATAAAACAAAGGTCATTACTAAATAACTAAATGATAAATTGTCATTTTGGGTCATGACTAAATGGTAGATTGTCATTTTGGGTCATGACTAAATGGTAGATTGTCATTTTGGGTCATGACTAAATGGTTGATTGTCATTTTTGGTCATGAATAATTGGTAAATTCTCATTTTTGGTCATGAATAAATGGTAAAACACAAATGTGGTAACAGTATCCCCTATAACAAATAGTTATCATAATCCTGAAAACTATAATAAATGTCTATTGGGCCTTTACATTTTCCAAAAGTGAAGTCAACATGTATATTATTTCTTAATTTTTTTAAATTTAGGAAAATAGAAAAGGTATACTCTCCATTGTTGAAAACTTATAATGTGAATAAATTGGTATTTGTAATTCATTCAACAGACTTAAACTTGATACGTTGATAAGTTTTTGTGTAAAATAAACCAAGTAGGGTAGAGGTTTCATTAGGAGAGGAGCCTAAATTGGGATTTTACAGTATTTTTGTTATAAGTTATCCTTGCCAGGTGTCGGGCTGTTGGACATTCAGTTCCTCTTAATTTAACTACTGATAGCTTCCGGGTGAGCAACCAGCTGCATCAGAAAAAACCCAAGTGCTTCCACCGGGATTCGAGCCCACTTCCGAGTTGGACGCCTTAACCATTAGGCTTTGGAAAACTTACATGTTTTTGTTTACTGGGCATTTATAATTATTTAAATAAATAACACAAACTTAGTAATGAAACACTATTTCATATAATTTTAGACATTGCAACTTGTCATCTGAAATTTTGACCTAAAAAGTAATTGATTTACATATTACACCATTAAGGTTTGTTTTAAGATCCTATAACATTATGTATTGCTATTGTTAATATTACAGTTGATATTTTAAAAACTTATTAAACAAATATGAAATCACATTTTAAGTATGACACACAATATACAGTCCAAATTGGACAAAATAAAAACATTGATTTTAACCAATAGAGCAAATCGCAATATCAAACTACATATCTTAACAATTGTGTATTCAAAACAATATCATTGGAACACAACAGTAAATACATGTCAGATCAAATAACCTTTAATATGAGATCAATGTTAATTATAATGCATGCACTTGTATGGCCTGTAATTATGATAATATCAATTTTCATGAATACATAAATATACACTGAGTAATAATATAGACAGCTTGATCCTTGTTATACAATGTGTTTTTCAACAGATTGAGACACATATTTTGGCATGGTTTACAACACATTTTAGGTAGATACATATTGTATCATATGGTGTTTGGTGTCACTTTCAACGATTTTTTTCAGTCATATTATGATGGTGTCTCCTTGAGACAGCAATCTAAGCATTTTCAAATTGGAGTATCATACCATAGACATGTTATGATACCCCACCTAGTCACATTATACTGTAACCAGGCTTACCAGACCTAGGATTATCCTTTAACCCTTTACTCCATATGCATTTTCTTGGACTCTTCCAATTTGAAAGCATTAATTCTTCACGTATCAGCAATGGGTGAATTATGTTTATATTAACTGATACAGTGGAAAACAGTGCAGGAAATTACGAGCAATCTGAACTCTTCCTGCACTGTTTTCAAAGGCATTTTGTGATTGGTGCGGGAAAACGCGTATCTATGGAGCAAAGGGTTAAATGTCAAGCACTAACCCAGGAAGCTTTAAGTACCATTTTTCACACAAACAATCACACAAACAATCACAAATACAATCACACAAACAATCACACATACAATCACACAAACAATCACACATTCAATCACACATACAATCACACATAAAATCACACAAACAATCACACATACAATCACACAAACAATCACACATACAATCACACAAACAATCACACAAACAATCACACATACAATCACACATACAATCACACAAACAATCACACAAACAATCACACAAACAATCACACAAACAATCACACATACAATCACACAAACAATCACACATAAAATCACACAAACAATCACACATACAATCACACAAACAATCACACAAACAATCACAAATACAATCACACAAACAATCACACATTCAATCACACATACAATCACACATACAATCACACAAACAATCACACAAACAATCACACATACAATCACACATACAATCACACAAACAATCACAAATACAATCACACAAACAATCACAAATACAATCACACATACAATCACACATACAATCACACAAACAATCACAAATACAATCAAACAATTATTTATAGTCATTGCATTTCCAACATATCCATGAATAAATATGTAAAAAACAATTGTGTAGCAAGTATATTATGATTTATAGAATTATTGAGAATTTTAATCTGCCACTGTAGTAGTGCTCAGTAAGAATTACTTTTAATAGAGTTGTGTAATACTTTTTTCTTTTTAAATTCTTCAATATTCTTTACCTGGTGTACACATAAGGTTATGGAGTTGTATATGGAAGTTTAGAATAGTGAAGGCATTGCGATGATAATAACCCAACTTTAACATGTGTATGAATAAACAAATTAATATGTATTTAAATCATAATATTAATGAAATGGTCATGTTTCAATAAAATCAACATTTTTAAAAAAAGCAACACTCATTTTCAAAATGCAAACAATGTTCACAATTTATACACATAGCATAAAAATGTAAACTGAACATACATACTCGTAAGTATTTTCAAATGTAAATATTATATGTATACTGGTATATAATTCACATTATCGTTAAATATAAAAGCACATGGTAACACATGTCAGCCAGTATTTGGCCTTGTTCCAACTTGCAAAATAAAATACATGTTAATCAAAACCAACAATATTGTCCAGACATCAATATAGGTGACCGTCAATGCACAGCTTGATATCAATAAAGAACATTCTGAAATCTGATAATCACAAAAATTAATACATTACCTTGATTAAGTCACTTTCTCATGCAACTAATACAATATATTTAGTTTATCTAACCAAGCCATGCTGAAATTGTGATTATTATAGATATTTCAAGGACAATATAATTTCCAATGCCAATAGAACTTCCAAGGCCAATAAAGGCCAATCAATCTCCCAAGACCAACAGAGCTTCCAATGCCAATAGATCTTCCAAGGCCAATAAATCTCCCAAGGTCAATAGATCTTCCAAGGCCAATAGATCTTCCAAGGCAAATAAAGGCTAATAAATCTCCCAAGGCGAATAAAGTTCCTAATGCCAAAAGAGTTTCCAAGGTCAAGTAAGGCCAATAAATATCCCAAGGCCAATACAGCTCCCAAAAGCAATAAATCTCCCAAGGTCAAAAGAGCTTCCAAGGCCAATAACAGCCAATAAATCTCCCAAGGCCAATTGAGATTACACGACTAATAGAGCTCCAGAGCCAATAATTCCAAGGCAAATAGAGTTTCCGAGGCCAATAACAGCCAATAAATCTCCAAAGGCAAATAAAACTTCCAAGACCAATTGAGTTTCCAATGCCAAAAGAGCTTCCATGGCCAATAACGTCCGATAAATCTCCCAAGGCTAATAGAGTTTCCAAGGCGAATAAAGCTTCTAAGGTCAATAATGGTCAATAGATCTCCCAAGGCCAATAGAGCTTCCAATGCCAATAGAGCCTCCAAAGTCAACAATGGCCAATAAATCTCCCAAACCCAAAAGAGCATCCAATGCCAATAGAATCTCCAAGGTCAATAATTGCCAATAAATCTCCCAAGGCCAATAGAGCTTCCAATGCCAATAGAGCCTCCAAGGTCAACAATGGCCAATAAATCTCCCTAACCAAAAAGAGCATCCAATGCCAATAGAATCTCCAAGGTCAATAATGGCCAATAAATCTCCCAAGGCCAATAGAGCTTCCATTGCCAATAGTGCTTCCAATGCCAATAGAGCATCCAAGGTCAATAATGGCCAATAAATCTCCCAAGGCCAATAGAGCTTCCAATGTCAATAGAGCTTCCAAGGTCAATAATGGCCAATAAATCTCCCAAGCCCAATAGAGCTTCCAATGTCGATAGAGCCTCCAAGGTCAATAATGGCCAATAAATCTCCCAAGGCTAATAGAGCTTCCAATGGCAATAGAGCCTCCAAGGTCAATAATGGCCAATAAATCTCCCAAGGCCAATAGAGCTTCCAAGGCCAATAGAGCCTCTAAGGTCAATAAATCTCCCAAGGCCAAAATAGTTTTGAATGCCAATAGAGCCTCCAAGGTCAATAATGGCCAATAAATCTCCCAAGGCCAATAGAGCTTCCAATGCCAATAGAGCCTCCAAGGTCAACAATGGCCAATAAATCTCCCAAACCCAAAAGAGCATCCAATGCCAATAGAATCTCCAAGGTCAATAATGGCCAATAAATCTCCCAAGGCCAATAGAGCTTCCAATGCCAATAGAGCCTCCAAGGTCAACAATGGCCAATAAATCTCCCAAACCCAAAAGAGCATCCAATGCCAATAGAATCTCCAAGGTCAATAATGGCCAATAAATCTCCCAAGGCCAATAGAGCTTCCATTGCCAATAGTGCTTCCAATGCCAATAGAGCATCCAAGGTCAATAATGGCCAATAAATCTCCCAAGGTCAATAGAGCTTCCAATGTCAATAGAGCTTCCAAGGTCAATAATGGCCAATAAATCTCCCAAGCCCAATAGAGCTTCCAATGTCAATAGAGCCTCCAAGGTCAATAATGGCCAATAATCTCCCAAGGCCAATAGAGCTTCCAATGGCAATAGAGCATCCAAGGTCAATAATGGCCAATAAATCTCCCAAGGCCAATAGAGCTTCCAAGGCCAATAGAGCCTCTAAGGCCAATAAATCTCCCAAGGCCAAAATAGTTTTGAATGCCAATAGAGCCTCCAAGGTCAATAATGGCCAATAAATCTCCCAAGGCCAATAGAGCTTCCAATGCCAATAGAGCCTCCAAGGTCAACAATGGCCAATAAATCTCCCAAACCCAAAAGAGCATCCAAGGCCAATAGAATCTCCAAGGTCAATAATGGCCAATAAATCTCCCAAGGCCAATAGAGCTTCCAATGCCAATAGAGCCTCCAAGGTCAACAATGGCCAATAAATCTCCCAAACCAAAAAGAGCATCCAATGCCAATAGAATTTCCAAGGTCAATAATGGCCAATAAATCTCCCAAGGCCAATAGAGCTTCCATTGCCAATAGTGCTTCCAATGCCAATAGAGCATCCAAGGTCAATAATGGCCAATAAATCTCCCAAGGCCAATAGAGCTTCCAATGTCAATAGAGCTTCCAAGGTCAATAATGGCCAATAAATCTCCCAAGCCCAATAGAGCTTCCAATGTCAATAGAGCCTCCAAGGTCAATAATGGCCAATAAATCTCCCAAGGCCAATAGAGCTTCCAATGCCAATAGAGCCTCCAAGGTCAATAATGGCCAATAAATCTCCCAAGGCCAATAGAGCTTCCAAGGCCAATAGAGCCTCTAAGGCCAATAAATCTCCCAAGGCCAAAATAGTTTTGAATGCCAATAGAGCCTCCAAGGTCAATAATGGCCAATAAATCTCCCAAGGCCAATAGAGCTTCCAATGCCAATAGAGCCTCTAGGTCAATAATGGCTAATATATCTCCCAAGGCCAATAGAGCTTCTAGTACCAATAGAGCCTCCAAGGCCAATAATGGCTTATAAATCTCCCAATGCCAATAGAGCTTCCAAGGCCAATAAAGCTTCTAATACCAATAAAGCCTCCAAGGCCAATAATGGCTAAAATATCTCCCAAGGCCAATAGAGCTTCCAAGGCCAATAAAGCTTCTAATACCAATAGAGCCTCCAAGGCCAATAATGGCTAATAAATCTCCCAAGGCCAATAGAGCTTCCAAGGCCAATAAAGCTTCTAATACCAATAGAGCCTCCAAGGCCAAATAACGACTGATAAATCTCCCAAGGTCAATAGATCTTCTTAGGCCAATAAAAGCCAATAAATCTCCCATGGCCAATAGAGTTTCCAATGCCAATTAAGGCCAAAAAATCTCTCATGGCTAATAGAGTCTCTGAGACCAATACTAACTTGGCTTCAGTGGATTCTTTATTTGAATAAACTTGAAAGCCCTATTAACAGGGACTATTTAAACAAAATATGAACAAATTAACCAGTCAGTTCTTGAGGAGATTTTCCATCTCACCATTTTGCACTTTTCTGGGCTTCTGCTCATCCCTTATGGATATTAATCTGCCTTAGGGGTCATCTATATAGTAGTTTTCCTATGTTAAACTGCTGTGTCAATTTTGATACAATGGACATTGCTTAACAACACTGCGAAAATATTTCCAGTCCTTGTAGCTTTGTGGAAGATATTTTAAATTAAAAAACAAAATAAATTGAAAAGCTCCTGGACCAAATGGTCATGATTTAACTCATAGATAATCTCAATTGTAATTAACCACAACCCCCGCAACCACCACCACAGCCCCCACCACAGCCCCCACCACAGCCCCCACCACAACCACCACAACCTCCACAGCCGCCACAACCTCCACAGCCGCCACAGCCCCCACCACAACCACCATTATTGGCATTTGAAATAACAGTACCATTTTTGCGACCTTCAGCAGCAATCAGACCACCCGCATGTTCACTGTAGTCTCCCACGTGCATTCTTGCATTTCCACAACCACCACACATGGCACAACCATGGAAACCAAAGTTACTGTGAATGAAGAAATTTGACGGAGTACTCCACAATAACCCAGCTGCTACGATGAATGCCATATTGTCAGATGGCACAATTGCCAGATTACGCGTACCCCGCACAATTGGAGCTGGCATCACCTGCTGACCTTGTTTCCAGTCAGTAGGTCGTGGCACACACAACACGTGTATCAGAGATACAGCAAATGCCAGGGTAATATTTTCGGCGACCTCATTTGAAGCTGTGCCAACTTCTAGCACACCTTTCATTAGATCAATCTGAAAGGACTCTAGTTGAAGACTGTAGTTGTTTTGTAAGTATCCTAGGTCTACTGTAAAGGATTTCCTTGTTGCCATTTTGTAGAATGTTACAGACAATGTACCTGGACTACCTGGTACCCCTTGTGTACCATGCTGTTCACTTGTTCCTAAAATATAGATAATGACAGGTTAATACCAAAAGCCCGAGTCGCTCACCTAATTATCATTTAAAAGTTCTTTTCAAAGGCACATAATGGGCCACCAACAAACTACAACTCCTGAACAAATTTGAAACCTCTTTTAATTGATAAAGAGTCAAACATAAATTAATCAAAGCCAAGCAATTAATAAAGTTTGGTGAAGTTTTATATATGATCAGGCTTCCCTTAAAACCCAATGTAAAAACTTGAAACTGAAAACGTTTAAGTTTTTCCAACAAAAAGCTTGATGCCTGGGTTGAGAACAGTACAAAAATTAACCCCCAAGTTCATGCTTTGAAAAGGACCATGTAGGATTATGTTAAATATAAAACATATAAGCCCTTGAATTTGTTGTTACAAAAAATTTTTTTTATTGTTCTTATATATAAGCAAATATTAGAGTTAGAACCTCTGGTGCTGAGCCAATGAGTTCCATCTTAAAAATTCAGATTAACTTAAATTTACTGTAGAAAACATTATCATGAACTAAGAATTTCATAAGACTCATGATATCAGCATATTGTTATGAGTAAATAACATAGGGAACGCAATTCTTACAAGCTAATCATGTAAAAAGAAAAATATGCGACTCTGTCAACAAAAGCACTACCGGTAGTTTATGTTCTAAACAAAAGACCAAAGAGGGCATTAGGAAGTTCTACTGGCTTGTTGTAGCCATAGTAATTTTTAAATTTCACAATTTAAATCATTTTTGGTGGTGGGGGGGGAGGTATCTTTACCTATTATGGAAAATACACCCCCTGAGGCCAATAGTTTAAAATCTTCCAGGATCCCTGATAGGAATGAAAGTTAAATGATCAAGTGTTAGACCTCGATGGCATAAAAATGATGCTTAATATTCAAACAAACATTGACTGAGAAAATAACTCAATTTTAATAATTTTGGGACTCATGTCCTAGAACTTACTATTATGCAGCATTTGGTTTTAAAATATTTATTTTTTTCGGGGGGAGATCTCCTGTACCATACCTGCAGCAGCTTGAGTCACAGAGTGGTCTAGTGCCATAACTCTGTGTAGTGTTTTTGAGCAAGACACTATATATATCTGCATATGCTTAGTACTGGTTCTACCAAGGAAGACTTCGAGCGTGAGTTTACAATAGAAGAAAAATAAATAAATTTAAACTTAACCCCACCAGCAGGGGACATCCACTCCCATATATCATGTATATCCCCATGTCTTGCTCACAGTGCATGAGGTATCAGGTTTAATCAACAGTGAAATTTCGGGGTTTTTTAATACACCATATATTTTTTCTATTAAAACATTTAAAGTAAGTGACAACCATATTTTTAACCTAAAATTTCTCTAGAATGCAGCCTTTGGTGTTATGATATCAAAATGTTCTGCCCTCACATCTTGCCCTCAGTGCATGAGGGAATAAAATTGAGCTCACTATTTGAGTTTAATTAAAATATAGGACTTAATTATTTTCGTAAAACTGGGGCAAGAAAGCACTTTTGATGTTTAACATGTCAAATTGTTCCTGGGAAGGTCTATTCCCCCCTCCCCAGCAGGCGGGGATACCCCTCCAACCCTTTATCCCCAGGTTACCCTTCAGGTCCTCAATAACTGAAACCGTCTACACCCATATATAAATATAAGCATACACACTTGTGCAAAATTTACATTCAAAAATTGACTGTAAGCATAAACAGTAAATCACAACTTGCACCAAAACATTTATGCAAAATTGTAAGACAATTTTAATAAGCATTTTCACAGTGCAATATGACCTTGTCAAGAGCCCAGTATATAACTTACTGCCTCAGGGTATAAGCATGCATACTATTGCCAAGTTCCATTCATAAAATTGCAAGCAATGAATGCACTTTTGAACAATTTGTACCAAATTTTAAGAGAGGCGGGACTTAGACATCAAAGACAATGCCTAGGCAAGTTGGAAAAAAATTGTTCTATAATCACATACATCTCCTAAATAACCCCCAAGAGCAGGGTCATCAGTGATAGCAGCCATCTTGAATTTTTAATTTATAAAAAAGTACCAGTATGTATAATTATATTCTCCCATTTTTGCTCTTAGATGATAAGGGTTTTCCCCATGGAGGAAAACTCTATCTTACATGTCACGTGACAGCTTTCTCACATGCTCTGATGAAAATCTGAGACTAAATTAATTTTTGTAAAATATTTACTTAATCACAAATCATTCATAATCATGTATATTTTCATTTTCACTAATATATTTTAAAACGTGATTTTGTCATAGGTAACCTTAAAAAAGAGATAAGACTTTACACCAGAATAATGACGTCAACATATATATTCATGACGTCTTACTTACAAGAAAATAGAATGTTTTTGTTTTGAAGGCCATTATCGCGGATCAATTATATAACTGAGAAGAATGGGGGGAAACATTTCACCCTCTCACTCGGCAGAGCCTTGTTCCTGCATGTAATTTTGACCTCTCGGGTGAGACATTTCTATCATCCCACAGATACTCATAATGGATTCTTGTAGTCTCATAATATACAAGAGAAAAATCCAAGTGAAATTCAAGCAATACTGGCCTTGTGGTTTCAGAAAAAATACTGCAAACAACAATGAAAACTTCTGTTAACCTTTCTGGCCTTTGGCCAATAGAGTTAACTAGATGCCTAATGGCTACAGTGTCGAGCCAACCAGTACAGTGGTGAACACTACATGTCTGACAACTCTTTTAAAAGATATGGAGCGAACAAGGAATTTTGCACCTATTTCTGACCTTAGCTTTCAACCTGGGTCTTGCGCACGACATATCGTCTGATTATGGTGAACATTTTTGCTGTATGATTTCAAATCAGTGGTTTACAAGATATGATGTGGACACAATATGTTTAGCTTTTTCTGACCTTTATCTTCTAAATCTAACCTTGACCTTTAAGTTTCACTAAACATCTCAACTTTTGTTCTCTTCTCAAATTTTTGAAATGCTATATCTACATTGATCTTTTTTGCATGTTGTCCTTTACCGAAGAGTAAAGTTTAACATATTATGAGTACAAATACCGGTACTCATTTAGAAAATTTGTTTGAAAATCTCAGCTTGAGATGTTTAGTGAAACCGGGCCCTGCACCTTGAGTGTGACTGTTTTTTGTTTCATCATCGTAAACATTTGTGCCATCTTATCTAAAAAATCCCTCTATGCATAAGAAAGTTATGGCACAGACAGACAGATGCACTAAAGCTCAGGCAAGCAGGATTGACAAAAATAAGAAATCAACAACGAACAGATTTGCAAGAGCTCAGTGCTTTAAAGGGAGTGTATTAGGAAAACAGCTAGAAATGTCCCTTTAAACTCCTATAAATTTTTAAAATGCATATTTTTTTTTACTGAAAACATGTTGTCCGTTCAGATTTTGTGCTGCGCCGCCCCCACCCCCTTCTAAACTGATATCCTAGATCCATCCCTGGGTATAACGGATTAGTTTGAAATTAAAAAGAAATCACATGACTCATTTAATACTAGTACACCACAAAATATTTTAGTCATTTATATATTATTTTGACAGGTTTCAAAATATATATTTTTGGCAATACGGGGTCAGTGAGTATATATAGTCATTATATATTGGGAAAACATATTTAGGCCAATTCTAAAAGTTGGAACAATCCTGATAAATAACTTCATAATTATATGCTAAAATATGTTTAAACCAAGAATGATTTCAACATAACCATCCTGATAAATAACTTCATATATGCTAAAATATGTTTAAACCAAGAATGATTTCAACATAACCTCCGGCTCACCTGGGATGCCAGCCACACCTCTCTTAAAGCCAATCCATTTGCCTTTCACCACACCCCAGTCTCCACCATTGTTCTTGATAAGCACAGCTCTCTCACCTTGTCGTGGGTTTATTGTAAATAAGTCTGTCTTCACCTGTAACATAGAAATTGTATGCATTTACAAATAGGATTATGCATTTTCACCATCAGGTAATGGCTGACAGGTGACCAACATACAGAATTGACACATGATAATTAGGATCATGGTTACTATGTCTAACATATGAATGCCTGTCATGTGCTGGGTGCCATGTGTTTGGTGTAAATGTCTGTCATGTGATAGGTGACTTCTATGATATGTATTTTCTATGTTATAGCTAATTTGTCTAGCATACACAGTGCATGGATGCTATGTTATAGCTAAGTTGGCTAGCATACACTGTGCATGGATGCTATGTTATAGCTATTAACTTGTCAAGCATACACTGTGCATGGTTGCCATGTTATAGTTAACTTGTCTAGTACAAACTGTGCATGGTTGTCATGTTATAGCTAACTATTCTAGCATACACTGTGCATGGTTGCCATCTTTTAGCTAACTTGTCTAGCATACACTGTGCATGGTTACCATGTTTCAGCTAACTGTCTAGAATACACTGTGCGTGGTTGCCATGTTAAAGCTAACTTGTCTAGCATAAACTGTGCATGGTTGCCATGTTATAGCTAACTTGGCTAGCATACACTGTGCATGGATGCTATGTTATAGCTAAGTTGGCTAGCATACACTGTGCATGGTTGCCATGTTATAGCTATTAACTTGTCAAGCATACACTGTGCATGGTTGCCATGTTATAGTTAACTTGTCTAGTACAAACTGTGCATGGTTGTCATGTTATAGCTAACTATTCTAGCATACACTGTGCATGGTTGCCATCTTTTAGCTAACTTGTCTAGCATACACTGTGCATGGTTACCATGTTTCAGCTAACTGTCTAGAATACACTGTGCGTGGTTGCCATGTTAAAGCTAACTTGTCTAGCATAAACTGTGCATGGTTGCCAGGTTACAGCTAATTTGTCTAGAATATGCTGTGAATGGTTGCCATGTTACAGCTAACTTGTCTAGTATACACTGTTCATGGGTGCCAGGTTACAGCTAACTTTTCTAGCATACAATGTGCACGTTTGCCAGGTTACAGTTAACTTGTCTAGTATACACTGTGCATGGTCGCCATGTTACAGCTAACTTGTCTAGAATACACTGTGCATGGTTGCCATGTTAAAGCTAACTTGTCTAGCATACACTGTGCATGGTTGTCAGTTTACAGCTAACTTGTCTAGTATATGCTGTGCATAGTTGCCATGTTACAGCTAACTTGTCTAGTATACGCTGTGCATGGTTGCCAGGTTCAGCTAACTTGTCTCGCATACAATGTGCACGGTTGCCAGGTTACAGTTAACTTGTCTAGTATACACTGTGCATGGTTGCCATGTTACAGCTAAATTGTCTAGAATACACTGTGCATGGTTGCCATGTTAAAGCTAACTTGTCTAGCATACACTGTGCATGGTTGTCAGTTTACAGCTAACTTGTCTAGTATATGCTGTGCATGTGTTACAGCTAACTTGTCTAGTATACGCTGTGCATGGTTGCCAGCTTACAGCTAACTTGTCTAGCATACACTGTGCATGGTTGCCAGCTTACAGCTAACTTGTCTAGTATACACTGTGCATGGTTATCATGTTACAACTAACGTGTCTAGCAGACACTGTGCTTTGTTGCCATGTTTTAGCTAACGTGTGTAGCATACACTGTGAATGGTTACAATGTTACAGCTAACTTGTCTAGCATACACTGTGCATAGTTGCTATGTTACAGCTAACTTGTCTAGAATACACTGTGCATGGTTGCCACGTTACATCTAACTTGTCTAGAATACACTATAACACTAGCTATAACACTGTGCATGATTGCCATGTTATAGCTAACTTGTCTAGAATACACTGTGCATGGTTGCCATGTTATAGCTAACATATCTAGAATACAATGTGATGGTTGTCATGTTTTAGCTGACTTGTCTAGAAAACACTGTGTATGGTTGCCATGTTATATTAACTTGTCTAGAATATACTGTGCATAATTGCCAGGTTACAGCTAACTTGTCTAGTATGCTCTGTTCATGGTTGCCATGTTATAGCTAACTTGTCTAATATGCACTGCGCATGGTTGCCATATTATAGCTAACTTGTCTAGCATACACTGTACATGGTTGCCATGTTACAGCTAACTTATCTAGCATTTAATGTGCATTGTTGCCAGGCTACAGCTAACTTGTCTAGCATACACTGTGCATGGTTGTTATGTTACAGCTAACATGTCTAGCATACACTGTGCATGGTTGCAATCTTACAGCTAACATGTCTAGCATACACTGTGCATGGATGCCAGGTTACAGTTAACTAGTCTAGCATACACTGTGCATGGATGCCAGATTAAAGTTAACTAGTCTAGCATATACTAGGAATGGTTGCCATGTTATAGCTAACTTGTCTAGCATACACTCTGCATGGTTGCCATGTTACAGGTAACTTGTGCTTGGCTGTCATAGTACTGCTAACTAGTCTAGCATACACTATGCATGGTTGCCAGGTTACAGCTTAATTGTTTAGCATACATTGTGCATGGTTGTCAGGTTACAGCTAACTTGTCTAGCATACACTATGCATGGTTGCCAGGTTACAGTTAACTTGTCCAGCTTACACTGTACATAGTTGCCATGTTACAGCTAACTTGTCCAGCATACACTGTTTATTGTTGCAGTGTTACAGCTAACTTTTCCAGCGTACACCATGCAGGGTTGCCAGGTTAAAACTAACTTGTCTAGCGTACACTGTGCATGGTTACTAGGTTAGAGCCAACTTGTTTAGTGTACACTGTGCATGGTTGTCAGGTTACAGCTAACTTGTCTAGCGTACACTGTGCATGGTTGCCAAGTTACAGCTAACTTGTCTAGTGTACACTGTACATGGTTGCCAGGTTACAGCTAACTTGTCTAGTATACGCTATGCATGATTGCCAGCTTACAGCTAACTTGTCTAGAACAAACTGTGCATGGTTGCAAGCACTGTGTGCATTGTTGCCAGGTTACAGTTAACTTGTCCAGCTTACACTGTGCATAGTTGCCATGTTACAGCTAACTTGTCCAGCATACACTGTGCATGGTTATCAGGTTACAGCTAACTTGTCCTGCGCACACTGTGCAGGGTTGCCAGGTTAAAGCTAACTTGTCTAGCGTACACTGTGCATGGTTGCCAGGTTACAGCTAACTTGTCTAGCATACACTGTGCATGGTTGCCAGGTTACAGATAACTTGTCTATCATACACTGTGCATGGTTTCTATGTTACAGCTTACTTGTCTAGGATACACTGTGCATGGTTGCCAGGTTACAGCTAATTTGTCTAGTATATGCTGTGCACGGTTGCCAGATTACAGCTTACTTGTTTAGTATATACTGTGCATGGTTGCCATGTTACAGCTAACTTGTCTAGAATATACTGTGCATGGTTGCCATGTTACAGCTAACTTTTCTAGTAAATGCTGTGCATGGTTGCCATGTTACAGCTACTTTGTCTAGTATACGCTATGCATGGTTGCCAGCTTAAAGCTTACTTGTCTAGTATAAACTGTGCATGGTTGCCAGATTACAGCTAAATTGTCTATTATACACTTGCATGGTTGCCATGTTACAGCTAATTTGTCTAGCATACACTGTGCATGGTTGTCATGTTATAGCTAACATGTCTAGCATACACTGTGCATGGTTGCCAGGTTAGAGCTATTAACTTGTCAAGCATACACTGTGCATGGTTGCCATGTTACAGCTAACTTGTCTAGTATACACTGTACATGGGTGCCAGGTTACAGCTAACTTTTCTAGCATACAATGTGCACGTTTGCCAGGTTACAGTTAACTTGTCTAGTATACACTGTGCATGGTCGCCATGTTACAGCTAACTTGTCTAGAATACACTGTGCATGGTTGCCATGTTAAAGCTAACTTGTCTAGCATACACTGTGCATGGTTGTCAGTTTACAGCTAACTTGTCTAGTATATGCTGTGCATAGTTGCCATGTTACAGCTAACTTGTCTAGTATACGCTGTGCATGGTTGCCAGGTTCAGCTAACTTGTCTCGCATACAATGTGCACGGTTGCCAGGTTACAGTTAACTTGTCTAGTATACACTGTGCATGGTTGCCATGTTACAGCTAAATTGTCTAGAATACACTGTGCATGGTTGCCATGTTAAAGCTAACTTGTCTAGCATACACTGTGCATGGTTGTCAGTTTACAGCTAACTTGTCTAGTATATGCTGTGCATGTGTTACAGCTAACTTGTCTAGTATACGCTGTGCATGGTTGCCAGCTTACAGCTAACTTGTCTAGCATACACTGTGCATGGTTGCCAGCTTACAGCTAACTTGTCTAGTATACACTGTGCATGGTTATCATGTTACAACTAACGTGTCTAGCAGACACTGTGCTTTGTTGCCATGTTTTAGCTAACGTGTGTAGCATACACTGTGAATGGTTACAATGTAACAGCTAACTTGTCTAGCATACACTGTGTATAGTTGCTATGTTACAGCTAACGTGTCTAGAATACACTGTGCATGGTTGCCACGTTACATCTAACTTGTCTAGAATACACTATAACACTAGCTATAACACTGTGCATGATTGCCATGTTATAGCTAACTTGTTTAGAATACACTGTGCATGGTTGCCATGTTATAGCTAACATGTCTAGAATACAATGTGATGGTTGTCATGTTTTAGCTAACTTGTCTAGAAAACACTGTGTATGGTTGCCATGTTATATTAACTTGTCTAGAATATACTGTGCATAATTGCCAGGTTACAGCTAACTTGTCTAGTATTCTCTGTACATGGTTGCCATGTTATAGCTAACTTGTCTAATATGCACTGCGCATGGTTGCCATATTATAGCTAACTTGTCTAGCATACACTGTACATGGTTGCCATGTTACAGCTAACTTATCTAGCATTTAATGTGCATTGTTGCCAGGCTACAGCTAACTTGTCTAGCATACACTGTGCATGGTTGTTATGTTACAGCTAACATGTCTAGCATACACTGTGCATGGTTGCAATCTTACAGCTAACATGTCTAGCATACACTGTGCATGGATGCCAGGTTACAGTTAACTAGTCTAGCATACACTGTACATGGATGCCAGGTTAAAGCTAACTAGTGTAGCATATACTAGGAATGGTTGCCATGTTATAGCTAACTTGTCTAGCATACACTCTGCATGGTTGCCATTTTACAGGTAATTTGTGCTTGGCTGTCATAGTACTGCTAACTAGTCTAGCATACACTATGCATGGTTGCCAGGTTACAGCTTAATTGTTTAGCATACATTGTGCATGGTTGTCAGGTTACAGCTAACTTGTCTAGCATACACTATGCATGGTTGCCAGGTTACAGTTAACTTGTCCAGCTTACACTGTACATAGTTGCCATGTTACAGCTAACTTGTCCAGCATACACTGTTTATTGTTGCAGTGTTAGAGCTAACTTTTCCAGCGTACACCATGCAGGGTTGCCAGGTTAAAACTAACTTGTCTAGCGTACACTGTGCATGGTTACTAGGTTAGAGCCAACTTGTTTAGTGTACACTGTGCATGGTTGTCAGGTTACAGCTAACTTGTCTAGCGTACACTGTGCATGGTTGCCAGGTTACAGCTAACTTGTCTAGTGTACACTGTACATGGTTGCCAGGTTACAGCTAACTTGTCTAGTATACGCTATGCATGATTGCCAGCTTACAGCTAACTTGTCTAGAACAAACTGTGCATGGTTGCAAGCACTGTGTGCATTGTTGCCAGGTTACAGTTAACTTGTCCAGCTTACACTGTGCATAGTTGCCATGTTACAGCTAACTTGTCCAGCATACACTGTGCATGGTTATCAAGTTACAGCTAACTTGTCCTGCGTACACTGTGCAGGGTTGCCAGGTTAAAGCTAACTTGTCTAGCGTACACTGTGCATGGTTGCCAGGTTACAGCTAACTTGTCTAGCATACACTGTGCATGGTTGCCAGGTTACAGCTAACTTGTCTATCATACACTGTGCATGGTTTCTATGTTACAGCTTACTTGTCTAGCATACACTGTACATGATTGCCAGGTTACAGCTAATTTGTCTAGTATACACTGTGCATGGTTGCCATGTTACAGCTAACTTGTCTAGAATATACTGTGCATGGTTGCCATGTTACAGCTAACTTTTCTAGTAAATGCTGTGCATGGTTGCCATGTTACAGCTAACTTGTCTAGTATACGCTATGCATGGTTGCCAGCTTAAAGCTTACTTGTCTAGTATAAACTGTGCATGGTTGCCAGGTTACAGCTAAATTGTCTATTATACACTTGCATGGTTGCCATGTTACAGCTAATTTGTCTAGCATACACTGTGCATGGTTGTCATGTTATAGCTAACATGTCTAGCATACACTGTGCATGGTTGCCAGGTTAGAGCCAACTTGTCTAGTGTACACTGTGCATGGTTGACAGGTTACAGCTAACTTGTCTATCATACACTGTGCATGGCTGCCATGTTACAGCTAACTTGTCTAGAATACACTGTGAATGGTTGTCATTTTAAAGCTTACTTGCCTAGTATATGCTGTGCATGGTTGCCAGGTTACAGCTAACTTGTCTAGTATACACGGTGCATGGTTGCCAGCTTACAGCTAACTTGCCTAGTATAAACTGGGCATGGTTGCAAGGTTACAGTTAACTTGTGTAGTATACACTTGCATTGTTGCCATGTTACAGCTTATTTGTCTAGCATACACTGTGCATGGTTTTCATGTTATAGCTAACGTGTCTAGCATACACTGTGCATGGTAACCATGTTAAAGATAACTTGTCTAGCATACACTGTGCATGGTTGTCATGTTATAGCTAACGTGTGTAGCATACACTGTGCATGGCTGTCATGTTACAGCTAACTAGTCTAGCATACACTATGCATGGTTGCCAGGTTACAGCTAAATTGTTTAGCATACATTGTGCATGGTTGCCAGGATACAGCTAACTAGTCTAGCACATGCTGTGCATGGTTGCCAAGTTACAGCTAACTTGGCTAGCAAACAATGTGTATGGTTTCCAGGTTACAGCTAACTTGTCTAATATGCACGGTGCATGGTTGTCATGTTACAGCTAACTTGTCTAGCATGCACTGTGTGCATTGTTGCCAGGTTACAGTTAACTTGTCCAGCTTACGCTGTGCATAGTTGCCATGTTACAGCTAACTTGTCCAGCATACACTGTTTATGGTTGCAGTGTTACAGCTAACTTGTCCAGCGTACACTGTGCAGGGTTGCCAGGTTAAAGCTAACTTGTGTAGCGTACACTGTACATGGTTGCCAGGTTACAGCCAACTTGTCTAGCATACACTGTGCATGGTTGCCATGTTACATCTAACTTGTCTAGCATACACTGTGCATGGCTGCCATGTTACAGCTAATATTCCTAGCATACATTGTGCATGGCTGCATGGTTACAGCTAACTCGTCTAGTATACACTGTGCATGGTTGCCAGGTTACAGCTAACTTGTCTAGCATACACTGTGCACGGTTGCCAGATTACAGCTAACTTGTATAGTATACACTGTGCATGGTTGCTATGTTACAGCTAACTTGTCTAGAATACACTGTGCATGGTTGCCATGTTAAAGCTAACTTGTCTAGTAAATGCTGTGCATGGTTGCCATGTTACAGCTAACTTGTCTAGTATACGCTATGCATGGTTGCCAGCTTACAGCTAACTTGTCTAGTATAAACTGTGCATGGTTGCAAGGTTACAGCTAACTTGTGTAGTATACACTTGCATGGTTGCCATGTTACAGCTAATTTGTCTAGCATACACTGTGCATGGTTGTCATGTTATAGCAAGCGTGTCTAGCATACACTGTGCATGGTTACCATGTTAAAGCTAACTTGTCTAGCATACACTGTGCATGGTTGTCATGTTACAGCTAACGTGTCTAGCAGACACTGTGCATTGTTGCCATGTTATAGCTAACGGATGTAGCATACACTGTGCATGGTTGCCATGTTACAGCTAACTTGTTTAGTATATGCTGTGAATGGTTGCCATGTTACAGCTAACTTGTCTAGTATACGCTGTGCATGGTTACCATCTTACAGCTTACTTGTCTAGTATACACTGTGCATGGTTAACACGTTACAGCTAACTTGTCTAGCATACACTGTGCATAGTTGTCATGTTACAGCTGACGTGTCTAGCAGACACTGTGCATGGTTGCCATGTTATAGCTAACGTGTCTAGCATACACTGTGCATGGTTGCCATGTTACAGCTAACTTGTCTAGCATATAATGTGTATGGTTGCCAGGTTACAGCTAATTTGTCTAGCAAACACTGTGCATGATTGCCAGATTACAGCTAATTTGTCTAGCATACACTGTGCATTGTTGCCAGGTTACATCTAACTTGTCTAGCAGCAAACACTGTGCATGGTTGTCATATTACAGCTAACTTGTCTACTATACACTGTGCATGGTTGTCATGTTAAAGCTAACTTTTAAAGCATACACTGTGCATGGTAGCCATGTAATAGCTAACTTGTCTAGCATACACTGTGCATGGTGCCAGGATACAGCTAATTTGTCTAGCATACACTGTGCATGATTTTCATGTTATAACTAACTTGTCTAGCATACATCGTGCATGGTTGCCACTTTATAGCTAATTTGTCTAGCATACACTGTGCATGATTTTCATGTTATAACTAACTTGTCTAGCATACATCGTGCATGGTTGCCACTTTATAGCTAATTTGTCTAGCATACACTGTACATGATTGCTTGTGATGTCTGAATTATGTCTTTCCTACACGATTTTTATGTGATAGTTGAAACTCTAGTATCAATGAATGCTATGTGTTTTACCACAAGATTTCGACAAGAAGTTTTCTCGTTAATCTTACCCTTTTTGGAGTCATTTTATGAATAGAAAAACACACAATTAAAAGATCAATTACACATATTTTGAAAGAATAAAGTTTATTTGAAACAAACACACTAAGCTTAGATGAAAAATAAGTATGTTAAAGAAATGCATTTTACAGGGCCGATATTGGGGCTTCGTGAACCTGGTCCTTATACTTGTATAAGTAGGCTTCATATTGCAAAACTTTTTCTGTTAGACATGTACACATTGTTGCATCTAATCTGAAGCTATGAGAAATCCAATGACGCCATTTGACTTACCTGAGTGGGCAATGGTAACTGATCTGAACCTATTAGATGACCAATGGAGGCCATTTTGTCATGGTAAAAAACCTGCACCACTGACATCATCAGAGGTAAACTGTGCATCGTTCTTGCAGTAAACACAACACTGCCCACATGATTCATCAATCTGAAAGAATAATGAAAGGTCAACCAAGGTTAACCATACAAGCCATACAGATCTGAATCTCCTTGACCAAACAATGATTCTTTGAAAATTTAGATAAAATCAGTTTCATCTAAAAAAATATACATGTTTATATATTTATATTAATATCTATTATAATCACATTTTGTTCCTAGTTGATCCCTAAAAAATGTGCTATTTTTAACATCAGAGACACCATTATGAACAACTCCGATAGAACAGTAGTTGATAATAATTTTTAATTAAGTATAAGTTTTTTATTATTTATAGTAACAGTGGCCATCTTACATTAAATGTAAAATTTTGATAAAATAAAATCTTATACAATCATAGTCTCACAAACATGTGATGTTCCAGTATAACTTGCCTAGTGGTTTCAAAGAAGGTGCTGCTAACAGACGTAAGAAATGATGACCTTTGGTCAGTAGAGCTAATAAAGAAACTTACTTATGTGATGCCACTTGACATTTGTCATCAGCCCCTGGAGGAAGTTTTTCCATGACAACAGGACCCCAAAGTTGTTGGATGTTCTCTGGAACTATAGCAGAATTATATGTACCCTGATCGAGGAAAAGTAAAGCTGAACCTCTGCTGGGAGCTGAAAACCTTCCTGTCATATCCACATTCATTGTAGGTGTCAAGGCAACCTTAGTAGAAATAGTTCCACCACTACCAGCATTAGCCAAATGTTCTAACTCCGGCAGAAAGTTGTATCTCCCTTCACCTACAAACTCCTTGGAACCACAACATGCAAACCCAGTTCTTTCTTCAAGCTTGAAACTGATATTATTAGCTGTTCTTGAATCAAATTTGTATGAGCCAACACTTCTCCATGTAAGATCTGGGCTTCCAGCAATGCTTTCTGATGGTCTTTTGATAGCAAACCAATTACTTGCTGGTTTACTTTCTGCACTTGTGAAACCATGCAACTTTATATTCTTGAATCGGTCTCGACCTGCTGTCTCGCCGAGATGAAGTACTACCTCATCAATATTCACTATGCTGGTCTTGGTGGAGAAACTGTATGTGTCCTCTTGTGAGAGTTTATACAGAATACCCTCTGGCGGATTCCCACGATACATCGCTCCAAATAAGGAAAAGGTTTCGTTAAAACATTGCTTCCACTTCTGTCGTGTCTGTATGTCGGCATTATAAAGTTTTGACCCTTGGCTTCTATCTGTAACATTATCATCGTGATTCAAGAGGTTGCCAATAATCGCCATCATGTCTTTCTTGTACATCCAGGGATTGAGTTGGTGGGTATGCCACATCAGGTCAATGTCGTAACACGGCACCAGGAAGTCTTCAGGCCACTGCTGTTTCAAATACAGAAACTTTTTGTACCGTAGAAGACCTCCATCCAAGAACTTCACATCAAGATAGTGAGGTAGAGATACCTGATAGTAAAAGGATTTTTGCCGCTGTGCTGCTTGAATGATGTCATACGTAATCTTAGATGTGAAGTTTTTCAAGACAGACGAATCATAAGGAATGCTGTAATCAACGTTGAATGGTTCATGATCTTGCTGGTATTTCTGTGTCCAATACCTCTGTGACTTACTGAGATTCTTTTTGTAATCTTTCCGACTTGTGAGAGTATGATTTACTACTGTATTCACAATTGATACACAGTCCTTTGAATATGCTCTTGGAGACAGCATATGGCAATGCCATACCCACTCTATGTCTATTGGAGCTGCCAAGCATTCGTTTGGGTAGTCCGCAGCCAATGGAAGCCAAAATTTCTCATATCTGTAAAGTGCACGCGTGAGAATTTCAGCATTTTTTAGTTCTGGGACATCATCAGCAGCCTTCAGAAATTCTAACTGGAACAGCGCTTGCTGCCGAAAATCAACACCGAATTTGATAGAATTGGCGTTGAACGGCATCTCTTGTTAAATATACATGCAGACTAAAACCTAAAATTTAAAAACTAGAAATTATAAGATACATGTATAAACATGTAAAAAGAGGTGCAATGTTAAAAAAAAACTGTACATGACTTTGACCTTTGAGATAGTCACCCAGATGTTGTGCACAACAAGTCGTTATGTTTTGTTGAACAGTTCTGTGAAGTTATTTGATAACTGGTCCTCACATTTGAAAGTTACAGGGATTGACACATTCAACAATGCAATATATGGACATAAACAACCAGCATGCCCAAATCTTGTATGTGACCTTGAACTTCGACCTTTGAGGTAAACCCAGTTATTGCTGAACATTTGAAAGTAGTTCTATACATTTGGTAGTTACAGGCCAAACACACCAATATATTATGGAAAAACAGAGCCTCCATATATATGCCTAAGTCCTGCATGTGACCTTTATGTGCAAAAACATAACCTCCATATATATGACTAATTCCTGCATGTGACCTTTATGTGGAAAAACACAGCCTCCATATATATGCCTAAGTAGTGCATGTGACCTTTATGTGGAAAAACAGAGCGTCCATATATATGCCTATGTCCTGCATGTGACCTTTATGTGGAAAAACACAGCCTCCTTATATATGCCTAAGTCCAGCATGTGACCTTTATGTGGAAAAACACAGCCTCCATATATATGCCTTAGTCCTGCATGTGACCTTTATGTGGAAAAACAGAGCCTCCATATATATGCCTATGTCCTGCATGTGACCTTTATGTGGAAAAACAGAGCCTCCATATATATGCCTAAGTCCTGCATGTGACCTTTATGTGGAAAAACACAGCCTCCATATATATGCCTAAGTCCTGCATATGACCTTTATGTGGAAAAACGCAGCCTCCATATATATGCCTAAGTCCAGCATACGATCTTTATGTGGAAAAACATAACCTCCATATATATATGCCTAAGTCCAGCATGCGACCTTTATGTGGAAAAACAGAGCCTCCATATATATGCGTAAGTCGTGCATGTGACCTTTATATAGAAAAACACAGTCTCCAAATATATGCCTAAGTTCTGCATGTGACCTTTACGTGGAAAAACATAACCTCCATATTTATGCCCAAGTCCTGCATGTGACCTTTATGTGGAAAAACACAGCCTCCTTATTTATGCCTAAGTCCAGCATGTGACCTTTATGTGGAAAAACACAGCCTCCATATATATGCCTAAGTCCTGCATGTGACCTTTATGTGGAAAAACAGAGCCTCCATATATATGCCTAAGTCCTGCATGTGACCTTTATGTATAAAAACACGGCCTCCATATATATGCCTAAGTCCTGCATGTGACCTTTATGTGGAAACACACAACCTCCATATATATGCCTAAGTCCAGCATACGATTTTTATGTGGAAAAAAACATAACCTCCATATATATGCCTAAGTCCGGCATGCCACCTTTATGAGGAAAAACAGAGCCTCCATATATATGCGTAAGTCGTGCATGTGACATTTATATGGAAAACACAGCCTCAATATATATACCTTAAGTCTTGCATGCGACCTTTATGTGGAAAAACACAGCCTCCATACATATGACTTAGTCCAGCATGCGAACTTTATGTGAAAAAACAGAGCCTCAATATATATGGCTAAGTCCAGCATGCGACCTTTATGGGGAAAAACATAACCTCGATATATATGCATAAGTCCTGCATGTGACCTTTATGTGGAAAAACACAGCCTCCATATAAATGCCTAAGTCCTGCATGTGACCCTTATGTGGAAAAACACAGCCTCCATATATATGCCTATGTCCTGCATGTGACCTTTATGTGGAAAAACACAGCCTCCATATATATGCCTAAGTAGTGCATGTGACCTTTATGTGGAAAAACAGAGCGTTCATATATATGCCTATGTCCTGCATGTGACCTTTATGTGGAAAAACATAGCCTCCATATATATGCCTAAGTCCTGCATGTGACCTTTATGTAGAAACACACAACCTCCATATATATGCCTAAGTCCTGCATGTGACCTTTATGGGGGAAAACACAGCCTCCATATATATGCCTAAGTCCAGCATGCGATCTTTATGTGGAAAAACATAACCTCCATATATATGCCTTAGTCCAGCATGCGACCTTTATGTGGAAAAACACAGCCTTCATATATATGCTTTAGTCGAGCATGCGACCTTTATGTGGAAAAACAGAGCCTCCATATATATGCCTAAGTCCTGCATGCGACCTTTATGTGGAAAAACACAGGCTATATATATATGCCTAAGTCCTGCATGTGAACTTTATGTAGAAAAACACAACCTCCATATGTATGCCTAAGTCTAGCATGTGACCTTTATTTGGAAAAAAAAGCCTCCATATATATGCTTAAGTCCTGCATGTGACCTTAATGTGGAAAAACACAGCCTCCATATATATGCTTTAGTTCTGCATGCGACCTTTATGTGGAAAAACATAACCTCCATATATATGCCTAAGTCCTGCATGCGACCTTTATGTGGAAAAACACAGCCTCCATAAATATGCCTTAGTCCTGCATGCGAACATTATGTCGAAAAACACAGCCTCCATATATATGCCTATGTCCTGCATGCGACCTTTATGTCGAAAAACAGAGCCTCCATATATATGCCTAAGTCCTGCATGTAACCTTTATGTGAAAAAACACAGCCTTTATATATATGCCTAAGTCCTGCATGTGACCTTTATGTGGAAAAACACAGCCTCCATATATATGCCTAAGTCCAGCATGCGACCTTTATGTGGAAGACATAACCTCCATATATATGCCTTAGTCCAGCATGCGACGTTTATGTGGAAAAACAGAGCCTCCATATATATGCCTAAGTCCAGCATGCGACCTTTATATGGAAAAACACAGCCTCCATATATATGCCTTAAGTCTTGCATGTGACCTTTATGTGGAAAAACACAGCCTCCATATAAATGCCTAAGTCCAGCAAGCGACCTTTATGTGGAAAAACATTACATCCATATATATGCCTAAGTCGTGCATGTGACCTTTATGTGAAAAAACACAGACTCCATATATATGCCTAAGTCGTGCATGTGAACTTTATATAGTAAAACACAGCCTCCATATATATGCCTTAGTCGTGCATGTGACCTTTATGTGGAAAAACACAGCCTCCATCAATATGCCTAAGTCCTGCATGCGACCTTTATGAGGAAAAACGTCACCTCCATATATATGCTTAAGTCCTGCATGTGACGTTTATATAGAAAAACACAGCCTCTATATATATGCCTAAGTCCTGCATGTGACTTTTATATAGAAAAACACAGCCTCCATATATATGCCTAAGTCCTGCATGTGACCTTGATGTGGAAAAACATAGCCTCCATATATATGCCTAAGTCCTGCATGTGACCTTTATATAGAAAAACACAGCCTCCATATATATGCCTAAGTCCTGCATGTGACCTTTATGTGGAAAAAACACAGCCTCCATATATATGCCTAAGTCCTGCATGTGACCTTTATGTGGAAAAATACAGCCTCCATATATATGCCTAAGTCCTGCATGTGACCTTTATGTGGAAAAACACAGCTTCCATATATATACCTAAGTCCTGCATGTGACTTTTATGTGGAAAAACACAGCCTCCATATATATGCCTAAGTCCTGCATGTGACCTTTCTATAGAAAAATACAGCCTCCATATATTTGCCTAAGTCCTGCATGTGACCTTTATGTGGAAAAACACAGCCTCCATATATATGCCTAAGTCCTGCATGTGACCTTTATGTGGAAAAATACAGACTCCATATATATGCCTAAGTCCTGCATGTGACCTTTATGTGGAAAAACACAGCCTCCATATATATACTTAAGTCCTGCATGTGACTTTTATGTGGAAAAACACAGCCTCCATATATATGCCTAAGTCCTGCATGTGACCTTTCTATAGAAAAATACAGCCTCCATATATTTGCCTAAGTCCTGCATGTGACATTTATGTGGAAAAAACACAGCCTCCATATATATGCCTAAGTCCTGCATGTGACCTTTCTATAGAAAAATACAGCCTCCATATATATGCCTAAGTCCTGCATGTGACCTTTCTATAGAAAAATACAGCCTCCATATATATGTTTAAGTCCTGCATGTGACCTTTATGTGGAAAGACACAGCCTCCATATATATGCCTAAGTCCTGCATGTGACCTTTCTATAGAAAAATACAGCCTCCATATATATGCCTAAGTCCTGCATGTGACCTTTCTATAGAAAAATACAGCCTCCATATATATGCCTAAGTCCTGCATGTGACCTTTATGTGGAAAGACACAGCCTCCATATATATGCCTAAGTCCTGCATGTGACGTTTATGTGGAAAAACACAGCCTCCATATATATGCCTAAGTCCTGCATGTGACGTTTATGTGGAAAAACACAGCCTCCATATATATGCCTAAGTCCTGCATGTGACCTTTATGTGGAAAAACAGAGCCTCCATATATATGCCTAAGTCCTGCATGCGACCTTTATAAAGAAAAAACACAGCCTCCATATATATGCCTAAGTCCTGCATGTGACCTTTATATAGAAACACAAAGCCTCCATATATATGCCTAAGTCCTGCATGTGACCTTTATGTGGAAAAACACAGCCTCCATATATATGCCCAAGTCCTGCATGTGACCTTTATGTGGAACAAAACAGCCTCCATATATATGCCTAAGTCCTGCATGCGACCTTTATAAAGAAAAACACAGCCTCCATATATATGCCTTAGTCGTGCATGTGACCTTTATGTGGAAAAACACAGCCTCCATAAATATGCCTCAGTCCTGCATGTGACCTTTATATAGACAAACACAGCCTCCATATATATGCCTAAGTCCTGCATGCGACCTTTATGTGGAAAAACGTAACCTCCATATATATGCCTAAGTCCTGCATGTGACCTTTATATAGAAAAACACAGCCTCCATATATATGCCTCAGTCCTGCATGTGACCTTTATATAGACAAACACAGCCTCCATATATATGCCTAAGTCCTGCATGTGACCTTCATGTGGAAAAACACAGCCTCCATATATATGCCTAAGTCCTGCATGTGATCTTTATATAGAAATCACAGCCTCCATATATATGCCTAAGTCCTGCATGTGACCTTTATGTGGAAAAACACAGCCTCCATATATATGCCTAAATCCTGCATGTGACCTTTATATGGAAAAACACAGCTTCCATATATATTCCTTTGTCCTGCATGCGATCTTTATATGGAAATACACCCACAGTCTCCATAGATATGCCTAAGTCCTGCATGGGACCTTTATATGGAAAAACACAGCCCCCATATATATGCATAAGTCCTGCATGTGACCTTTATATGGAAATACACCCACAGCCTCCATATATATGCCTAAGTCCTGCATGTGACCTTTATATGGAAAAACACAGTCTCCATATATATGCCCAAGTCCTGCATGCGATCTTTATATGGAAATAAACCCATAGCCTCCATATAGATGCCTAAGTCCTGCATGCGACCTTTATATGGAAAAACACAGCCTCCATATATATGCCTTTGTCCTGCATGCGATCTTTATATGGAAATACACCCACAGTCTCCATATATATGCCAAATTCCTGCATGTGACCTTTATATCGAAAAACACAGCCTCCATATATATGCCCATGTCCTGCAAGCGATCTTTATATGGAAATACACCCATAGCCTCCATATATATGCCTAAGTCCTGCATGTGACCTTGATATGGAAAAACACAGCCTCCATATATATGCCTTAGTCCTGCATGCGATATTTATATGGAAATACACCCATAGCCTCCATATATATGCCTAAGTCCTGCATGTGACCTTTATATGGAAAAACGCAGACTCCATATATATGCCTATGTCCTGCATGCGACCTTTATATGGAAATACACCCACAGCCTCCATATATATGCCTAAGTCCTGCATGCAATCTTTATATGGAAAAACACAGCCTCCATATATATGCCTAAGTCCTGCATGTGACCTTTATATGGAAAAACACAGCCTCCATATATATGCCTAAGTCCTGCATGCGACCTTTATATGGAAAAACACAGCCTCCATATATATGCCTATGCCCTGCATGCGACCTTCATATGGAAATACACAGCCTCCATATATATGCCTAAGTCCTGCATGTGAATGTTTCTTTGGAGTGAGTCACCAAGGTATTGCATCCAATGCTTTGTATTGTTATGCTGAACACTTCTGAGAAGTAATTTGAAAATCAAACCATGCATTTGGAATGTACAGGCCGAAATAAACAATCTCAATATATGCCAAAGTCCTCTATGTGAACTTGACCTTGAGTTATCCAGTTGCTATGCACGACACATTACATTTAATTTAAATACTAAAATGTATGCATAAACAAGATGCAAAATTTAACTGAAATATAAGGCACGAAATCTTTGTGGAATGCGCATAGAAAAGTAATGTTTGTATACTTATAGTTATTAAGGAAAAAAGGAATTCATTTAAAATACTGTGGTTTTTTTTTTTCATAATCATCTTCACTACGTAATACAAGTTACGTCATACAAGTCACGTCATATGCAATTCACGTCATAAACAAGCTACGTCATATATAAGCTATATCATATACAAGTTACGACAAATACAAGTTACTTCATTTTCAAGTTACGTCATATACAAGCTATGACATATACAAGTTACGACAAATACAAGTTATGACAAATACAAGTTACTTCATATTCAAGTTACGTCGTATACAACCTACGACATATACAAGTTACGTCATATAAAAGTTATGTCATATACAAGTTACGACAAATACAAGTTACATCATATACTTGTATAAACATTATTCACGCCCCTTGTTTTTTTAAATTCAATCTCGCAATTGTAGGAATATGCTATGAACAGACAATGCTTTAGATCTCTAATTGTTTTTGTTGTGATTTTGAATACTACTAGATTATAATTATACATTTAATTGCCCATTTTTTTCCCCAGATGTATTTTGTAAGAAAGTTAAAACTCCAAATTTTTCATACCTAAAATGTAAAATTCTTGGCAGGAGCTTGTGAAGTTAAACAAATAGTCAGATACACACCTCTTATCGATCTGTGTACATGTTCAAGCAGTTGATTAATGATCTATACTCAGCACACTTATTTTAAACCTAACTGACTGGTACAGAAAACAATCCCTACAACTAAGCAGTCTTACAATAACTGGAGCAGAAAGTGTTCGGCATTTAATCAAAATTCCATATCTAAAAGTATTAATGGCACATATAGAAATAATATTAATTACCGGTATTACCTTTTACCGGTACTAATTTTTACCGTCTGTGTCAGTTGAATGGGATTGAAATGGTAATTGACAATTATGTTTGGAAACATGGATGACCTGGTCAATACTCATAGCAAATGCATAAAGACAGCAAAGAAAAATGTTACGGACAGGCTTCATTGGACTGAGTGACCTAGTTATGTGGGGTGATTTAAAAAAAAAATTAAACAACAGCAAATAGTTTGATCAAATTACAAATACTTAAGCAAAGTAACCATTATACAAACATATATACGTTTCATTGGTCACTTCCCTGAATAATATAATTCGGTGATCTTTATAAAAAAAAAATATGTCAACATATTGAAGTTTGAAACGGTTTTAGTACGGAAAGCCATAACAAAAGTTATAAAGATTTGCATTAACATTGCTATAACAACCTAAATAAATACGCTATAAGTTAATTTTATTTATTAAATTCGTACCTGACTAAGTCCTTTCCATCAAGTTTTGATATATCGAACAGAGTAAATGACAGACTATATGTGGATTAGAAATAGCTTCACTATCATGATCTGATCCCGCCTTCTGTGTCATGTGACAGTTTTGGCTCCGCCTTGATTTATTCCAAATATTGTGATGGAAATAGCGTCACTATCTTGATCTGATCTTTCCTTCTGTGTCATGTGACAGTTTTGGCTCCGCCTTGATTTATTCCAAATATTGGGAGGCGACAGAGGGCCAATCAGGTAGAAACTTTGACCGATATACTTTTAAATTGATATGATGTAACTGTTAAATGAAACAATGTGTATTATATCGCAATTAATATTAAACAACTTTTATATTGTAGTAGAACGGTCATCGGGTTAAAACTGGTAATATGTCGTATGTTTTCGCGACACACTCGCGGTCTGCCATTGTTGACGTTCTAAATTGTTTACAATATACAAGTGCGAAAACCTTTTCTTCCACTAACTTGAGCTTACGTCGTTCACTAACTAGATTTGATCCCGCCCATGCATACAAACTCCGCCTCTTACTTCAATTTTCTAACTGTAAATTAGACATTGATTGTCAAGAATGCCTGAATGATTCGGTTGATAATATTTAATGTTACATCAGGCCAGTTTATGCATTTTTAATCGTTATTTTGTTTCATTGATATTATTTTACATTTTAATAACTAAACTCTGGTTTATAATTCCAATATTCCTGCTGTGTTTGTTTTCATTCTATTGACATATTCCCTGGGCGTTTCAATTATTGGGAAGGGTGCTGCGTTCTATAGAGTTTTTAATCAATAAAAATGACTGTCGTTCAATCTAAGTTATACATTTTATTAATGTTTTAATTAAGAACAAATATTGGGTGTATAAAAGAACGGGGTTCGCGAGGGGGTATCTTCTGCTTGTGGGTACACTTTGATATTTTAAAAACCAAATGTTGTAATCCAGTTAGGGAATAGTTATTATTAATTGAAGATATTTAAATAACAGTATTAAAACAAACACGTGAAAAAATAGTTAAAACTATCGGATGTATTGAAAAATGGAACCTCCACCGGTGTTCACCCCCGTCCTTATACGCAGCAACCCAAAACGTGGGAAAGAGTGTGTCCGTAGGGAGGCTGGGGCATTCCCGACAAAAGGGATATTTAAAACGGAAAAAAATCTGTAGTGCAAGATATTTAAATTTAGAAAAAAATATTGTATTTAAACAAGTGTGCGACAGGAGTCCCCCTGCTGGTTGAGGGACCAGGAAGGTAGTGATATCTTGATATTAAAACTGCACTCTATTAAGTCGATTAAGTTATATAGGGTACGTGGTGTGTATCATTATGCTCCATTCAGTCATCTTTAAAGGGTAATACACGTGATTATGGTTACCTAATATCATTTCCTAATTTTACAGCTCATAACGTGTTTATAATTCCCATAAAAGAATGTATATATAAGAACATCAGATCTAGAGAGTAAAGTAAATTTATGTTACAGTAAGACGTCTGTAAAGGATGAATTCTCACAAAAGAATGTATTCACAACATTTAAAGAATGGAATACTTTTCTATAGAAAAAGTTCAGATCTTGAGAATGAAGTAAATTTATGCTACAGTAAGGCGTCTTTAAAGGATGATTGGTTGCCATTATGGTTATTTCAAATCATTTCATGTTTAAAGACTAAAACATGGTTCTAATTCTCACAAAAGAATGTATACACAACATTGAAAGAATGGTACAGTTTCCCATATCAAAATATCAGAACAAGTGAATGAAGTCAATTTATGCTACAGTAAGACGTCTGTAAAAGATGATTGATTGCCATTATTGTTATTTCAAATAATTTCATGTTTAGAATGGTACAGTTCCCCATATAAGAATATCAGAGCTAGAGAGTGAAGTAAATTTATGCTACAGTAAGCCGTCTGTAAAGGATGATTGGTTGGCATTATGGTTATTTCATATCATTTAATGTTCAACGACAAAAACATGCTTCTTATTCTCACAAAAGAATGTATACACAACCTTGAATGAATGGTACAGTTATCCATTTAAGAATATCAGAACTAGAGAGTGAAGTAAATTTATGCTACAGTAAGACGTCTGTAAAGGATGATTGGTTGCCATTATGGTTATTTCATATCATTTCATGTTAAACGACAAAAAAACGTGTTACTAATTCTCACAAAAGAATGTATACACAACATTGAAAGAATGGTACAGTTTCCCATATAAGAATATCAGATCTAAAGAGTGAAATAAATTTATGCTACAGTAAGACGTCTGTAAAGGATGATTGGTTGCCATTATGGTTATTTCATAGCATTTCATGTTCCATGACAAAAACATGTTACTTACTCGCACAAAAGAATGTATATACAACATTAAAATAATCGTATACTTTTCTATAAAGAATTCCAGAACTAGAGAGAAAAGTAAATTTAGGCTACAGTAAGACGTCTGTAAAGGATGATTGGTTGCCATTATTGTTATTTAAAATCATTTCATGTTTAAAGACTAAAACATGGTTCTAATTCTCACAAAAGAATGTATATACAACATTGAAAGAATGGTACAGTTTCCCATATCAGAATATCAGAACAAGTGAATGAAGTCAATTTATGCTACAGTAAGACGTCTGTAAAAGATGATTGATTACCATTATTGTTATTTCAAATAATTTCATGTTTAGAGACTAAAAACATGGTTTTAATTCTCACAAAAGAATGTATACACAACATTGAAAGAATGGTACAGTTTCCCATTCATCAAATATCAGATCTAGAGAGTGAAGTAAATTTATGCTACAGGTATGCGTCTGTAAAGGATGATTGGTTGACATTATGGTTATTTCAAATCATTTCATGTTTAAAGACTAAAATATGGTTCTAATTCTCACAAAAGAATGTAAACACAACATTGAAAGAATGGTACAGTTTCCCATTTAAAAATATCAGATCTAGAGAGTGAAGTAAATGTATGCTAAAGTAAGACGTCTGTAAAGGATGATTGGTTGTCATTAAGGTTATTTCATGTCATTTCATGTTCAACGACAAAAATGTGTTACTAATTCTCACAAAAGAATGTATACACAACTTTGAAAGAATGGAATACTTTTCTATAGAAAATTTTCAGTTCAAGAGAGTGAAGTAAATTTATGCTTCAGTAAGACGTCTGTAAAGGATGATTGTTTGCCATTATGGTTATTTCAAATCATTTCATGTTTAAAGACTAAAATATGGTTCTAATTCTCATAAAAGAATGTATGCACATCATTGAAAGAATGGTATAGTTTCCCATATAAGAATATCAGATCTAGAGAGTGAAGTAAATGTATTTATGCTACAGTAAGACGTCTGTAAAGGATGATTGGTTGTCATTAAGATTAATTCATATCATTTCATGATAACGACAAAAACATGTTACTAATTCTCACAAAAGAATGTAAACACAACATTGAAAGAATGGTATAGTTTTCTATAGAAGATTTCAGATCTGGAGAGTGAAGTCAATTTATGCTACAGTAAGCCGTCTGCAAAGGATGATTGGTTGTCATTAAGGTTATTTCACATCATTTCATGTTCAACGACAAAAACCTGGTTCTAATTCTCACAAAAGAATGTATACACAACATTGGTTTAAACATATTTATTCATAAATTATGTACAGCATATTCCACAACATATCTAGTAAAAGGATTGAAACGAAAGAAAATATTTCTTATATAGTTTCTCTCCTCAGTAACTTATACAAACATTTGTGTAAGGTGGCGAAGATTCATTAGATTAGTTTTGATATATTAACAAAATAGAGTTTTATAAAAGATATATGATTTTTACATCGATAGTTGTATGTCTTGTTAAGTTTTGAAAGAAAACAAAATTTTATAATTAATCATATAAATTAGAATTAAAAACAAAATAAACAGAAAAAAAGGTGGACGAGTTCAGGACTAAAGCGAGCGAGCCAAGGGAAACAGACAGCAACATATAAATTATTATTATTATAATTATAATAATTATTATTATAATTATTATTGTTATTATTATTATTATGATTATTGTTATTTACAAGTCTACAGCTTTACAGCGTTGTTAGATAAGTTTTTAGTTTTCGTTATTAAAACGCTTACTCGAGAGTATATATTTGTGGACAGCTTTAAAAATTTCGACGTTTGTATTGTGGGGGAGATGAGGTTCTCCAAAGATAAGTGTGTTGAGGGTAACAGTGCATATATGAGAGATTGATGCAAGAAGTGTAGCGCGTTCGACATGATAAATAGGACAGACGAGGAGGTAATGATTTGTACTTTCAATTGCTCCACATGTACATAGTGGAGAATTTTCAATGTTTTTTTGGAATAAGTGTTGTTTCAGCGTGCTACAATTTGTACGAAGACGAGTATGCAAGACCTGACATTTTCTTGTGTCTGTGTAAAGGTGTTTTGATGTTTTGGTAAGATTTTTATTTAGCTGGTGCTTAAAGGCATTGATAGAAACGGCTTGTCTTGTTTCAATAGGTAGATTGTTCCAATCACGGACAACAGATGGCATGAAAGAATTATAGTAGAGCGCTGTTCTCGAACTTGGAATTTGTAGGTCATAACTATTTCTGAGATTATACGGGGAATTTTCACCTATTTGGGATGGTACTAGTGTAGATAAGTAGGGAGGAGTCATATGGTTTACCATTTTATAGAAAATAATTAATTTGTGTTTCGTCCTTCGAGTTTCTAGACTTTCCCACCCAACTTCTGTGTTTAAGTTATTAATTGATACAAGTTTTGTTGTTCCAGTTGCAATGCGTGCTGCTTCGTGTTGAATTTTTTCTAACTCGTGTTTTTCATAATTAGTGCAGTTATCCCAGATTGTGTTACCATATTCTAACAGTGGTCGGATAAAAGATGTATATATTGTCTCCAGGGATCTTCTGTCAAGCTGATATTTCAGTTTTCTCATGACTTTAATTCTTGACCATGCCTTATCCATAATGTATTGAATATGAGAGTGCCAGGTACAGTTGTTTGATAAAAGTATACCTAAGTGTTTGTGTGATTGTACTTCTGATATTTGTTGGTTATGCATATATAGTGGTGGATGGACGGGTTGATTACGTTTCCTAGATATAAGAAGCGATTCAGTCTTCGATGGATTAAAAGTTACAAGCCATTGTTTTGACCATTCAGTGATTTTGTTGATGTCGGAATTCAACATTGAAAGAATGGTATACTTTTCTATAGAATATTCCAGATCTAGAGAGTGAAGAAGTCCATTTATGCTACGTTAAGACATCTGTAAAGGATAATTGATCGCCATTATGGTTATTACTGATCATTTCATGTTTAACAACAAACAAAATGTGAAGAAATTCTCAGAAAATAATGTATACATAACATTTAAAGAAGGTACACTTTTCCATATAAAAAATCAGATCAAGCGTGAAATCCATTTATAGTGCTATGGTAAGACATATTAAAACATTAATTGGATTGAATGACAGTCATTTTTATTGATTAAAAACTCTTTAGAACGCAGCACCCTTCCCAATAATTGAAACGCACAAGGACTGCTCCTACGCCGATAGAATAAACACATACAGGGCTGGAATATTTTAATTATAAACCCGAGTTTAGTTATTAAAGTGTAAAATAATATCAATGAAACAAAATAACGATTAAAAATGCTTAAACATAAAATCTTATCAACCAAATAATTCAGGCATTCTTGTCAAGCAATGTCTAATTTACAGGTATAATATTGAAGTAAGAGGCGGAGTTACGCAATTACGCGAAGGCGGAAAGTCCCTAGCTACATATATATTTCCAGTGGCTTAATCATCGATATGGAAAATTACTACATAGTAATAATTAAAAACAACAACGTTATTTCAAAACAGTAAACATGATAAATAAAATAGTTGCGCAATGGTTTGCGTGGAGGGAAAAATCTCAAACAGACTGAAATTAACGAGGCCTAGTGCGTATCAAAGCACGTTTTCGAACGATTTTTATATTTTTTTAGTTGATCGTCCGTTTCATGCACAGTCCATCCGCTTTTTCAGGGTGGATCTTCCTTACCGATTTCAGTGCGGAAGCCAAAACACTCATATTGATTAAAAATATATAATATATTTAGCAAAAACTCTTACCGGTTGTTTAAAAAGCACTTTATACATGTCCATAACGTAAAAATATCCACAAAACCGCATATTTAACACTAAATAATTTTTTTTTTCATACAATCCTACTTGACAGTTATCACGTGACACGCACCTTTCAAGCGTCAGCAATTTGAATAGAGACACTGTGATGGAAGGTATACGCGGTAAATTGGAATGGTAATACTTATCAGGGTAGGCAAATACGCATTATTTTTCCGAGAGAGTAACATTTCCTGTCACAGTGCGTAATCAAATTAGACAAACCAATACTTGTGTTTGTGTTTTGACAAAAAATGACAATATTCATCACTATTGCAGTTTAATAAATAATATGTCTGTCTAATCTCTGAAATGTTGCCTATATTTTATAAGTAGAAAACGGATAACAAGATAGTATAGCTTTCTTATGGATCTTTTTCATTTGTTTTTAAATGTATGACTACCATGTTAACTGTGAACAAAATACTGTTTTAACTAAATGCTGCCTGTACACTAACATTTCCTTTGACAAATGATGCAGCAGCAAGCACTACATTCACTCACATGACATTGTCTTTCTCCGCATTGGTTTGACTTTGGAATATCCGTTATTTTCATCAAAAAAATGTATGGTCTGCTACCGTTTTCATTAATTATCTTTTGTAAGTGTATTATGAGATCGACATAATGTTGTCCAGCACGGCCACCCACTCCTACCTCCTGCCAATATATCCTAAAACATTTTAGGAGTTCATCAATTAATGATAATATATATGTCAGGTTTATGTATTTCCATGCCAAAAGTTAAGCGTGTGTTCATTAATCTCTGATAATCTTCTATCATAACTGTTAAACATATAGTAAAAGAGCAAAATTGATTTTTCAAAAAATAATTACATGCGCCAATAGTACACCATGATATTTTTTACCATATTAACTTATGTACAACGTTAAGCCGATGTCAAAGACTTGACGCAAGTTCCTTGATGCATACGTGACTTTTGAAAATAATCGTGTATAGTACTAATGAATTATGGTCAACGATATACTTATTAGCTCTAAAATCGTATCAATCCATATTGCAACTGAAAACAAGAGGGCCAAGATGGTCCTATATCGCTCACCTTACTGACCTTTAGTCACCTTTAGATTATATAATACGTGTACACTCAAAATTCCAGAAAAACGAGATGAGCAAGAATTTTGATGTTTTGAAGATGTAACAGATGCGTAGAAGAGTTCAAACTTGGTAGAGGTTCACCCATGGTAAATGTCAGTGAAATTACATTGAAATCAGGTCAGTAGATTCTGACAAGAAGGCTTTTGAATTTTTTTTTAAAGCTGCCTATATAGTAAACTAGCACCTCACTGTGGCGGTCATGTTTTTTTACCAAATCACAACGGCTTGAACAAACTTGGTAAAGGGTCACCCAAGGAACATTTCTGCGAAATTGTTTTAAAATTGATCCGGTGGTTTCTGACAAGAAGATTTTTTAACTTTTTACTTTAGCTTATATAGTAAACAAACCCCACTCCCTGGCCGCCATGTTTTTTTTTACGAATCAAGATGACTTGAACAAACTTGGTAGAGGGTCACTCACCTAAGGGACATTTCTGTGAAATTATTTTAAAATTGATCCGGTGGTTTCTGACAAGAAGATTTTTTAAGTTTTTACTATAGCTTATATAATAAACTAACCCTACCCCCTGGCCGCCATGTTTTTTTGACGAATCACTACAGTTTGAACAAACTTGGTAGGGAATCCTCTAAGGAACATTTCTATGAAATTATTTTAAAATCGAGCCAGTAGTTGCTGACGAGAAGATTTTTTAAGTTTTTACTATAGCTTATATAGTAAACTAACCCACCCTCTGGCCGCCATGTTTTTTGACGAATCAAGATGGCTTGAACAAACTTGGTAGAGGGTCACTCAAGGAACATTTCTTTGAGATAATTTTAAAATCGAGCCAGTAGTTTCTGACAATAAGATTTTTGAACTTTTTACTTTAGCTTATATAGTAAACTAATCCCACCACCTGGCCGCCATGTTTTTTGACGAATCAAGATGGCTTGAACAAACTTGGTAGAAGGTCATCCAAGGAACATTTCTGTGAAATTATTTTAAAATCAAGCCAGAAGTTTCTGACAATAAATTTTTTTAACTTTTTACTTTAGCTTATATAGTAAACAAACCCCACACCCTGGCCGCCATGTTTTTTTTTACGAATCAAGATGACTTGAACAAACTTGGTAGAGGGTCACTCACCCAAGGAACATTTCTGTGAAATTATTTTAAAATCGAGCCAGTAGTTGTGTTATTGTCAGTCACTTCACTTATTAATTATCATATGTTGTTAATTTGATATTGTAAAATTTAAACCCAATATATAATTGTGTGGGATATTTCATGGTTAAGATGAGATTACAAAATATGCAGTGCAAAGTGTGAATACTTCAGAGGTCACTTATGATAAATTACCCTGTCACAAAATAATGTAACAGGACTAAAATTAGTAATATAAACTGCGTTTATGGGCATTTTTGAGGAAATAGAATGTAAAATAGACAGGACATATATGCAATGTGGGAGAGTGACGAGCTGTCACGGGAATTAGTACGGTGCAAGCTACGAGTTTTTACGGGGCAGATAGGCGATGTGTACGGTCATGTAGAACTAAGTCAGTTAACATATATTGGGGAGACCAGCTGTTATGATGGGATTTACATGGTTGGGTGTTGTAGAAATGCGGATTAAGTTACATGGACTTTAGAGAAAATGGTTGATGTTTAAGTAGGAACCGAAACTAAAATGGGAGCGTACTTTGAATCGTATTTTGAAATATATTTTAGAAACTGCACATGTGTTAAATAGAATTCATTAAAGTTTAAAATGACAGTTGTAACAATGTAAGAAATAAATGTATATAGAAAATCGTTTGATATGTGTAAATAATGTGCGATGGTGAAACAAAGTTTCTGACAAGAACATTTTTTTACTATAGCTTATAAAGTAAACTAACCCCACCCGCTGGCTGCCATGTTTTTTGACGAATCAAGATGGCTTGAACAAACTTGGTAGAGGGTCACCCAAGGATCATTTCTGTGAAATGATTTTAAAATCGAGCCAGTAGTTTCTGACAAGAAGATTTTTTAAGTTTTTACTAATTAAACTTGACCCGCCCCCTGGCAGCCATGTTTTATGACGAATCAAGATGGCTTGAACAAACTTGGCGGAGGGTCACCCAAGGAACATTTCTGTAAAGTTATATCAAAATTGGCCCAATGGTTTCAGAGGATAAGTTGTTAGAAGCTAAAAGTTAACAACGGACGACAGACGACGGACACCAGGCGATCATAAAAGCTCACCTGTGAGCCTTCGGCTCGGGTGAGCTAAAAACACAAAAAAAACACAACAACAACAACAACAACAACTAACATAAAAAACAACAACAACAAACTTGCATGTGGACATGACAACTTTATGGCCAATGTGGTATATTTTATAAATTACCGGTAAGTCAAGTCAAAACAATGTAACTACGATGGCAAAAAGTTGAAACAACGATGAAGAAAAGTCGAAAATACGATGGTGTCAAGTCTAAACAACGAAACTACGATGGTGAAAAGCCGAAACATAAATGAAGAAAAGTCGAACGAAACTATGATGGTGAAAAGTCGAAACAACGAAACAACAATGATATACAAATTGAGTAAGTAAATCGTGTTTCGGAGAAAAATACTTCCATCTCAGTACTCCCGACTTGTTTCGGGGACACAAAATGGTGTAACATAATTATAACAAAAACAAATCCCAAAGTTCATGCCTTGCAACCAAAACGCAGTCAGTGCATAAGAACCACAACTACTGGTAGTTGGATTTTCATGGCTTACAACAGTTTTTTCTTTGTTTCCTCATTATGAAGCTATGAGTAAAATGTCCCTGAAGACAGCCACAATGTTGTTATGAAAATGACACGAGTTTAATACAAATTGGCTTCATTCAATGAATAATATTAAACTATTCATTTATTGTATTGGCAGATTGAAAGATCGTAGCAAGACGGAGAAATGATGTGTTTAAGCAATTGGCTAACTCCTGTACAGTCATTGTTGACAGTTACTTGAGTCAGAACCATGTTAAAAGTTGCTGACTGAAGAATTATGACAGGATAAGATGTCTGAGTAGATTTAATTGGGACTTTTAGGCAAACGTGTAAAAATATAGTACAAATGAAACGATAAAATGAACAATTGCCAGTAACTTTATACTTCCGTTTAGGTGGACTTTTCCCCACATGCAAGAAAAGTATTAGATGCGAGAAAAGTACTACAAGGTCGACAGTATGAAAGAGATTTTGACAAAATCGATGTTACATATATAACTCTTTTATCATTTATAGTTGAAACCCATTGATGTACTATTATCATTTATAACTATTCACTTCATTGCTTCCTTCAGTTATTGTAATAGCTTTAATTAATGTTTAAGTATATTTAATTAACTTGTTAAATTGTCATCATTACATTCGTCTGGTTGCACGTACAAAATGGCCTATTCATGTGTCGTAAAACACTATTCATACATTCGTTCATTCATTCATTGTACTTGTTTCCCTTGCTTGTTTACTTAGTTTTTTTAAAAAACTGGGTCAAAGTATAATATAGTGTTGCACATTATACTTGTAAAACTCATTATTTTAAGAAAAAACATGCTCTTTTCTTGGAACACCAATTAAAAGGAAGTATATCGGTTTCAGTATGCTGTTTTAAAATCCTCTAAATCGTATAGCTATAGATTATTTTCAGATTTTGCATATTTAATGATCATATAATTAATGTTTTAGTCCCAATACAAGAAATTAAATTTTGGGTTAAAAATACTGTATTAAACATTTTAAATTTTTTTTTAAAAATATTAAAGAATTCGCCAAAAAATTAATTTGGCAAAGTTCAGAAAACCGTTTTCAATAATATTTTTATTGGTATGGTCCTAAACTTATTTTTCTAAGTTTATCATCTGATCCCATATTGCCGTAATGATATATATTTAAACATGCTAAAACAAGATACTGAAAAGCATTTCTCAACTTGGTCTATGCGCCATTGTCGGACTAAAATAAAATTGTGATGTGTTTGTGATGAAACAAATGAGTTGCCTGATTTCGTTTTTGATTTGATCCTTAAAATGTGTTGCATCTTAGAAAGTGCATTAGCATGCTATCGTTTTTAAGAATAGAGATTTTTTTGCCGATTTGAAATGCCATATCAATCATATTTCATTTCTTTAATGTAAGACCAGTGTGGTTCCAGGGAACCAATGTTCTATGTTCATTCTACATATTTATTTGTTGGTGTTTTTTTTTTAATCTGTATGTTAATTTGTTGGTTTTTGTACATGTAAAATGAACCTTGAATCTGCCTTCCTGTTGGCATTGAATAACCTACAATGTGTTGGTACGCTGTAAAACTCCATTCATTCATTCTATAACAAGAGGCCCTCTCATAGTGGCCATAGCACTTTTTGAAATTCCACAATATTTACCCTCTTTTGGGTGTTATCTTAACAACTTATGGATAAATACCCCCACCACACCCATACTGAACAAAAACTTAATTGCTATGAAAAGGAAATACTTTAAATTCACATACCATTCATCTGTAAAAAAAATATAGTCCCCTGTACAGAACCCTTATACAACCCAGCCCCTTAATTTGTCAGAACTTCAATCACCCACTCTTAGCGATTTGTTATGAGCAGAAATGATTCAAATTTTAAAGAGTTTTTTTGAACACATGGATGCAAAATGAAAAAATTCAGTTTTCCCTATAATATTCCTAAGTAAAAGTCACATTACAGGGCCCCTATATATCCCAACCCCTTGATATGCAGAATCTTCAATCCTTGCTGATGTAAGGATAATTTATATCAAATATGAATTAGTTTGACTGAAAGGTTATTTAAAGGAAATTTGTGAAAATTCCCAATTTTAACCTTATTGCCCCAGCCACACCCTGGCCTTTTATGGAAATTCAATCATTTTTATTGAACAGTGCATTAGATCTTAAATTGAACAACATTTTTACCCAAATGGACAAAAAAATGAGAAATTTCCATTTTCCCATAGTATTCCTATCTAAAACTCAAAGACCCCTTACAGTGCCTCTATACATCCCAGTGTCCCTTGATTTGTACAAACTTAGATTTCTTAATCATAGGGATAATTTATATCAAATATGATGAAAATCTGACTGACCGGTTGTTGAAAATAAGATTTATGACAATGTTCACTTTTAATCATTTTGTGACCCCACCTGGCCCCTTCTAGAAAGTCAATCCTTTGTATCAGACAAAATCATATTTGTTATGACTAGAAGTTGCTTCAAAACTCAAACTGAATAAAAAAAATCATAAATGAATGATAAGAAAGAGAATTTTCCGTTTTCCAATAGTATTCCTATATAAAACTCAAAGTCCCCTTACAGGGCACTCTAAATACAAGACCCTTGATTTGTACAAACTTTAAACCCATACTGATTGGGATAATCCATATCAATTATGAACAAATTTGACTGACCGGTTGAAGAGAAGAAGATTTTTGAAAATTTTCTATTTTAATGATTTTTTGACCCACCGTGGCCCCTTATGGAAAGTCAATTCTCCTTATTGAGCAAAATCTTATTTCCTATGACTACATGAAACTTCAGAACTCAAATTTAATAATAATTTTGCTTAAATAGATGAAATAAAAAAGAGAGAATTTTCCGTTTTCCTATAGTATCCCTATGTAAAATAGGGCCCTTATAAATTTTAGCCCCTAAATTCTTATCTGCAATCAAACCCCTACACATAGGGATAATTTATGCCAAATATGAACAAATCTGACATACCAGTTCTTAAGAAAACAGTTTTGTAACTCCCAATTTTTACCCTTTTGGAGCCCCTCCTGACCCCTTAAGACAGTGGAACCCAGTCATTTTTACAAAACTGAACCTTCTTCACCAAACAATGCTTCTGTGAAGATATAGGCAATATCATTTCCATTTTAAAAAAATATAAATTAATATTTATTATAATGACACGTGTCCCCTAATTGAACCCTCGAGGCGTGGTAATTTTTAACCCTAGGGACACCATTTGAACAAATCTAACAAAACTATAGCTGCTTATCATAACTACATAAACATTTTGAAAATCTGTTGGGTCATTCATGAGAAGAAGATTGTTTAAGTTTTGGATTATTTTTAGTAATGGCGGCCATCTTCAATTTCAGATTGAAAAAAAAATCCAATTTTTACCCTTATTACAACGACATGTGTCCCCTAATTGGACTCTCTGGGCGGGGTCATTTTTAACCCTAGGGACACCATTTGAACAAATCTTACAAAACTATAGTTGCTTATCATTACTACATAAACATTTTGAAAGTCTGTTGGACCGTTTATGAGAAGATTTTTTAAGTTTTGGACTATTTTTAGTAATGACGGCCATCTTGAATTTCAGATCGAAAAAAAAAAATCATCTGTTTAGTCTCCTATGCAATAGAAACATCCATGTGAAGTTTCAGTTTAATTGGCCTAGTGGTTTCAGAAAGTGTTGCTATCAGAGGACAGACTCGATCGTACATACTCGGCAAATTCCGTCATCTTCGGTTTTAGACCTCGTAAATAATTGTAGGAATACACCAATTGGTAATTTGCCTCGGCAAGTTACTTCTCGTTATTATCGTAAACAAAAATGGCTGACTTTTCGGCATGCATTCAGTATTCTTTGGACATAATGGAAATTAAACATTCTTTGAAAAAAGAGCAGCTTGAAGCGTTGCAGAATATCCATTTTGAATGTAGTCCGGCCATGTGTTAGTCTGGTACTCGGCAGAAAGACCGGGTCACAGCAATATGAAGCTGGCCCACCATTAATTTCACATAGACCGTAATATTAGCACAGTAGACTGTCACATTTACAGTTGTGCTCCAAACTCCATGAGAATTTCCAGAATTCATATTCAATTCAAGCAGAACACAAAAAACATGGGCATTAATTTCTTCCAATTTCATAATTTTGCTCAAAGCGAAAGTAGGTGTCCCTATTTCACATACAGGGGTCAAATCAGCCAAATTATGCAAAATTCTTACCGTCTAAGAAATAGTCCCATCTGTGTGTTATAGCTACCAGTCCTCTCAATTCTGCACCATTCTCTGGGAAAATATATTCCCTTCATAATTTCACATTGCAATAGTACCTGTCAAGTGCATTTTCACACTCACACCATCTTGAACGACCACTGTCAATTTTCTATGGAACTACTTTCCTGGTTTCTGGTCTAAGTCCATATGGCTGCCCCCGTATTATTTCCAAGGTTATTACGTAGTAATAGCCAAGGTGTTCCGAGTGAGGACAGACTATGGACAACGCGGCATCGCATAAGCACTTCCTGCCTTTGGCCAGTAGAGCTAAAAATGGACCACTGGGATAGTTGGCATTGCCTCAGTTACTTTCTTGGCTGCTTTAGAAGAAGAGATGAGATAAAGTTAAATACATCTCTGAAAGCTAAAAAATATGTGTCTGCCCCATCTTAAAATGACTCATTTTGTCGAATTTTCACTTTGCAATTTAAGCTGAATTTTGCAGATCACGAACAAAATTGTCCAACTAAAGTTGACTTTAAGATCTTCACATTTTCTCTTTTGATGTTCGAGACTGATGATCTACAACATATTTCAAAACATGCATGTGTAATCGTTTTATACTACAACTTTGGGCCTCTTGTAATTTGATACAAGAATGAATAAAAATGTTGTAACACTGAAAACTGGACACATTTTATTTGTCACAAAAAGTATATTTATACATGTTCATGTGTTTCATTCAGCTGATTCCTGTCTTTATTGTGAAAAATAAAAAAAAAAATATCCAGGAGAGAAGATTTGAAGTACACGGCCAACACAATCAATACAACACAAACCGTAATCTTGTAACATGTAAGTACAATACAAACATACTAAAAAGGAGAAAAATAGAGTTTATTCAACTGCTGCCTTTCTTTACTGAACAATAATATCCCAGGAATGAGTCACTTATTACTGACGCTATTCATTACAACCCATTCGCGAATATCTTGTGAATTATTTTTCATGAAGAAGCACAGCTGTTGAATAAACTAACAATTACTGGCCATTACATTATTTTTTTATTTCACTTGTCCTGTGGGACAAGTATTTCTAAAATCTGTTTGTCCTGACCAAAAACAATTTGTCCTTACTTTAATCTTGAATTATGGTACTAAAACTGGATTAAAATTAAGAATAACTAAATATTCTATTTTATTAAAGATATGGCATATTTAATTAATTTTCACTTGTCCAGTTGGACTAGAAGCCTTATGTTTTACTTGTCCGAACCCATGATTCATTTGTCCCGGATAGTCAGGCAAGCGTTATTGTAAAGCCCAAAATTACATAATTAAACTGCCAATGACTGAAATGCTACTTTTCAATGCATACTGAACCATTATCTACAATTATTATGTGTATATCACTCTGTATGATGATGTCAGTTTACATACATATTGACGTTGGCGATATTGTTATGCTACAGCAACGATCCTGGAGGTAGTTAACTTTTGGTGAAATTAAAAACTGAGAACTTAAAAATATTTACTAAAGTTAGCAAAGTCTTCAATCAAGATATCTAAGTAATTCATTGACAGGAATGTAATAACAACTGGTTATTGCCTTGGAACATTCAGTAGCAAAACTGCCACTGGGAAACTTAAACCTGTTTTACAACTCCACCCAGCCAAACTGTATTCTTACAGATGGTGCGGCATGATTAAGTCAGTTGTGCAGAATGTCCATGTATATATGGTGCAAAACACAACTTTGTTCTGCATAGAAGTCTTCTTTGTTTCCAGATGCAGTGTGCACAAAATAATGCTTATGTATTGATGTATAACTTTTATTTACATGAAAGTTATAAAATTAACAGTAATTGAATATTGGCCAAAACTTAAATATGTCCCGCAATAAAGTATTGCGCAATGTTTACATTGAACTCCGTAAACTTCCCGAACAAAACCTCGAAAATGAGATCGGGAACGAGTCTTCACGATGTTATCCGATGATTGATCGGACACCCGAAAGCGGTAAGTTGAAAATGCCAAATGTAAACAAAAACGTGGCTTCAGAAACCCGATGTTTGTAATAAAGAGGTTATACAATTAGATACTGTATACGTGTATATGTCTAAGTTATAAGTGTATCTTCATGCTGGGCGTGTGTATTTAGGACAGGGAATTGACAATAATATGCCAATAAATTCTCTTTAATAATTTTCTTTAAAACTGAGGACAAATTTTATAGAATTTCAAATAGATTTATGTATCTGTTTCTGAATATAAATATCAAAGTAAGAGGTCATCATGGTCATATATCGCTCACCGGGCATAAGAAACTGAGTGTAAATTGGAGAAAGCTAAAAAAAAAATGCATAAGCTAGAGGCCCAATAACCTAAAACTTAGTAGACAGACAATAGACACAAGGCTGTCAAAGCTAACAAGACTGTTTACATGAAGTTAAAATCAGTACAGTAACTGGGGAGTCTACACTTCCTCACTGAAGTCAACAGTGCATGGAGAGTAAGAGAAAGTTCCTATGATTCAGTTAAAAATGAATATGAAATGAATGAATGCAAAATGATATGGATAAACCAGCCATAATGATAATAAAAAGGAAAATATTTTTTAAAGTATCATGCACTTGTATTCAATTAATATTGATGTACACTTCTATATACAATGTACTTTACTAGTGTCTACTTGAACCTGATAATCAGGCACTTGTACAAGTACATTATTTCTGTTGCCAAGTGTTAAGATGCCTCTGTATTCTTTTATTTAAAACTGCCATCTTAAATGTCACAAAAATTTAAAGAACTTAACACACCCATTCTATTTTCTCCACCTACATCACACTATGATTGATTAAGTCTGTAGTTTTCTGTCGTCATCACCACTGATTGCTTCTTCAACAGTTTCAATGAGGGGTTTACCATGTGTGTGTCTGTGCACTTTCTTTGATAATTTAATGTTGTTCTCATTTATTTCACTAGATAAGTTGATCTCATCACTAGAACTAGAGTCTGAATCAGAGTCATCATCATCATCATCATCATCATCATCACAACTGTCGCTTTGGTCCATCAATGCGATGTTCTGAAAAATAAATTAAATAACTTGCTAGTTTGTAATAGGTTAAATATTACTCACAGACTCATAGTCATATTGTTTTCATTAATTCTATAAGGAATTTAATTGACAATTTGTTGATGATATATGTTTTAATTTGTTAACTTATGTTTAAATACTGTCAAGCCATTGTCTTCAGACTCAAGTAGCCGGGCCCAATTAGCTCAGTCAGTTACACGTCTGACTTTCAATACAGGGGTCGTGACTTCGAATCCCCTGCCCAGCAACAGTCTCCGTGATGATTGATATACAATATTGTGTCTCATTACCATTCGTCTCTCACCACTGATTCAAGTGGGAAAGTTATCAGTTACTTGCAGAGACGAGGTGTGCTCGAGTACTGGTTAATCCCAGGAAACAGTGGTTAAGTCAACAGATCATCTGTTAGCCCTCGATGGCATAAAAATGATGCTAAATATCCAATCAATCAATCTGAATCAAGTCCTTTTATCTCTCATATTTATAGTCGTCCTAGTAGACCTTGTGAACCACCTGATCGCTCTGGCTTGATTAAAACTTGATAATCAGTGGCAGGTACTTACCTTAAAGAAATGTAAATAAAATAATGAGTACATTTACTCTTCTGTGCATAATCACAAATTACCACGTTAAGGTAAACAACTCCAGCTGGGGTTTATTACTGGTTACCAGACGGACATCAAGTATAAGCTATAAAAACTTGTTTCACAATCAGAAATTGATACTTATTCATTAATTAAAATAATTTCCTAAGTATGCCATGGTGTAAACATAGAACTTCGCCATCTCAAAAATTGAATTTAGCATAAAATATTACAGGATTTTCAGTCAGGTTTTGGTTGGAAGAATGCAGATTATGTAAAACTAAACAAGGCGTTCCTCAATCACAAGGGGGATCCTAAAAATATGTTGTGTTTCTGCTACTTTTCACTGATAACTAATATAGAAATCTTGGGGGTTTGTTTAGGGTCTGACTCTCTGTCTCCCCCCTCTAAATTCACCAGTGTTTATAGTTATATCTCTTACCATCTCTATATGGGGTCCATCATTGTCGATATGCTCTATATCTACAGCACTTGCTGACTCACACTCGAGCCTCTTCTGCAGGTCTATATTAGCTGTTGCTAACTTAGGGATGAAATCTCTCACCTGACTTAAAACTGAAATATTATAAACAAATAATATTATTATGAACATATAAAAGAAACAAGATAATTCCCCAGAATCAAATGTCCCACCTATATTGCTACCGGTATATCACAAAGTGTCAATAAGTCTAATACTTGTGTAAAGACTGGCAAAACACTTTGGCAGATTGAATATTAACTGATTGAATATTAAACATCATTTTATGCCATCGAGGGTGAACAGACGATCAGTTAACCTAACTACTGTTTCCTGGGATCCTGAAAGGTTAACCAGTACTCGAGCACACCCCATCTCCGCAAGTAACTGATAACTTTCCCACTTGAATCATCAGTGGGAGATGAATGATAATGAGACACAATGTTGTATATCAATCATCACAGAGACTGTCCCCAGGCTCACTTAAATAGAATAAAAGAAATAGAAATAAACACAAAAGAATAAAAGTATTTTTAATAATACATCCATAGAGTTCAAGATCATCTCGTAATATAACTTTTATGATATAGAATACACTGTATCATAGAAAAATAGCAAACACAAAAATGGAACATTTCTGAAGGCTGTATTAATTTTTTGCAGAGATCAATAGGTCATGGTCATCCAGGAAATGTTGGATGATTTTCAGTCATGGACAAAGCTCTTGACTATACAGTTCCGTGTGAAACAGTGATAAGCGATAAACTTATATATTGGTGGCTAAGTGTCGCTAGAGGTCATGCTCAGGGTCATTTTGGAAAATTCCAAAAACAGTTATATGGTTTTGAGTAGTAATGCACATGTAAGTTCCGTTACTCTGTGTCAAAGAAATTAAAATACAAACAGGGTGCACACCATCATCTTTATTGAAGTCCATTAAGTAGGTCAAGGTCAGTGATATTTACTTTTTTAACATGATGGTCAAAGATCAGTTTACAGAATCAATTCCAGTACTGAAAAGCAAAATAGATTTGGTCCCTCTACAGTAAACAGTTTCAAAGAAACGAGTCTTAGCACAAAAACTAAATGTTTGGAAGACCAAATTAGTTATTGGTAGAGGTCATGGTCATCTAGGCAAAATATTCATCATACAGTCAAGGTCACCAACAAAATACTGCATGGTTTTGAGTAGTACTAACAATAACACTATAGGCTAACTTTGGTAACTCAAACAGTTTTTGAGAGCTAAACACAAAAACTTAACATTGTATAAGCCAAGTTATTTATCCGTAGAAGTCAAGGTCATCCAAAAAATTTCTGTATGGTTTTGAGTAATACTACTCATACTGCAATTAATCCATAGGGGTCAAAGTTATTATCAACTGAAAAATACTGCATTGCTTTGATTAATACTACCCATAACTCAACTATACCAAATTTGGTGACTCTAGGTCAAACAGTTTCTGAGACAAAAATCTCAATACAAAAAATGTAACATTGAATTGTTGACGTTGACACCACCACCACCGGAAAAGTAACACCTATATAGATGTCTCATATTTTCTTAAGAAAGGCTAGCCAAACAAGAATTTATTAAGAGATTTAGATTAAATTAAGATCAACAAACCAGAGCTCGGTTCTGGCTTGAAAGTTTTCCTCAATGTTTCCAGGTCATTTGTACTTTTTTTCAACACAAACTTCTCATCTGAAAGACATAAAACATGAAAAGAATATCATTCATTTTAAATATGTTCTAAACTATACTATAGACTTGTAATAGCAGTATTTTTCTCAATTTTAAAATTGTCTATTAACATTTTCCCCCAATATATCATGCCTATATTTACTCACTGACCCTGTTTGCCCAAAGAATATATATATATAGTCAACATGCCAAAATAATATACCTGGTATACGAAAGGGATTTCTTAACTTGGGCTATGTGCCTAGGTTAGACTACAATAGATTTCTTGCTTAAATGGCAATATATTTTGTGACATTAAATGAGTCACTTGATTTCATTTTGATTTCAATATGATCCGTTATACAGGTTTATACAGGTTTACACAAATAGTAAAATTTGTTTCATCTTAGAACGAGTCAAAATGAGCAGACTTCTTATGGTTTTAATTGGCTGCTGTTGGATGTTTCTTCTTTTATAATTATTCATTTGAACATTTTGTTTAATAAATTTAAGCTTACAACAGGTTTCTTTTCAACATAAAATGTGTATTCAGGACTATGACAGTTTATGTTATTAAAAAGATTTAGTTGAAACCAGGAAACCAGTACACTACCTTTTTTAGTGTGATTTTTTTAAAAATCAGACTTAATTTGTTTTCAATTTGCAATTGTTTTTTTACATAATTAAAATTATCAACAAATTTATCAGACTTACATTGGTAAATATTTAAAGTTCAGACAACATTTTTAAAAATCAATTTAAAAAAAAAAACTATTAGAAATTTCAGATATAAATGTGTATTGAACTGATGCGGGCAATAGAAAAATACACTCGATCTTGATTTTTATCTTAAAATTTCTAAGCATGTAAATCATCATTGACATTTATAATACAGAATGAGATAAAAACTATTAACATTATTCCATTAGTGGATATTCTTGTATGCTTAAATGAGGGTTAGTTTATAATTAAGTACATTGTAAAGTTTCTGCATCAACAATTCTTTGTAGTTGGAATCTCAATGATTCGACAGCACATATATACTGCAGCAGTGTTCTAGTGGTAGAGTGCCCAATTTGCATGCAGAAGGTTGTTGGTTTAATTCCTGGCAATGGCGCTAAACATTAAGATGACAGTTCTAGGTCTGGTCGACCCTGTTTCAGTACATGACTTGGCGGGTTATCATACCATGTGTCTTAGGCATGATTCTCCAGACATTTTAGGATTATTATAAAAGAGAAAAATACAAAACGCCCAACAAAACTTTCAAAAAACATCCGATGTAAAGCATGGATGGAATTGAAATTACCATAGGCTCTTGGATTTACTGAAACCAATTCTGATGATACGTCTGGATCAACTTTCTCCATTTTTTTTTTAGATATACGCTTTACAACTCCAAACAAACATGGTACACGGGCGCTGACATCTTGGTACAAACTAATACTTTACACGAATAACATTTCCGAAAACTTAAATACAATAAACTTGAGTTTCAATTTTTTATAGAAATATAGTGAACTGAATAGCAGTCTTATATGTTTAAAGTAACGACTTTTTATCAACATGAATTATTCAGATTCATATATTAAATTTAAAAGATATGATAACAGTAAAAAAACATATCTTGTTTATTTGTTGACCATGTTAAAACTAATCCACGATTGCATTCGGACTCTGAAGAAAGATAATGGCTGAATGTGACAAGTTGGCACGAAACTTTTGACAGATTTGTTTATTTATCAGTTGTCACTGACACAGGAGACATATCATAAAGTAAATAACTTTGATTCAAAGTTTCTGATCAAAAGATAAATACTACCGGGGTGATTTAGGACAAACTATTAAATTGAAGAACGAAATATGATATCAAATATAACTTTTATCTATTTATGTCTACGTGACATTCTAGTAGCAAATCGGTATATGTCGGACTGCATCAGCGCAGTCCCTAATTTTTTCTTTAAATAAAATGAAAAACAAGCAAACGTTCTCGGTTGTCTTTGCTCTGTAAGAAAATGTTTAAAGGGAACATGTCGTCAGTTGATGTAAGTGTTATCAAACGTTTGTAAACACATTGAATGTTTAACAGAACTGGATGCAGCCCAGGTCATTGAGAGTCACTTTCTGTTATATGAATCACTGTCACTCATCCAAGTACTACCTTGTTGCTTAACTTATACATATAAAGAAGGAAAAGCAACTGATTGCGATTTTATGAATATAAATAATATCTACCATATGGTACATGGACATTAAAAAAAGTTTTGGTGTTAACTTGCTGCCAACTAACAAGGCTATGTTGAATAGTTAATAAACTCTCAGTGTTTCCCTTCAGGCCATAACAAATACAGTAGGTGTAATGTAAACTGATGAAGTTTGATAAAGATCAAAAGGAAAGATGAAAGTGTCCACTATGCAGATTTATTAATTGAAATGAGGGCCATAATGCTGCTGTATGTTCACAAAAATTTTCACAGATGAAAGGTTTTATTGACCTAAGCTGGCGCTTGCTGTGCACAATCCTTCTAAAATTCAGTACTGATCAACAAGATTTTGCAGTGAACACGCATTAAACTTTTTATCTAGTCTTTAAACTATGATTACTATGATATATCTATATACTAAACCGATTATGGTATTACAATAGCAGTTTATAATAACCGCAAATAATACAATGAGTGACCATGGTTTAATGTCATGATCATGTATCGCCCTTTCTGCCAATCAAAATCATTGCTCTTATTAAAGAACTTAGGAGATAGTGGATTCATGAAAAAATGCAAACCCAGGTAAAACACAAAAAATAATTAAAATGTACTTAAGTGTAGCAGGTTAAAACAACTTATTTGTTGTAGAAATATCTTTTATATCCTTGTGTTGCAGGAGACGCAGTTATGTTGACTCTTGAGAAGAATGTCACCAAACCATGGTATAATTGACACTACTCATAAAAACATGTGAATGTCAAATGCTATATCAATAACTTATACTGCCAGGTCAAATTAGCTCAGTCATTTACGCATCTGACTATCAATCCAGGGGTTGTGAGTTTGAATCCCTACCCGGCAACAGTCTTTGTGATGATTGATATACGACATTGTGTCTCATTGTCATTCGTCTCTCACCGCTAATTTATGAGGGAAAGTTATCAGTTAGTTGCTGTGATGGGGTGTGCTTGAGTACTGGTTACCCTTTCAGGATCCCAGGAAACAGTGGTTAGGTTAACCGATTGTCTGTTAGCCATTGATTGCATAAAAATGACGCTAAATATTCAATTAATCAATCAATCAATAACTTATACCATATTCCAAAGTATATAGATTTATCATAGCAGTCATAGGTTAACATCGATATTCTCATGCTTTTTATCTGTAACATAATTTATATACTGGTTTGGTGACAGTCCTCTTTGTTAACAACACTCTATTGTGTTTCATACAATTGGGTAGAGAGGAATGTCACTAAACCGCGGTATAATTTATGCTAAGTACTCATAAAACCATGAGAACATCAATATTATATCTTCCTATATCTTCAATAAAAATAAATATGAACATGTTCTTCTATGCATACTGGTTAATCATTATAATGTTAGGCTATGCACATTTATTTTGGAGTCCTCCATGGTCAAATGGTTTAAGGTGATGTTGCCTACTTACTGCTTGCCTTTCACTGCTTAGGTCATGGGCTAGATCTCTGTTTGGTCCAAAATGTTTTTGCATGAACATTTTGCTGGTTGTTAAAGGGAATATAATTATCCAGGAAAAAAATGTCTTAAGAAATAAAATAAATATTAAAATGGATAAAAAGCATCTCATTATCATTAATAAATAAAATCTGAATGGTTTGTTATGTCAAATCTACCAAAACGTGACAAAATTGATATTTAATTGGAGAGGTAAACTTGAATTGAAATCCCTATTCTTAAAATAGACAGCACTTAAATACTCTTTGATGTCATTTGGACTCTTTCTATGATGAAACAATATTTACTACGTGCAAGCCTTTTCCTATGATGGACCTACTGTTTAAAATAATGGCGAACAACCCCTCACCCTACATAAACTCCCATATCTTATTAGAATCCACTATATTTCTTCTGAAAAACGTGTGCCCATTCAGATTTTGTGTAACGCACCTCTAAACTGAAATTCTATATCCGCCCCAGTGCATAGGGATCAAATTGAAATCAAAATGAAATAGTGTGACTGATTTTAATATGTCACAAAATTTGTTGCACTTTTAAGCAGGAAATCTATTTTAGTCTGGCCGGGCCCGATTAGTTCAGTCGGTTACGCGTCTGACTATCAATCCAGGGGTCGTGAGTTTGAATTCCCCGCCCGGCAACAGCCTCCGTGATGATTGATATACGACATTGTCTCATTGTCATTTGTCTCTCACCACTGATTCAAGTGGGGAAGTTATCAGTTACTTGCGGAGACGGGGTGTGCTCGAGTACTGGTTAATCCCAGGAAACAGTGGTTAGGTTAACTGATCGTCTGTTAGCCCTCGATGGCATAAAAATGACGCTAAATATTCCATCAATCAATCTATTTTAGTCTGACCTAGGCACGTAGCCCAAGATAGAACATCCCTTTTTAATAAACCAGATTTAAGTTACCAAGATGTCAAAAGCATTCAATAGATTATAATGAGAGGGAATTGGAATTAAAATTATTGATATTGAAGAACTTCAATAACTATCTTTTAGCAAAAATACAAATAAAGAATAAACCTATAAAAAGGCCAATGTCAATGTTGATCTAGCATTGGAATAAAACCCGTCATCTGCTGTTGGTTGTGACGTCTGTTGTCATGCATTCTTTTATCTTGGATGGATTGTGTCATTAACATTGATTGAGACTCTGAATATTTTATCAACATCTCAAATAAAGTTATGGTCTGACGGTGTATACCACTTGGCGTATGTTTGCCTTCCTGTTTGATTGTGTATCCTATATGGAAATAGTAAACCTATTATTATCTTAAGCTAATCTGCAGCTGTGACATATTTTACAGGCAATCTTAGCAACTGTTAAGGATGTGATGCATTTAGTTACTGCAGTATAGAATGACAGCGAGAGGTGAACATTATCCCAACCTTCGCTCCCGCAAAACTAAAATGGTACCCTATGCAAAAGCTGTTAACCATATCCCTTCTGGAATTGTTATTGATGACGATGTCAGTGGGCCAGATGCATCAAAAATGGATGGCACAAGATGGAAAGATGGAAAAGGGAGAGAAATAGTGCAAGGTACTTCTGGCAGATGTGTTAATGGTGATGTGACATCAGCAATCGGAAATTATGTTGATGATGGAGGTGGAGGCAATAGTGAAACAAACGACTCATTTATAGGATGCAGTGAACATGTGTCAAATATGGAAGAAAATGATGAAGAAACATCATTTATGGTGGTTGATGGCGGGTCAGACAGACAGCCCCTGTTGTCTGCTGGGAGTTGTGACGAAGATGAAGACATTACTACCTCAAGTGTTGTGTTGAAAGATAGCTCTGAGACTTCATTGGCAATATGTTTACAAGTGACTCTGCCATACATAATTGCTGGATTTGGAATGGTTCTTGCTGGAATGGTGCTAGATATAGTTCAGGTATGGGAGTATTTTATATTTGTTTCTTGAGTTTGGTTTAGTGCCATTTTCAACACATTACAGGTTATAGACGACAACCAGTTTTATTGGTGGAGAAAGATACGGGTAGGTTTGTCTCCTGCTTTCTCCAAAAACTTCGTGTGAGAAAGTTTGCCAGTAATATGCGGAAAGACGGTGGTTCTACTTAGAAATCATTCTGAGGTCTTCCTCAACAAGTAAAACTGGAAATGGCATATTTTATAACCTAAAATGTGTCGAAAATGGCATTAAATCCTTACTGAAAATTTGAGGTCTTTCGCCATGAATAAAACTGGATATGCCATATGTAACCTGAAATTTGTTGAACATGGTGTTAAAACCCCCATTCAAATTTTTTTTTGTATTTATAATGGGATTTAAAGCCCTTTCATTACACCACAGGTTGTACATGACAGCCAATTTTATTGATGGAGCAAGACCATGTTTGCATTTACATGTATATGATTTTAAAAATAGATACACTGTTCTTCAGCAGGAAACTTTTCTCACATGCAGTTTTTGGAATGTGCTGGGCTCCAAGGGGAGAGGTAAGAGATTATGAATTGGTAGCTTAGATTACTTTGCTACAGTGAACCTTGTCTTTTGTCAATTCTTGTTATGCATTTGCCGAGTAAGACAGCATGTCGGATATCCATATACAGGTAATGAAAATCTGTCCATCTGCGCATCATTTAATCAGGCTGCAGAAGACCCTGGATATGTTGTCAAATCTGTCCACATGTAAAGTTTTTTCAAGTCGCATCAATTGTTTAGCTTGCCTGAGCTGAAGACACATAGGTGATCTTTTGTGAAATTTTAAAAAACTTCTCAAGAACTGCAAAAGGCCTAAAAAAAATTCTTATTTTGTTTATATGATTCCTATGAATAGCGGTTTCAAGTTTTGTTCAAATAAGGTATTTTTACATGGGACAACCGGAAATTCTCTTTTTTATAGTCTATTTTAGGAATTAATTTAATCATTTTAAATATGCACAGCATGTTTTTATCTCAGCAACCGCTAGTCAACCTGTGCATTTAAGTTTTGAGACCGATTTCATTATAAGAATCTTACTTGGGGATAACTCGTTCCTACGAAAACAGTTATCACAAGGGATAGAATATTCAATCCAAACTGTAAAAGCCATGAATGATTTTTTTTCTTGCAAACCAAAGTTAACACATTGAATAATTATTCTTTAACTAATTCATCGTTATTTTTTTTACAATGGTGGCTTGTAAGACGTTAAACTACAGGATTTATGCATACATTTTATATGTTACATCACAGATGGTTCCAATGTCACATCACGTGAATTTTATCTCGGTCCTGAGGTGAGATAGAATTATCTTACCCTGGTGAAAATGCAGATATCATTATCCAGTATGCACAAAAATATTGTCCAGAGAACTGTCATTCTATAGTTGTTTTGAGATGAGCTTCCTAAATTTGAGGGTACTCAGTTCTCTGACTGCTCTGATTTATAATTACATCCTTGTTCACCATCAGTGTTTACCAAGGTATGCATTATTTATAAATTTGTATTGTGTTGCAATGTAATAAAAATACATCATTTCATTACAGTATTTCTCTGTGTTTATTTGCTTGATTTGTGTTATGACGCTTTTGAAATATTTTGTTTTATTACAGCATTGGCCTGTGTTCACAGAAGTTTCAGAGATATTCGTGCTAGTACCAGCTTTACTCGGTCTTAAGGGGAATTTGGAGATGACACTTGCTTCACGGTTATCTACACAGGTAAAGTTTGAATCTTAGAATGCAGTTGTTGTAAGAGAGCTGGGTCACATAAGACATGTGCTTGTAATGGCAGCAGGTCAGTTTTATTGTTGAAAGATGGAAAACTTCCACGGAACCTTGCCCAAACAAAGTAGTGGTACTGTAAAAGTCTTTAAATAGTTGCAGACATTGACCTACCAACAATAAATGTCCAACAATGGTGTAATAATAATTTGATGACATAAATACTTCAAAAACCAAAGCAATGTTTATAGCCTCTCATCCAAAGCAACCACTATTCAGATCAGCTGAGCAATTAAAAATAGGAGATGAGGCTATTGAATTTACCAGTAGTGAAAAACTTCTGGGAGTAACAATTGACAATACACTAACATGGACTCAACAAGTTGAAAACACTCTAAAAAAATGCAATTCCTTATTATACTTACTTGGCTGAATAAAACACTATTTATCAATACCTATTAGGAAATTATTTTGCAATAGACTATTGCTGTACAATATGGGGAAATTGCAACTCTGACCTATCTGACAACGTATTAAAATTTCAAAAACGTGCTGCAAGACTAATCCTTGATAAAGACATTGATACACCATCTGAAATATTATTTAATGATCTAAAATGGATGAAGTAGAATATAAAAAGGCTATTTTAATGTTCAAGATCATCAACAACTTGGCCCTAGAGTATTTGAAAAATAATTTTACTCCAACACCAAATATATATCCTAAAAATCTACACTCACAGTCAAATAATTCTCTATATGTACCAAAACCAAAGTTAGAAACATATCGTAAAATTCTTATATATTCTGGATCCAAAGTCTGGAATTCCCTTCCCAACCATGTTAAAAATGCTTCATCGGTTCAAGAATTTAAAAGATATTATATAACATTTAAATATAACAGTCCCCTGTCACAACAAAGATAAATTTTCATTGTGTTACAAAACATTAAACTTGTATCCTCATTGCAGTCAGTTGATTCTTATAATCATTGAATGTATCATTGACTGTTTAAATACATATTGTAGTAAACTCATCATTTTCAAGTGTAAATTTTACATTACAATACTATTATTTCCTTCTTTGAAATATATTATTGAATTAGTTAAATAAACAATGAATATTCATTGCAATTGAAATATACATTACAAATTTAAAATGTCAACAAAAATAATTCACTTTGTTGTTAATAAGTTCCAAATTGTATTGATTCTGCTGTTTAACTCTGTTGTATATATTTTGTTATTACTTTGTTACCATGTATATGATAAAGGACCAAAGGGAAGATTGGAGATTGTCCAACTGTGTTTTCTCTTTAAATAAAGACTTTATTATTATTAAAGTCTTTGGGTCCTGGAGCAAGTCTGCTTGTCATTTGACGGCTACTTCATATTAATTTATTCAGATGATTTAAATATTGTCAATTTCATTAGTTCTTTGAAGTGAAATTTGAACCATTACAGTAGTAGGTTGAGCGTCGGTCCCTTTGTTACGGTATCTGGTCTGAAAGTCATAAGCGCAATCCTCGCTGAGGGCAACTTTTGATTTTAAGTATGGTAGTGGACAGAATGTTGGCAACACATACCAGATATTATTGGTTGGATTCCAGACTCAACCTGATAGTCAACACTTAGTGCTAGTTCTAATCTGGAAACAAACTTGAAAGAGATCACAAAATTCTGATCAATTGAGCTTAAATATATAAGAATTATCAATTACATTTGAATATGCTTATGAAAGTGTACATTAGGTATATACTAAAAACTAGTTCCCTGTTAATGTTCTGATCAACTGAAGTTGTTTACCATACCTTGTAATACATTAAGTTTTAAATAAATTGATTTCATTATTGTCAAATTTCAATAGCCTTTAATAGATTTCTGTCTCGTCCAAAGTGAATTTATTTAGAACTCCTATTGTATATAATATGATATTTCTCTTTTTTTAGGCAAATATAGGAAACATGAATAAGAAGTCTGAGAAGTGGAAAATGATCGGAGGAAACATGGCTTTAATCCAGGTAGACTTTTATATTTAATGGGGATTAATTCCATTTTACCATGCTATGTACACTATATATATTACACAGTATAAGAAATTATGTAAAAATTATTTATCATCTTTGATCTGCTTGTTGGTGAAGCAGGCATCTGAAACTGCATTTCCTGTAATGCTCTTTTTTCTCATGGAAGGGTTTGCTGAATGTTAGCTTACAAATTGCTCAATTAACTTCTGTTAGCTATAATCATTAGCTAATGTATTAAATAGTTCCTGTTTCAGAACATAGTCTTGTTCTCATACATTAAAAGATACCTTATAATTGGTACAGTAATTAAACCTTTTTTGTACATCTGCATACCGAATGAATGAATATATACTAGTTTTATTTTTCATTCATTTTACAGGTTATATATTATGGCTTGTCCTGTTTTATTGGTGGAGGAAGACCTAAAAATGAAACTTGAGGAGAACCAACACCCTTTCGCAAGTAACTGGTAGATTTTCTCACTTTTATATTTTGATAGAGCTCATTTCTACGACTACATTGGTCATTAGTTGATGCCTTATACCACTCGACCAGAGAGAACTAGTTCTAGCTTTATACTTCTTACTGGATATTTTGTGAATTTTGATAATTGTATCTGATAAAGTTTACTATAGAGGCACAGAGTGTACAAGAAAAGAGAATAGCAGACTCAGTTTTTATAAAAAAAGATTGCATACTTTACAGGCACAGGCTATTGTGGTTGGTTTCCTTGCTTCATTGGTAGCAATGGTCATGGGCTGGATACCGGAGGGAAAGTTTAACATTCACCATGCCCTGCTGCTTTGTGCCAGTAGTATGTGTACCGCAGCTGTAGCCAGTTTTGTTCTAGGTATTAGTTGATACTGCACATGTTTGATATACAGTCAAACCTGTCTTAAGCAGTCTGTCAATGGAAAGAGCAAAAGTGGCATTTTAAGACAGGTTGTTGTTTAATGCAGGTTAATTTGCTCTGAAAGCATATCAATGGAAAATAACCAGATGTGGTTGCTTAAGACAAGCGACTGCTTAAAAGAGGTGACCACTTATACAGGTTTGACTGTACATGTATTAGATTTTTATGTTATTATATGAATATTAAACATGTACTCGAAAATTAAATATTAGATATATTAAAAATTAATTTCAAAAGTACATGTATATGAACATTGAATGTTAAAAAACAAACCATTTAATGTTAGTAATTGTATTTCTCTAACAAACTACACTGATACTGGTTATGTTTTATACATGATCTAAATAACAACTAACATTCCTGCTGATAAGAAATTGACATACAACTAATGAGTGTTGAATTTCAAAGTTAGGGAGTTTTGAAGTCTTTGTTAAATTTAAATTTACAAACGTACATAAAATGTAGCAAATGTGGGTTCACTCGTCATGGTGAACGGATGAGTGATATTTTCCACCTCTGCAGACTTATTGTATATCAGTTTCAGCTAGGGTTGGTAATTGATATTTGACATTGCATCCCATTGTCATTCATCTCTCAATGCTGATACAAGTGGGAAAGTTATCAGTTACTTACGGAGATATATGTGCCGGAGTACTGATTAACATTCCGTGATTACAGGAAAGAGTGGTTAGGTTAGCTGATTGTCTGTTAGCCTTGATGACATAAAAATGATGCTAAATATTCAAACAAACAATATCTCCTCCTGTTATTTCTAACTTTGGAAGAAACCAGATGAGATGAAGTGAATGGGGTTTAATGCCATTTTCAACACATTCAGGTTATATATGGCATATCCAGTTTTACTGGTGGAGGAAGACCTCAGAATGAATCTGAGTAGAACCACCATCCTTCCGCAAGTAACTGGCAAACTTTCTCACATTAAGTTTTTGGAGCGAGTGGGACTCAAACCTACAACCTTAGTGGTGAAAGGTAAGTGAACTTGAGATGGCGTCCTAGGCCACTCGGCCATGGAGGACCCTTGGAAGAAACCAAATAGGCTTGATCTGTACTTATCGTATAGAATTATTTTAAGCCCAGGGTAGTTGCTCTTAAGATTGACTCCCTGCCAAGGCCATGTGTAGTGATTTTGAACAAGATACTTCATCCACATATGCTTTCAAGCCTTAGTGTTGATTCTATCCAGAAAGACTGATTGGACATGATTTAAGTACATTGTAATAGCTTGTTTTACAATCAGTGTAAATAAATGATTTGGAATTAATTATGTGTCTGTTTTGTTTCAGGTTGTGTTATGGTTGGTGTTGTTTTATTGTCTAACAAATGCAATGTTAACCCGGACAATGTTGCCACACCCATAGCTGCTAGTCTTGGTGATCTCACCACCCTCTCTCTGTTGGCGGGTGTCGCATGTTTACTGTATAAATCTATAAGTAAGTGTTGACTGCAAAGTCTTCTTGACCTCATTGCTTATATGACTTTTTTTTTTTCGAATACAATGTTAAAATGTTTAATAAGCCAAAAGAAGCAAATGTTTAATTTTCACATCATGAATTTTCGAATTCTAGGTAACAATTATTAAAATACCGGTATAGAGGAAAACTTGCTGTTTATAAATTCTGTTTGCATGATGGAAGGTTGTTGGTTTGATCCCCAGCTAGGTAATACCAAAAGACTTGAAAAATGGTATTAGAAGCTTCCTTGCTTTGGCTTGGCATTTAGAAGTGTTTTAGGACTGGTCCGGCTGGTGTCAATATAATGTGACAGGGTTGGGTATCATACCATGTGTCTACAGTATGATATTCCAGTGTGGCAGCACTTAAAATACTGTCTTAAATTGAGAATGATACAGAAAGTTTACATTGAGCTATCAAGAGAAACATATATAAAGGCATTTGATATTTAATTGGCTGGTGCCACTTCAGAGTCATGTTTTTTTTGTTGCAGCCTATAAAATGTAAAATGAATGCCATAGCTAAAATATATACTATTTGTTAAAATATCAGATTACATCTTCTCTGAAATTTCTTATTCCCCTTGTTTCAGTGTACAACATATGTCCCCAGTGATGAGAATTATATTGTTTATCCTACAGATGACTAGTTTTGCCTAGCCTAAGCAATGATTGATGTGGTTTAAATATTACAAAGTATGTAATGTTGTTAGCTAGCGCCAGTGATGAGAACTGTATTGTTTATATTGCAGATGACCAGGACTGGTGTGGTTAGCCCCGGTGTGGTTAGCCCCAGTGATGAGAACTGTATTGTTTACCTTGCAGATGACCAGGTGTGGTTAGCCCCAGTTATGAGAACTGTATTGTTTATCTTGCAGATGACCAGGTGTGGTTAGTCCCAGTTATGAGAAATGTATTGTTTATCTTGCAGATGACCAGGTGTGGTTAGCCCCAGTTATCAGAACTGTATTATTTATCTTGCAGATGACCAGGTGTGGTTAGCCCCAGTGATGAGAATTATACTGATTATCTTGCAGATGGCCAGGTGTGGTTAGCCCCAGTTATGATTGTTGTATTGTTTATCTTGCAGATGACCAGGTGTGGTTAGCCCCAGTTATGATTGTTGTATTTTTATTGCTGACACCCCTGTGGATTTATATATCTCTTCATAATCATTATACCAGTGAAGTTGTCTACTCAGGCTGGGTACCAGTACTTAGCGCCATGGTTATCAGCAGGTGAGAATAACAATTAAGTATTACAAAAGGGTACCAGTATATAGCACAATTGTTATTAACTGGAGATAGAAACAATCTGTATCTTTAACAATTACTTTGTGCAAATGTTCTGCATATCGAGACTTTGTGGAAAGCATCCATTTATGTGTCCGTAAGTCCTTATGCCCAGTCGTCTGCCACAAAAGGTGTCTGCTCTATACCATTTGTGGCAGACATTTGTTCGAAGTAAAATCTCTCAAGTGGTTAAAAAGGCAATGTAGCGGACACTGAATACTTCCTCTCTCCTACCTCCAAATATGATTTTGACTTGGAACCAACATGGCTGGAAAATGCACTCTGCGTGCTGCTGTAACTGTATATAACTGTAACTGTAAAATCCCTGAAGCATCTGTCTTTGAGCAGGGACTGGGAGAGTGGGGAGATAAAAACATCTATTTATAAATTGTTCAATAAAATATGTTGAGACTGTTGACAGTATCATTATTTGGTGGTTAATTCGTAATTTTATTCTATTTGCAGTATTGGTGGGCTCATTTTAGACTTCACTGTTGCTAACTATAATGGAATAGCTGTATTTCAACCTGTGATAAATGGTAGGTCTAACCTTTTACATTATCTTTTTATGCCCCCATTAACTTGACTCAATTGATCAAGATGACATAAATATGTGTCACACGTAATACCTTGACTCGTACCTCAAGGACAGTGTCACAATTTGAGTTTGTATGACAACACTTTGAATCTGTTTGAGGTTTTAAGTCCATCCTGTAACTTTATCATACATGGATGGATTTCAGAAACAATTAGCTCAATTTATCAATTTATCAACATGACAAAACGACATGTCACGTTAAGACCCAGAATCTTACCTCAAGGTCACACTTTCAGTTTGTTTGATATTTCATGTCTGGTCTGTAACTTTGTCTTACATGGAGGGATTTTAAAATAGCTTGACACAAGTGATCAGCATGTCATGATGATGTGTCGCCTGCATTTACCTGGAAAAATACCAAGACCGTTACATCAGATGTCAAGGTTATACAAAGGTTATGGTCATGCTTTATTGTAAAAAAAACATGAAATTGTATGTCTAGTCTGAAACATTACTCTTGATGGACAATCAAGGATATATTTTTGTCGCTGTCATGATTCCAACCTCATCACCTATGCAGTATTACTGCCCAGTGCATCAATTCTGATACCTTTTCTAGCTTCTGTTACCTCTGTTTTACAAATGATAATTCCATAATTTTACCTATTTTTCATCCTTCAGGTGTAGGGGGTAATTTAGTTGCTGTGCAAGCTAGTCGTATATCTACATCTCTTCATCAAGTTACCCGTCCAGGAAAATTACCAGTAAATTCAGTTCATGGCTGCCCAAACTGTCCAAGTGCCTTTTTTGGAAGCAGTAAGTAAAATCTTTATCATTTCTTTGCTATTCCTCTCATTACGAAGTTGTAGGAAATATTATTATAGTTTAAATTTATTGATTTTACTTCAATTGTGAAACAGGTTATTAGGCCTATATTAGAAAATTGTGTGTTTGTCCTTTGCCTATCCATCACATTCATCTTGGGTAGGTAGGTGGGTAAATTATTTTATTATATTTTACATTAAGTTTTGTTGGACATAACATCTCTTTAAAGCAGCATAACCAATAACTGAAGATGTTTATTTTATGAAGAAATCACAAACATTTTTGTGAAATTTGATCGCCTTTCGTGGATTTTTTTTTGTGAAGCAATACAATTATTGGGGCAATATATTATCAGGCAGATAGGTAAGCAACAAACAAACAATATTTTATTTTAGGCCTTACATCTTACACAAATCATGTTTGAAGTCTTCTTGAATATAACTAGTACTAAACATATGCAGAAAAAGTGTCTTGCTCAAGGACTCCACACGTAGCCATGGGGAGGATCGAACCCAGTACCCTCCGATCAAGGGTTCAATGCTCTACTACTGGAACGTGTGCTGCATAAGGAAATATAAACTGGTCTACATTTAAATTTGTTCCAGCACAACTTTACCACATTGTGTTCATTCATGTTATATAATATTATGAAGAGTTCATTTCTATTTCATTAAAGATTCTTTTGAAGCATAAACAAAAAATATATCTAAACTGTCAAATAAACAAACCTGCAATTACAAGATATTTGATATTGGAGATATGGAGAAGCCTGTGTAGCACAACAACTATTTGATAGACAGATGTAACTGTCGACTTCTCCACATGCCATTTAAGCACAGAGGCACCCCAGCGCTTGAATGGCAGAAATGATATGCCTGCCCCAGCACTTGAAATCTTACTAAACAATATCTTTCAAAACCTTATATTCCTTTAAATCTTCATTTTTCCTAGGAACTATATTCTTGTAATTCCTTGATTTTTCTTTTTTAATACATAAAATGAAACATACTAAATTTAATTACTTTTACCGATTTGTACCAATTCTATTAATATAAATGTAAATCTATTTTAATGAGTGCTCTATACATCACATGAAAATTTTTCGGAGCAGACACTTGAGTGTGCGTGCTCATACCCCAGCGCATGAATTCGAACTTTGAACTTAGTTTAAGCAATATTTTATTCACATAAGTACATAATTATATTTCGCATACATTTAACAATAAAACATAATTGTTAAATGTATGCTAAATAAACCTTGAACTTTACTTGGATAATATATTTGTTACATTGATTATACATAGAGACTTGTATAACACAGTTGCTTGTTGTTTATAATTATGTTGTTTATGATTGTGACTAGTGCGACATATACATGTACACTTGTTATTAATTACATAAGGCCATAATAAATTAATTGCTAGATTATCATCCCTGCCTGCCCCATAATTTTCATGCCGCCCTGACCTTTTTTTATTTTCATATAAAAAAAAAAAAATTATAAATGAAAATAAGAAATAAAATCCTCCTGCCCTTCCCATTTTTATGAAAAATTTGGATGATTATCTAGCAATTAATGATAAAATGATAAATGAAACACATGTACTTGTTTTTGTTGTAGAAAAAGAACAATGGCTAGGAGGACACTTTGTCTCGTTATGTAAAAAAATAAATCCATTAATTAAAATTTAGTGGTTAAAGTTAAGTATTTTTTAAAAAAAGAAAACATTTGATATCTTTATAATTCTTATGTACTTTAATTTATATGTACTATTCATTATTCATATACATTTATGGAGAATCTTTTCATTATTATTTCAGATGTGAATTCACGTGCAACTCGTGTCCTGTTAGCTCTAGTCATTCCAGGCCATCTGATCTTCATGTACACCATCTCTTTCATGAAGGCAGGTCACACCAGTATCACTCTCATATTCTCTGTCATGTACCTAACTGCTGCTGTTTTGCAGGTAAGTACATTGAGTGTTGCAATTGCCACGGTTACCCAAACTCATCATCAGATACCCATGTGTGATCCATTCCGATACTATCCATTTATCACTCGTGGGATATTACACTAGTTTTTCGTTGTTTTTACCAAGCCACGATGCAACCATATGATTGGTTCCTTCACAATTTCATGAAGGGAACATAATCCAATCGCAACACTAGTTTTATGTAAATGCCGAAGAGCTAGCATATTTTCCCACGGTTGGTGGATGGAGAGTATCGGAATTGACACCCTTGGGTATTTGACGATGACCCAAACCATGCCAATTGATATATATATCTGATTCCAGTAATACTATATGCTTCCAACTGATCAATTTATCAAGTTGGTATGGCTTAAACAACAAATCTCTCAAGCAGAATTTTCCAGTACCAAGTTTGAGCCAATGAAATTCAACTGTATTACAGTATAAACAAAATATCAACTGGTACATATCTGAATGCACTAGTGCTTTACGCTTTCAACTGTTCGCACCAACGTCGCTTATTTCATGAGAGTTCAATAAAGAAAGATCATTTATTATCCTCATATTTAATATTTAGTTTAACTTGATTAATGCACTGGGTAACACTGCCGTGCCCTGTGTCTTATTCATCTAACACTGATACATGGGTGAATTATGTGCTGCATTTAAGTTAAAATTGGTTGAAAAAGGAACAGCAAAGTCGTGTCTCCTGTACAGTACCCATACATCACGGCTTCAAAACCATTAATAATTATCGTATTTTGAAGTCATAATCAATCAAAAATCTTGGATAAGTCTGATTTTATCCAAAATGATGGTATAAGCTAACTGGACTGTTTATGTGTAGGTGTTTATTGGAAATTAACAAAAATTCTTACACTGAGAGACTTTAAAAACACAAAACTCTTAATTGAGCATATCTGGTACGAGTTGGGTTGATGCATTAACACTTGTTGGCCACCACCGAGAAACGTTAATGAGCTTTCCCACACCTTGGGTCTCGACACTGTATTACAAATATTGTGCTTTAAATGAGGTGAAAATGTGTTGCCTGCATTGCTGTAAATGGTCATTAGAACCGCTACTAATTGCAAAGTCGGCGGTTTAGGGTACTGCTGTTTGAAATGTAAATTCTCAAGGGAATTGATAATATTTTCCAATAATATTTCACACAATTTGTTAGACTTATATATATGTTGATTGTTGCCAAATTTGATTGTAAATTAATACATACAAAACGTTTTTATTTTTACCAAATCTGAATTTTTTAAAGTCCTTCAGTGTTTTGCATATACATATATACATCAGGTTGCTAGAGAACTATGCAGCACTATATATATTGCCAACCAACTGTATTTTAGTTTTCTATACTACAGTCCAAGCTGTCTTAAGCAGCAAGTGAAGGGAAGAGACAAAAGACAGGTTGTTTAATACAGGTTAATTTGCTCTGAAAGCATAGTAATGAGAAATAGCAAATATGGCTGCATAATACAGGTGGCTGCTTAATAGAGGTGACTGTTTACACAGGTTTGAATGTTCTATAATAATGCTGCTAATAGTTAAATTTCTAAAAAATCTAAACTACATGCTGTCAATTTTAAAATTTCAGGTTGCTATATTACTGTACGTTGCCAACTGGATGGTACATTATATATGGCGTAAAGGTGATGACCCTGACAATGTTGCCATTCCCTACCTTACTGCACTGGGAGACCTTCTGGGGACAGGATTTCTGGCCATTGCCTTCCATATTCTGTTCTTGATAGGCGACAGAGATGCAGATTTGGGAGATTAGCTTTAATATTTATAATAATTTATTTTTAGGTTGACGGGAATAGCTCGACTTTTAGGAATAACTTGGGCATTTTGTTTGGTTCATCATTTATTGTAGCCAACCACAGAAGTTAACATTCCTCAAGGAATATGTCATTTCTTTATATTTCTAGTTAAAAAGCTTATTACTGCACCGAACTATCATCAGAGTAGTGACCTAGAAATGTTACTTTACATTCCCTACAGTGTGCTTAACAAATATCTGCAATTATGACGTAGTCTAATGTTCAAGAGGGATTCTTTTAGTGTTGCAAAACTAAAACAGGGTTGATGTACATGTCTCACTTTTATTAATGTTTTTCAATCATGTTACTGGTTTGCATTTCAAGGTTAATATATTCAAGGCTAATATTAGTCCCGCCCTTTCCAAGAAAACAGGAGACATGAGTGTTATTGTTCTGGCAGTGGCTATAGAGTTGACAACAAGCGTTTTGAGTTTTTTCAGTTATCTGTTTCTCAGAAACTGTTCTATAATCACCAAATTTGATACAAAGTTTTTGTTTTTGTATTTAATTTCGTTTCTCAGAAACTGTTCAGCCATGAGTCAAGAATCTTGTTTTTTTAGTTATGTTATGGGTATTTAATAATTTATAGATGGTATCACATCTTTATCTGATGTAATTTGTCTAACTAAGACCTTGCATTAATAGCTTTCTGCATAATCTCAGATTGTGATAAAGCGACAAACTCCACGGACTGGCTCACTCTACCTCCGGTTCGGAGAAAGTGAACACTCCTGCATTTGACAACCACTTTGTTGGAATGCTGGTTTCCAGCTCTGTGTCAATCTTACATTGAATGCCATTTATAATATGCAGTCTCCCCAAATGCATTGCAAATCTGTGAACATTACAGAGGAATTCTTATCAACAAGGCGCGAAGACACTCACGCTCAGTCCCATTCTGGCAGGTATTTCCTGCATCGAACTTAAAATTGTTTACTTATCTGTATGGTGTCATGATGCTTGTTCAGGCTTCAATGTTTTTTATGCATAGAAATTGTTTTTGCTAGGCTGTTCTAACTTCTGTCTTGAACACCCGATTGTAACCAAAGAAAATCATACATACTGAACTTCCAGTCCAAATATTGATATTTTCAAATAAACTACATTTTTTTTATTTAAGTAATTTTTAAAAATGATATAAACATTAAAACTTTTAATAAACCTGCTTAAAGATAAATACATCATGAAATATTATTTTATGCCAAACTTCAATGGACGCCAATTGCAGCAAGAGTCACAGTCAAGATACATAGGCTGACTTCTGGATGCAGGTTACTAAGCGATACATTTGATTCCACTCAAGTCTTCTGTTTTAACCCTTTATTCCATAGATACACGTTTTCCCACACCAATCACAGAAGGCCTTTGAAAACAGTGCAGGAAGAGTTCAGATTGCTCGTAACGAGCAATTTGAACACTTCCTGCACTGTTTTCCACTCTGTCGGTTAATATAAACATTATTCACCCAATAATTCAAAAGCCTTCTATATTAGAGGTATCAAAACGCATCTGTATTAGGTGTCCAAAGGTGTCTATATGAAGTAAAGGGTTAAGAGTCTTGCCACCAGGCAGGCACATATTGAGTCATTATGTTAAGTTTTATAGTATTTTTTATTATTGTTTAACCATAGCTTTTTCTTTATATTCATATTTTAATTGTAGAAAGAATCATCTGTACCTGTTTCACATAGTTAATTTATATACTTGTATACTAACTGGCTTTAAAAACACAACTCTATGTATTGTATCAAATCTAATATGACATGAATGATAAACCATGACAAAACTTTCTTACCTTATTTTTTTTTTAAATTTCAATTTTATTCCAACAATTTCGTCAGTTTAAAAAACAAATTTAACAAAGTAATTGATTGTGTAACATTTACAAATTGATAAAAAATGATAGCAGATCCGAGATAAAAATACATTCAGTATTCAAAATTTGTGTTTTTTAAGGCATTATTTAAGTATACATTGTAATTATGAATTTAAACACCTTGGCCTAAATAATAAAACTTGGTGCTCTCAAAACTCCAAATTGTTTTTTAGCTCTACTGATTTTTAATTGATCGACAGTGCTTATGTTCTGGTATGTCTGTATGTCTACATCTGAAATTTTTTAGTGTCAAAAGTACTGGTTCATTTTTATAACATTTTAGAAGAATGTTGTATTATGTACTTATAATTGGTCTTAAAACCAAATCAGGTTGGTCTGCTATACATGTACTGGTTCCTTTACACCATTCATTAAAAGAAAGAATTTACCCAGGAAGCCGATTCAAGAGCAGTTCATATATAAGCTGTGAGCTTTCTTCACAATTGAGCTTAAATGCATTGGTTTAAAATAAACTGTAACAAATAGTGAAAATTGTTTCAGCTTGGAGTGCGAATAATGTTGCGAAGGTTGTCGATTGTTGATTGTATAGACATCTAGCTGCAAATAGCATATTGATTTATAACCATTTTTGGTCTCGACGCGACGAAGGAGCGAAAGCAAGATTAAGGTGTTGCTTTTCTTTTGACAGCGGCATCAAACATTTATATTTAGCTCCATTGTTAAGTTTTCGTTTTTACACTATTTCTCACAGGTGCTAGGACAGTCATACTTGAATCATAGTTACAACTAACACCCTGCATCACATTATATACTGCAGATGCTGAGTGTGACCTACATTTCCTGGTCCATTGACATTGTTTGATGCTGAGTTTTGCATTAACCTCCAACGTTAAATTTTCATTTTTACACTATTTCTCAATAAGTACTAGTGCTAGGACACTCATACTTGGATCATAGTTACAACTAACACCCTGCATCACATCATATACTGCAGATGCTGAGTGTGACCTACATTTCGTGGTCCATTGACATTGCTTGATGCTTAATTTTGCATTAACCTCCAACGTTAAATTGTCATTTTTACACTATTTCTCAATAAATACTAGTGCTAGGACACTCATACTTGGATCATAGTTACAACTAACACCCTGCATCACATTATATACTGCAGATGCTGAGTGTGACCTACATTTCATCGTCCATTGACATTCTTTGATGTTGAGTTTTGTATTTACCTCCAACATAAAGTTTTCATTCTTACGCTACTTCTCTATTGGATCATAGTTGCAACTTACACCCTGCGTTAAAGTTGTTGTGTTTTTTTAAATATGTTTTACTTAGAAATACTGGTTAATGTTTTGTGTGGAGCTACCATCCAGTTCATATCTCAAAAATCACTTAATGTATTTGATCGAAACTTCACACAGTACTTCCTACAATATTTCTTAGTCATTAAACCTACTACATTAACCAAGTTAGATAACTCTTGCATGAATATATGCAAATTATTGTGTCATAATTTTGCAAATCGTGGCTGTTACTAAATTCATCAAATCAAATGTTATTACTTTGTTACCACTAGATTTAAACAATAATTTTCGAGCTTTAAAGATACATGTGGCCATTTTTGTCATTGTATTTTAATTTTTTTCTCTCCCATGTGTGTACTAACGGTCAAAGCGGACACGGTGAGACATGTCATTCCGCGGAATTCTTGTTATATTCATTTTTTATAATATATAAATTAATCTAATGGGCATTACCAGCATGCAATCAACCGATTTTCTTAAGACATAGTACCAGGTTTCTGTTTCGTCAATATTTTCCCAATATTTTACTTAAATACTTAAAAAACTTAAGTGATTTTTGTTATCTAAAGTTTTTAATTAGTGCGAGGGAAATCATATGCAACTTTACTGGAGCCAGCCTAAAATCATGACCACATGGATGCTTTCTTTTCTCAAGGTTTAATGTATTTGAGTTTATGTTTATATGTTGGTGAAACAGGCATCTGCTGTGTAACTGTTCCAGGTTATGCCAGGAGTTTGGTAAAAGCAATTATATAAAATAAAGTTCAGTTTTGTTAACTTGTTTTAGCTACTGTCTTACTTTCTTGTATGCTACAAATATAAACTGGATAAAATAGTTTTAATGGAAAGGACATGCAGCAAATTTTATTAATTTTCCTTACAACGGTAAAATTTTATAATCCCTTAAATGGTCCTCCGTGGTCTAAGGCACCATCGCAACAAGTTTGTTTCCCTCTTATGAGGCTGGTTTGATCCTCCATGGCTGAGTGGTTTAAGGTGCTGTTATCTAATGACCACTTACCTCTCACTGCTGAGGTTGTGAGCTCTGGCCACTGAGGTTGTGAGCTCTCACTGCTGAGTTGTGACCTCTCATTGCTGAGGTGAGCTCTCACAGCTGAGGTTGTGAGCTCTCACAGCTGAGGTTGTGAGCTCTCACTGCTGAGTTGTGACCTCTCATTGCTGAGGTTGTGAGCTCTCACAGCTGAGGTATCGAGCTCTCACTGTTGAGGTTGTGAGCTCTCACAGCTGAGGTTGTGAGCTCTCACTGCTGAGGTTGTGAGCTTCACTGCTGAGGTTGTGAGCTCTCACTGCTGAGGTTGTGACCTCTCATCGCTGAGGTTGTGACCTCTCACTGCTGAGGTTGTGAGCTCTCATCGCTGAGGTTGTGAGCTCACTGCTGAAGTTGTGAGCTCTCATCGTTGAGGTTGTGAGCTCTCACAACTGAGGTTGTGAGCGTTCACTGCTGAGGTTGTGAGCTCTCATCGCTGAGGTTGTGAGCTCACCACTGAGGTTGTGAGCTCTCACCACTGAGGTTGTGAGCTCTCATCGCTGAGGTTGTGGGTTTAAACCCAGATCCACCAAAAATCTTTGCAGACGAGGATTTCCTTCAACACAAAAACTGGATATGCCATAATAATGCAGTGTGTAGAAAATAGTGTTACACCTAATTTTAAAAAACAATGTCTTAAATACATTTTATTTGGCTAAGTGTCATAACTGATACTTGTAAAAGGCGTCCTATATCAAACATTTTGTGTATTTTGATTTCATCAGCTTTCATCGTGAATACATAAAGTCAGAGAAATATCAGTATCTAATTTAATTGAGTATTTTTTACTTGCATTTTCATAACTAGCATGGTAACATAAATTTTTTGGGAACCTTTTATAATTGCTCAGGTATAGACTTTCTTAAGACAATTAGATGCGTGGACAGAAGTAAAATTCATTTCAACATTGTTGTTTGTTCCATTGAAATGTTGGGGTGCTTTCACAAAAAAACTGATAATAAAAAAAATTGTAAACATAAACCATCAATTATTCAAAATATTTATAATATTCATCCAAATGAACATGAAGTTGGCCCAAAACGCGAGAAAAATGATATATTTTGTGGAAATAACAATCAGTTCAAAAGTCGATCAAAATTTTATCATACAATGAAGAAAATGTAAAATTGACCTACGGATATTTTTATTGCAAGTTGTTTTGTGAAATGCAGCCAAGAAATGTACCCTATATTTCTACCCTTGTCACAGCTGTGTTTATAGGAGTGGTCATGGTCAATACAGTCTCATTGACAATACTTGTATACATGTACATTGTATAATATAAGAAAAATGCAATAAAAAGATAAATTAAAATTTAATAAATACTTTTAAACATTTCAATTTTTGTGTTTTTCTGTATTGTCTAGTATTTAAGGTCCAAGTTTAAAGGTTACAGGTGAGATTTTTGGGAAGGTGAGCATAGTGATGCCTTCTATCGCTATTGTGTGCAGTACAATTTTATTCTATAACCTTTGTAATACTGTGGACCACGATTTAATCCGACGTTTAAAATAGTTCTGAAAGTTTCAAAACACAATTGCTATCTATAGCAGAGGATGTATTACACAAGAGATTCAAAATTTTATTTTATGGAGGTTTGTCTTCTATAGAAGTAAAATTTTCAAATGGGCATTACTGAAAGCATGAAAGTTGCCATTGAAATATATCGGAGCACATTTACTTTTCCTTGATAAAAACAGGGACCTAATTAGCAACACTCCAGATAGATGTCTTTGTGTAAATATACAAACAAATATGATCAAGACGCCCTTATTTGGAAATCAAGTGAATTAATACTTTAAATAAACTCCATCAACACTCTGATTTCGATTTATAGGCACATCAGATATAAAAAAAAGCTGAATTTTCATCGATTTACTCAACCATAATTAATAGCCGAATATCTAGTCCAAAATGTATCGAAGCTATGAAGGCTGATTATCGATTTTTCGTCTTTTACATTATTTTTAAAGTTTGTGAGAAATCGGTGTGAATTTCAAATGGCGTTGCAAGTGCAAATTATCTGTGATGCTAGGAACAACAATTGATTATTTTGGAAATAATCAAAATCATATATCTAAACACAGTATCAATGTGGAAAAATATATTATAATGCCAGTAATAAATGAGCTTGTTGGTAATACCGGAAATCTGACAACAAATTAAACCTGAGGCCCAAGTCGCTCATCTGGTTTCACATGTCGCTATGAAGAACTTGTTATAGTTGTAGATGAGAAAAATAAGAAATATCTGTTTCCTTATAGCGTTTCTATGTAAAGTAAGACACCTTCAATGGACCCTTGCCCCCTCCTTTCAAGTAGACTCCTTACTTTTGGGCCACTGCTGGTCTCTTATTTATATCAAGTCCTTACATAATAGTATTTCAATAAAACTCATATAACAGTATCATCACCAGTATAAGTTTTTATTTACCAGCGCACTTTGAATTGGTCATTTAGGTGAGAAATATAGCAGTATTAGAAAATTCCGATGTTATGTATAGGTAGACAGTTACTTTAAAATGGGGGGATTCATTTAACTCTTGGAAATTTTGACTACTAATTTTTTGTTAAATATTTACTTTTATACAAGTATTGATTTTTTTTTTTATCATTTTTTGTCATGTTCACTATTGTGGTTAAATTATCAACCCCGGTGTGGTTCCAGGGAGCCATGAGTGATGGCAAGAATAGGATCACTGTGGCTTATGCATGTTGTTAGAAGCGACAAATTAAGTAATACAATAGAATTTGCTGAAACTCTGCAGTTCTGCAGGTATCAAGGTTCTAGGTTCATTCTGCATATCCATTTGTTGATGTATTTTTTTTAATCTGTATGTTAATTTGTTGTTTTTGTACATGAAGAGTGAACCTGGAATCTTCCTTCCTGTTGGCGTCGAATAACCTATGTGTTGGTACGCTGTAAAACCCTATTCATTCATTCATTAAAACTATGCATACCGAACAGAATTATTCAACAGAAGTAAAAACAACAAAATAATAAACTCTTAAAAAACAAGATTTTTGACTATTCGCCATTTTATCCCTGCTAGCCCTTCACGGACATAAAATACCCTTAAAAAGTCTCGGTGCCCTTAACCATAATTTTGCTAGGAAAGTTCTTAAAGAGAAGTTTTGAAAATTCACAATTTAATTTCTTTTTGAGCCCCTGTTGAACTCTAATGGATATTAAATCCCCTTTAAAGGACCCAGTCTTAACGGTTATGACTAAACAATGATCCAAACCACTAGATAATTAAAATAATACGTAAATAGGTGAGAAAAACAAAATTAATCTGTTTTCCCATAGAAGTCCTATGTAAAAATAAAAGTCCCCTTACAGAGCCCCAGTATATCATAACCCCTTTATTTGAACAACTTTGAAACTCCTATTCATAGGGGACATTTAAACCAAATATTAACACATGGCTAATCAGTTTATAATATAAGATTTTGAAATTTCACAATTTTATCTTTTTTTGGGGCCACTGCTGGTCTCTTATTTATATCAAATCCCCATTAAATGATCCTGTCTTAACTGTTATGTCTAAGCAATGCTCCAGACATAAAGATGATTAAAATAATACCTAAAATAAATCAGAAAAGCAGAATCTTCTGCTTTCCAATATTATTCCTATGCAAAATCAATGTCCCCTTTATTTGAACAAATTTGAAACTCCAAGTAATTGGGATCATTTATACCAAATATGAACAAATTTGATTGGACAGTTCTTGAGAAGAGATTTTTAATGGAAGGACAATGGACAATTTTTACCATGGCATAAGCCCTGCTGGCCTTTGGCCAGGAGAGCTAATACTGGAACACAACGGCAATATGTACAACTAGACTTCACACTAAACCTAAGCACTTTTATTTGAAACAACTTGAAACCCCTATTTATTTAAAAATATTAACAAATTTGACATACTAGTATCAGTTCTTGAGAAGAATATTTTTGAAAATTAACAGTTTTATCCCTTTTTTGCTAAAAGACTCTGTTCCATAGCTGTTTTTTAACTGAATTGAAATGAAACGTCTGCTCATAGGGATCAGTAATTTACACCAACTACAAACAAATATGGCTTGTTGGTTCTTGGAAAGACTTTTAAATCAAAATTTCCCTTTGTTAAACTGACAAGTTCCCGGGGTGGGGCTTATTTAGACCTTAGGGTCATTGCTTTAAACAAAACTGAGAGATAACCATTATGTGATGCGACATGCAAACTAATGAAGATCCAGGTCTTGCATTTTCGGAGAAGATTTTTAAAATTTTGAAAATAAAACCAGGGTCATGATTTGAGCAAACTGGACAGCTTCACGAAAGAATGTTTCACATAAAATTTGGTGAAAGTCTGTCCAGCAGTTACATAGCAGTCATTTGAAGCCTAAAGTTAACGACAGACACAGCACCATCACAAAGCTCACCTGTGAGCATTTGGCTCAGTTGAGCTAAAAGTAGTTAAGATATGAATACTCCTGTGCATTATATAAGGCATATGCATTTTAATACGAATGTGTTTTACACGAGTTTTATACATGCATATAAAATATTACAATGGGTAACCATTTCTTTCAATGAAGTCGCACAAATTTTGACAAAAATGGGAATAAAACTTAATTATTTTTCTTAAAACTGGATAGCAAGACGTAAAAATGTATCGCAATACAAGAGAAGAAATAAATCCTCATTGAAATTGAATGTATCAGTTTAGAAATTTCAACATTACTGTTAAATTACATGTAGTTGTTATAAAACTAACTCTCAAACTTTGTAAGGTTTTAATAAATTAAGTATCTAGGTTTAGATACAAAATATGTCTATTGTTCAATAATATCAACCATTATATATATTGGCTTCACTAAATCAGTTGCATGAAAACCAGTTTTTTTTGTATTTTAATGCCTTGTAGATGTTCATTAAATTTGATCGTTTCTTTTAAACGGCTAAATAATAAAAGATATTAAGCTGGTCAATGACCGTTAATTTATGATGTAATTCTTAATACAATGTTACAAGTTTTTCTACTTTAATAGTCATTGATTTAAAATTATGACTTTTTTTTTTTAAAAATTATGAAAGTGTTGTTTATTAAATAATGATACTAGATTATTATTCTTGGTCCCCTAGAAAAGAATTGTCAAAATATGTTTAGCAGTAACTTATCTTAAAAATGAACAAGTCCGCAGTTTTCTAAGAATAAAAGTACACATAAATGTATTAAGATGAAGTGTATCTATGATTACTGCATTGTGATTGGTTAATTATTTAGCATTATTTTGATGCCATGGAAGTCTAACAGATCCAGTTATCTTAATCCTTTACTCCATAGATACGCGTTTTCCTGCACCAATCACAGAAGGCCTTTGAAAACAGTGCAGAAAGAGTTCAGATTGCTCATAACGAGCAATCTGAACACTTCCTGCACTGTATTCCACTCTGTCAGTTCATATAAACATAATTCACCGATTGCTGATGCGTAATGAATTAATGCTTTCAATATTAGAGGTGTCAAAAGGCGTCTATATGAAGTAAAGGGTTAACCATTGTTACCTTGGATCCTGGAAGGTTAACCAATACTCCAGCATATCCATCTCTGCAAGAAGCTGATAACTTTGCAACTAATATCAGCAGTGAGAGACAACTGAGAATGAGATGCACTGTGGTCAGGCAGAGATTCGAATTCATGACCCCTGAATCGAGTCAGATGGGTTACTGACTGAACCAGGCTAAACCAGGCTTAACCACCCCAGTGTGGATAAGGAAATCACATCTGTGAGTTGAGGATATCAGTAAAGAATGAGGTTCTGTCAAATTCCCTTGGTCTTGCATTAGCAAAAGGGTCAGATTTCCTTATATAAAACCCACAGGTAGTTATATCTTGATTCCAAATATACACACAAATTGAATTTGTTCTAGAAAACAGTAAAATAATTCAATCCCCAAAGGAGTACTGTTATGGTGGGAATGAGGCCATGCAAATTTCTCATCCTGGCGTTAGATGCTGGAAGAACTAGAAGAGCAAGTTTTTTATTAGAGGAAATTTGTAAATGAATGGAAAAATATTCCAGGTGCCTGAATGTTCAGTTGCTTTTTACTATATATTTATAGCATATACATGTTCCAAGTGGCAGTTCTATTGTCCATTTTACTTTATTCGGAAGTTGTTATATTAAAACCACCTCCCTTGCCCACTTTTCTTTACAACAGCAATCTCAATTTCTTGTCTGGAAATTGTTTTGTATGTTATACCCACTACGGTAGAGTTCTTGTAACTATTGATTCAGTAAAAAGAAAAACAGTAAAAAAAAACAAAATGATTTTTTAACTGGGATAATGCCATTTCAAACATACATGTATATATACGGCATACCTAGTTTTATTGGTGGAGGTAGACCTCAGAATGAATCTGAACAGGATCACCATCTGTTATTTATGGGCCAACTTTCTCAAAGTTTCGGACCTATCTGGCTTCAAATTCACCATTAAAACTGCTTGCATGATCAGAAAATATTGCACAAAATTTTGCAAGTGTATACAAAATAATTACTCTGTATTTTTAATGTTGTTTAACGCCATTTTCAATGCATTACAGGTTTTAAATGGCATATCCAGTTTTATTGGTGGAGGATAACAAATAAATCTGAACAGAACAGAACCCACACTCTTCGGCAAGTAACTGGTAAACTTTCTCACAAAGGAGTTTTTGGACCCAGACCCATGACCTTAGCTAAAGGCAAGTGATCTTAAAGACTGCTTTACAGTGCTCGACTGTGGAAGATACAAAACTTTTAAGTTATAATTAACTAAAAGATATAGCTATGCTTTGTTGGACTAAAACTGTTATGTGATGGGGTACATATTTTCAATTTGAATATTATCTTGGCTATACTTAAATGCATTTATAAAAATCGAATAAAAGAAAGCCACTACTATAGATGCAAGTGTATTTATACTCTTCTGTTTTATACACTTGCAACAATATACAAATAAAAATCTATGCAAAAATAATGAAATTGTATTTAAAATGGTCCAAAGTAAAATTGTAACACTGATCACACCTACTAAAAGAGTAGGTGTTTTTGTGTGCGAGTATTTTGTTCACCGAAATCCAACTAGAGCAAGAATGTTTAATAAAAAAACAAAAACATGACCATTCCTCTAGATATTTTTTTTTTACTATATGCAAACTTGATTTTGATTGAAAATAACAAAGAAATAATGTGACTATAAAGCTATACAGCCTTTATATATAAAAATATCTTGTGTGGTTTGCCAACAATGATTTTTTTTATTCTTGAAATATTCAAGTTTACCGAACAAAACAGTTTGTAGCAATATGGCATTAATAACCTTGCTGTAATGCCAGAAATGCAACAACAGAAAAGTTAGTTTACAAACATACCATCTTGTTAATGGACAATGAAATAACTCACGCTCGTTTTCTATCGTAAATATTTACTGTCTGTACTTTTTATGTATATGAAATTGATTAAGTCTATGTAAGTATGTAATGTATATAACAGAAAAAAACAAGTGTATATTAATCAGTAACAATATTTTTGGACGAAATCCTCAACTGGTACAATATATATGCCTCTCACTTGGGTTAAAATCACTGTCAATTCATGCAATCTATTATTTGCATCCATTTAGTCCATTAACATTTTTAAAGAGAAATGTTTTTCTTCCAGTCAATATCCGTACACGTGTCATACTTGTTACAAATCGTGCTTAAATGCACAAATAAAGTAATATTGTGTCCATGAACCAATGTAAATTGATCTTTTGAAATCTTCTTTTTGCATGTAATAGTTTTTCAAAAAAGTTCATATCCATATATATTTATATACATATAGTGACTGAGATGATGAAGTCTCTCCTTGCGTAACATGTACGTACAGCTTCACATCACACCTGTCATCATTTAACTTCCATACTATTTTCTTCTACAAGTGGTGGTTGATTCGGTGACCCATGCTTCTTTCGTCTTTTTTTCAACATTGGGTTCTCTGACTCGTCTAAATTTTTAATATTAACCATATCATAATCCACCCTCATGGTGGCCAAGGCATTTGTCATCTCCTCCTGAAAATCAAATGAAAAACTTAAATTCCTTTGAATCAGGTTGTTGTTGTTTTTTTGTACACATCTGTTAAAGGAAATTTATCAGGGTTTTTCAACATAAAAACATATTTTTTTCAATAAATCATGCCTATACACGCTATTGCCTAAAGGGTATATATTTAAACATGCCAAAATAATAAATTAATCAAAGGACTCAAGACCCTGAGAGGCGCCATTTATTTGTTTGAATATTTATAGTCATTGCTATGCCATCTGGGGCTAATGACGATCAGTTAGCCTAACTTCTCTTTCCTGGGATCTTTGAAGGTTAACCAGTACTGGAGTACACCCATCTCAGCAAGTGATGGATAACATTCTCATTTCAATCAGCGGTGGAGACGTGACATTGAGACATAATGTCATATATCAATCATCACGAAGACTTTGGCCAGATGGGATTCAAACTCATAAACCAAGGATTGATAGTAATACGCTCGTCACAGGGGGAATTACTGTTATTGACCATTATGAAACTATTCATTGTCAGAAAATTGTAGCTAATTCAAATAAAACACATGTAATAAGAAATGAGATTGGGTGGGTACGGAATGGGTATGCCATCCTGTGTTGAAAAAAGTGTAAGTTTTGTGTTCATTAATGCATCGTTGTACAACTACATGCATTTATTTTACCCTCTATCCACATGCTAGGTTTCACAAATGTAGCTATGATAGTTTTTGAGCTACCACAGGATCCAGACTGTGCCTGTAAGTTTACCAATTGCATGCCATTGTCGAAGCAACCACATTTTTTGTCAGACTGAAAAAAATGACCTGTACTCTCTCCTCATTTCCCTCTACCTATATGCCAAGTTTGACAAACCTGGCTTGGACACCAGTACGTGACTAAAAAGGTCTTTAATAAATAAGTAAGAACCGTTACAGTGTGTCGGCTGACATATACAATCTGGAGATGATTGTTTCAGCTGACCATGTAAAAAAGTAAGATGGTATAAATTGTTTGTACCATTTTTTTATCCACCATCCTTCTGCAAGTAACCGACAAACTTTCCGACATAAATGTTTTTTTGAGCAAGCAGGACTTAAACCTACTACCTTAGTTGTGAGAGGTAAGTGATCTTGAGATGGTGCCTCAGACCTCTCGGCCACGGAGGAACCACTACTTATATCTATGAATAAAACCAAATGAGGAACCCAATCTTGACTTCATGTACATCTATTGTGACTTGTATACAGAACACCAAAGTTTGACCTACCTGGACATCCATCCATGTGTCTTCTTCCTCACGGAGAACCTGAGCTGACATTAATGGTGTCTGTGGCACGACCTGATGATCCTATACAACAACAATCAAAGGTTAGACATAGAAATAAAGACAGTGTGTGGTGTCTGGCAATTCATCAATGACATTTGAGATCAAGTTAATGAGACAAATAAATTAACCATTATATAACATTTAACTTTGATGAAATTGTAATTTATTCACATCATCTATCTATTTACATTGAGTATTTGTGCAATATGGCCCACATTACCATTTTGGCACTCTTGGGTACCAACATTTAATGGTTGGTTGCACTATCAATCATCTAAACCACCAGCTTTGTATGGGTCCTTCCCTCAACACTTCTGTGAAGGGTATTTGAATAGTAATCTGTGCATTTGGAAGTTGGAGGCCAGACACGACCAACAGTGCAGTGTTTGGAAATAGAAAATACACTGCACTGATATACTGAAGTCATGTACATTACATCAACCTCTGAGGTTACCACCCAAATTTTGTGTGTGACTTATCATCATGTTATGCTAAACACTTCTATGAAGTTATTTAAAAATAATAGTCAAGTGCATTTACAGGGGTGACAAGACCAAAAATGCAGCATAGGGAAAAACAAAATCTCTATCTGCCCATGTTCAGTAGGTAACTTTAATATATGAGGAAGTCAACCAGACACTGTGTGTCTTCATGAACACTTCTGGGAAGTAACTCGTAAATCGGTCCATGCATATTGAAGTAACATGACAAACATGATTAACAATGCAGTATATGGAACACATCCTTCAAACGTCCTGTATGTGACCTTGACCTTTTGGGGTAACCATCCAATCATTGCGTGCGACAAGTCATCATGTTATACTGAACACTTCTATTAAGTTATTTGTAAATGGTCCAGGCATATGGAAGATATAAAGTGGACACGAAAGTGCGACTCACAAATTTACAGACTGGTGGATTGGCAGACCTTAAAACTTTCAATGGGTTGAGGCCTATAACCAAAAATACAGTACAAGAGGGGAGATAATTCCAAGTGTTTCGTTGGATTCTCTTCAAAACTTTGAGTTATCTTCTAAACAAGAATTTAGACAGATGGAAGAACAAAGTGGTAGCTACATACTCGCCCTCACAGAAATGTTAAATGCTATAATATTTAAGGAAAATTAAGTTATCAAGCGGAAACCATTTCCTATCCCATTCCAGTATAAAAAAAATGGGCATAAGTCTTGTAAACTAAGCAGTATTGAAATTCAATCCCATGCAAGCTGCTAGTGCACTTTTCCTGTATAAAATACTTACCGATATCCATTTGTTCCGCATAACATCTTCTATAGTTAAGCGTTCTTCTGGCACAGTTTTTAGCAATCCCCGTATCAAATCTTTTGCTGAAAATAGCAAATATGATATTAAACTGAGATTGAAATGAAATATCTCACGAAGTTATTTATTTCACCATTCCAATTTAACAATATACATACAATATCTTTACAGCATATTTTTTAGAAAAAGCAGCATTATTCATGATTTCATTATAAAACATTATTTCAAAATAACTGACAAGTTTTTTTTTTAAATTTTGTACCATCTTTTGAAACCCTGCTCCATTCTGGATTTGGGAATTCGTATTGCCCATTCCTAATCCGTTTCTTCATACCGGGTGATATAGCTGCACCATGATTACTATAGAAAGGTGGGTAACCACACAACCTATAAAAAACAAGACATTTCATTAAATCAGATTGGCCGCAAAAAATGGTCTAGTTTTGGTGAACATTTATACCTGCATAAATATGGAGTGGACACGAAAATGGGAACAAACGGACCATTATTACCATATTGCCCATGTACTATACAGATGGGGATAATACACAACAAACAATATGATGGTTACTTCATTATTTATTAAATTTTTTTGTATAATTATATTGATTATGATTCAATCTAACGCAGCTCTATCTCAATGGCAGAACCAGTACTAAGTGTTGTGTTCAAGATACCACCAGATCTGGGATTGAATGGGTGAATGTCGGCTCAAGACCCCTGAATAACAGTTGCAGTCTGTTTAAGTTGTAACACTGGGGTTGCATAATTGAGAAGAAATTACGGTCTCTATTGTACCAGCTCGATAAAATTGATATTCCAATTGTGTGCATAACCAGTTGTCATGAACACCGTTTTATAAAATATTTACATGTCCATAATGAGATTTTGGCAGTCAGAAAATATGAAACATAGTCACATGATCATAAAAATTTCACATGTCCTTTAATAATGAGATTTTGGCAGTCAGAAATAATGTAGTCACATGATCATATATTTCTGTAAACTAATCAATACAGTTTTATTTTATATATAAAATACATTAAAATGATTTGTAATTTTGTTGCAATAAGGTCAAGTGTTTCCCATGTTTCCCATGGACATGAAAGGAGAGTACACTCAGTCATTAATATACTGTAACCACATGGTCAAGTAGAGATTCAGGCAGGGACTTGATCTTGTAAATACGCATCCTTCCAGCCACTGACTGATATATTTTAACATTTTGTGGAGCCTGTTTTCCAGTGGTAGAGCATCAGACCCAGGATAGGTGGGCCATGGGTTCGATCCTCTATTACGGCTTCCTGTGTCATCCTTGAATAAGACACTTTTTCCATATATACTTAGTACTACCCAGGAAGACCTCAAGCATGATTTGTCTAAAGGTTGTAATAACTTATTTCACAATCAAGGTAAAATAAATAAGTTGAAAAAAAAACATTTTTAACTTAAACATGTGACTATAATGTCAAGTAAATTTTTCTTTATTGGTTTTTCTGCCAGACCATAAAAACTGTACCCTTAATATCAAACATGACAAGTGAGCAGACCCTTCAACCAGGTCAGTATGGATCCACACCGGCCACTTGACTATCTATGGGAAGACACTTGACAAATAAATACATTGATCTCCATTTGGCAGGAAGCAGGAAACATTCATTATCAATGTTAGGATAAGCAATGGCAGCTTGTGTAGTTAGTATCCAAGAGATAACCAGTGGTTATTGTATATCATTTAATTACATATCGGAAAAAATAACATAAAATATATTTTCAATTTAACACAATGAATAAACACATTCATCATATTTTTAGTTAAAGACTTCTAAATTATGACTAAAAAATGTATCAGCACATAAGACTGCATTAGAAAAAGGAAAACTATACAAAGATAGTTATCCAGGATATGATGCTTTAGTCATTTCAATTTATTTCCTTTATAATCAATTATTTATGTTAAATCAAGTATTCATTTTTTTAAACACTCATGCAACTATCTGTCTCACTGACATTGTAATAGTATTGTGATGTAACACCATTTTCAACACATTCCCGGCTATTAAATAAAAAAGCATTTACATTTAAATGCAAATAGAAATCTCAGAAGGAACCCTGAGTAGAACCGCCATCCATCCATATGTAACTGGCAAGAGTTCTCACATGAACAGGCTGGGCTAGACAACATTTCTGTGGTGTATAGTGAGTGATTTTGACATCACTTTTGTGGCGAGAAATGAATGCTTACAATAGTCTGATAATATGGCTTTGAAATTAAACTTGTGTTCTGTATCAAAAGCAGTATGTCAGGAAAAATCAATATTAACCCTTTACTTCATATAGACGCCTTTGGACACCTAATATAGAAGGCTTTTGAATTATTGGATGAATTATGTTTATATTATATTAACTGACAGAGTGGAAAATAGTGAAGGAAGTGTTCAGATTGCTTGTTACGAGCAATCTGAACTCTTCCTGCACTGTTTTCAAAGGCCTTCTGTGATTGGTGCGGGAAAACGCGTATCTATGGGGTAAAGGGTTAATGTCTAAAAAATAAAATTCTTTCTTATTTTCTCATGTTTTTCATAAGAAAATGAAATGCAGTTGGGCCTTGTAGTTCATTTAGATTAATTGCACTCTGTGTAAGTGACTTAACCTGGCAATGAACTATTAAAACAAATATAGTTAATAAATGAAAGAAACAGTCAGAATATAAAAACTACTTACAATATATACATAATAACACCTAATGACCACATGTCACATGACTTGTCATACTTTTCTGGACCTAATACTTCTGGTGCTGAAAAAATCAACAAAGACAACAACATATTAAAACTACTGCCTTGTTTCAGTACTTGCTACCAGATAAATAAACTATTCAAGCTTTGCTTTTCATTTCAAATAGTTTGTTATATAACAGAAAATGTCAGCTATGTCATTTAAGACATATCATAAAATTACTACTGCCATTGACATTTGGAATGCATCTAAATCATTCGTCACATAATCATCCGACTTCATATATGTTACAACTAATCTCACTTATATAGACGATGGAGTACTGTGTGTCTTAGTGGTATTTCAAGATGACTTGTCTCTCGCTGTTCAGACCATTTATTCAGACCCAGCTCTGTCTAAGTAACTTAGAAAGTTTGCCAGTTGCCTATGGTACCAGTGTTGGCCTCTCAAACCAGAGGTCACAGATTTGATCCAAGTCTCCGCCCAATGACCTCTCAAAAAAACAACATTCAGTATTGGTTAAACCAAAGAAACAGGCTCTAAAGAAATTCCAATATGCCCTGTGCTTATTTAGCAATTGAACCAAACAAAATTGATATACACATCATATTATGTACCTGTGCAAGGATGTGAAAACACATATAACATGATAAATATAGGCACTGTGACATCAAATAGTTCTTACGCAATCACTGAATTTTGTATAAAACAAAAAATGGCAAATTGCTCTCTGTATGTCAGCATTGAAACTCAGATATGTGACAACAGCTTACCCACATAATATGGAGTATAACATGGTGTTTGAAGAGAATTATGCGTTGTCGTCTCCTTGGCAAAACCAAAGTCTGTCAGTTTGATTATTCCATCTTTACCTTTCTTTGAATACAACAGATTCTCTGGCTGAAGATGAAACATACAACACAAGATTATGACAATGTTAAACAAAGAGTTACAGTATTAACAAGGGGTCATCTTAAAAATGTGCATATGTAAGTAAGAGAGTAATTGACCTGACACAGACTGTCAATCAAACAAGTCGATAATCCAGTCAGTGATCGACATTGTTTACAAGACTGACATTTTCCTCAGACAAGTGAACTGTCTATAAGTAAATATTACATTGTATTTACTTGGACAAAGAACACCACATGGTATAAGTGCTGAGCGATAGTCAATTTCTTAAACATCACATTAAAATAGTTTTTATCAAAAGTCAACAGTCAAACCAGGGGTTGTGAGCTCAAATCCCTGCCAGACCAGTCCCAGTGATATTTGATCATGAATTTTGTTCTACAATCATGAATTTCCCATCTCTGACTATGTAGGAAAGTAGACTGCGCCTTGCATAGATATGTTTTTTCTTGTGCTGATTAACTGCCTAGTGGATCAGATGAACAATGATACGTCCAAAAATAATATTTGCCTGCTCTCTGCCTACCTACCTCTCATAAAAGCCGCTTACAATTCAGATTTAGGACACTTATTTTAATTATTTTATTAAGGCATTTAAATGTACGCTAATGACATTTATGTGTATACAAACAGTCATGAGTCATACTTTCATATATCATGTATTGATTGTACGTTTCAGGAATGAGCGCTTGGGGAAAATGATAGTTAAACCCTTTACTCTATAGATACGCCTTTGGACACCTCTAATATAGATGCCTTTGGACACCTCTAATATAGATGCCTTTGGACACCTCTAATATAGATGCCTTTGGGCACCTCTAATATAGATGCCTTTGGACACCTCTAATATAGATGCCTTTGGACACCTCTAATATAGATGCCTTTGGACACCTCTAATATAGATGCCTTTGGGCACCTCTAATATAGATGCCTTTGGGCACCTCTAATATAGACGCCTTTGGGCACCTCTAATATAGACGCCTTTGGGCACCTCTAACATAGACGCCTTTGGGCACCTCTAATATAGACGCCTTTGGGCACCTCTAACATAGACGCCTTTGGGCACCTCTAATATAGACGCCTTTGGGCACCTCTAATATAGACGCCTTTGGGCACCTCTAATATAGACGCCTTTGGGCACCTCTAATATAGACGCCTTTGGGCACCTCTAATATAGACGCCTTTTGACACCTCTAATATAGACGCCTTTTGACACCTCTAATATAGACGCCTTTTGACACCTCTAATATAGACGCCTTTTGACACCTCTAATATAGACCCCTTTGGACACCTCTTATACAGATGCCTTTTGACACCTCTAATATAGACCCCTTTGGACACCTAATATAGAAGGCTTTTGAATTATTGGGTGAATTATATTTATATTAACTGACAGAGTGGAAAACAGTGCAGGAAGTGTTCAGATTGCTCGTAACGAGCAATCTGAACTCTTCCTGCAATGTTTTCAAAGGCCTTCTGTGATTGGTGCGGGAAAATGCGTATCTATGGAGTTAACACATTTGCAAAAATTTCTAAACCATATACATCTGTATCATATCATGTAATATGATCTTACTGGAGCACGTACAAGCTACACATATATCATATATCAGAACCTTTTGTAATATTTAAATTCCTTTTTAGTTCCGTTGCTCGGATATTGTGAATTCGATATCTTGTCTGAACAAAGAAGATATATATCACACGACTGTAATAAGCTAACAAGCAAGATGGTCCTGATTCTGACCTAGTTACAAGTCACGATATTGTGTACATGTTTCAGTCATGATAAGATGGGTTTATTTTAATATTGATGGAGTTGCTTGATCAGTTGAGAAGTGGTATTATAATGACAGATAACACTTTTTTTATTATATTTAACAGAGCGGCAATTCAATCACTAATAGTCTGATAGTCTTCTAGTCACATGACATAGTTCATATTTTGTATTAAGCCACAAAGAAAAATACTTATGTTTAGGGGTGACTTGACAAAAAAAAAGAAAAAAAAAGAGGGAGGGAAAGTAGGGGCAATTTCTTCTTTTCATTTTCTCATTTTTTTTTCATTTTATGGAGAAAATGTCATAATAACAAACTATAGCAAATAATTTGATTTTTATTTGCTTTTCTACAAGAGTAAATCAGTAAGGAACAATACAAATTTTCTTGACACATTAAGCAGAATCTCATACTTTAACATTAAAAAAAAATATTTTAGGATATAAAAAAAGTTGGGTCTGAAGTTTAGGGTTGTTTGAGTTACCCATAGGATGGGTATTTTTTTTTCTGGTCTTTCTTTAAGTGGAGAGAAAAGGATAAGACATAAAGGCAATGCTTGGTTACGGTGACAGGTTCAACAACTCTTGACAGTACTTATCAAATTGAGCAAATTTAAGAACCGAGATTGAACATAGTAAATTACTACTCTGTAAGTTTTGTTAAGATTTCATCAAAACAATAATACAAGCAAGTTCACACGAAAACTTGTTGCTGGAGAACAGCCAGATACTGATCCCATAGCTCATGTTTTGACCAAAAAGAGGGAACACAAACAGCTGCAAAACTGATATCCTTAGCCTTTATTACATAAATAAAAACTTTATTACATAAATAAAAACTAAGGACCTGTAAAGTAATTTTTCTTGCATTGTATTTGTTGAACTCCATGTGCCATAAATTGAGTAAGAATATACCAAACGTGTAAGTGTAAGCTTCACCTGTCGCGTGTACAGATATATGCATATCTCGTGAAAGTTCAGTTCTTCTATCTATATATTTATATTGTTACTGCATTCTATAAAGACAACCATGCCTCATTTATCATTTATCTTGCATCTATATTATGCCTTGGATATCTAATTACATAAAGTTACGACAATTGGCAGTGGTTCAGGTTACATGTATTATATGCTTGCCATCAAACAAAAAAGATAAAGCAAGGTGTTGGTCCTAGAGTTAAACTTTGAAAAAGGAATATAAAAAGTGACACCATTTGTACACTGCCTATTGCCTTCTGACCCCAAAACATTAAAAATCATGTTTTCGATGTCATGCTCAAAAAAATCTCGGAAACACTGATTTTATCCAAAATAATGTCATGAGCTAAAAACGACCATTCAAGGGTTAAATGAACAATAAAATTCTCTATATACAGCCAAACCTGTGTAAGCGGTCACCTCTATTAAGCAGCCATCTGTCTTAAGCAACCATAATTTCTATTCCCCATGCGTATGCTTTCAGAATAAATTGACCTGTATTAAGCAACAACCTGTCTTAAAAGGCCACTTTTGCTCCTTCCCTTGCTGCTTAAGACAAGATTGACTGTATAACTTCAATAAAGGAGTTATACCATGACTGTTAATATTAACTCTATGATATGGGAAGTAATAAAGAAGACTACCTTTAAATCTCTGTGTGCTAAATTCATGGAATGTAGATTTAGTAAAGCCTTTGCAATATCACAAATAATTGCTGCAACCTCTGAAAAAAAAAACAATGAAGAAAATGATATACAATTAAATGTTATTTAATACAGGCCGACTATGTCATAATTGGTGCACACGTCTATAATAATAAATTCTTTATTCATTTGAACAAGTCAATCTTCCATGAGGCCCTCAAACATATATAAAATATATACAATGAATCCAAAAAAGATTTCAATAACAAAATATTTTAAATAGTGTCTACAATATTGGTTCTTCAATTTTTATCATGCTGCTTAATGAACAGGGTCACAATGATCCGAAATCACTCACTTTGCATAGGAAACAATTTTTGATAATTTTAGAGAACTGATTTTTATTACCATATAGGACCTGGTCAAAACATCAAACATCATCACTATGGTATTGAGTAACCACTGGGCTATTTTGGTAAGAGTCAGAGAGCACACAAGATAAAATATACAAATTATTTAACAAATCATGAACCGTATATCTCAAGACATTTATAATCCTATTTTGCCAGTTGAACTTATCCAGGGTTGTCTGTCTAATTCCTTGATGAAATCCTACTGGGTGTTCTTGTACCATTCATAAAACAAATATATGCTTCTCAGTATTATCGAGAAAAAGAAGCATTCTATCACACCATAACTTTGTTAGCAATTTCCTATTATTTTCTGTATTAAGAGCTTGTTGCATAAGCAAGTACAAGTCTCATCCATCAAGCTTCCTCGCTTGACGCTCAGTATTTAGAGGAGAGTTCTAGGTCTGGTTAGCCCTGTGTCAGTATAATGTGACTGGGTGGAGTATCATACTACGTGTCTGCGGCATGATACTCCAGTGTGACAGTGCTCAGAATACTGTCTCAAGAAGACACCGACGCGATATGACTGAAAAATTGTTGAAAGCGACGTTAAACACAATACCACATACCATTGGCACTGGGACAATGATTTTATTTATTTATTTTATTTTAATATTTAGCACTTGTCATTTTCATGCCATCAAGGGCTACCAGACGATCAGCTAACCAAACAATTCTTTCATGGAATCCTGCCAGGTGAACCAGTACTTGAGAACAAATGTTTCCGCAAGTAACTGATGATTTTTCCACTTGAATCAGTGATGAGAGATGAATGACAATGAGATGCAAGACAGTATATAGCACTCTGCTAGCATATATACCATAAATCTCCAACTATAAAACACATTTTTTTCACAATTTTTTAATGTCTGAAACAGGGGTGCAGTTTATATTAAGTTATAGAAAAAATAATTTTATTAGTAACAATAGTGTGTTTTTGAAATGTGACAATATATACCCATTACAGGTTGGTGGGTGTAGTCTTTACCCCTATTCAATACTGGAAAATTACGCCACCAAACTTTTACTGGGCAAAAAGTTATTCGCTATGAAAAGGAAATTCTTTAAATTGAAATTTCAGTTTCTCATGATATTCATATGAAAGGGGAAAAAAGAATCCCCTTACAGGACCAGGTCAAATGAGTTGACCAAACTTCAATCTTCCACTCATAGGGATTAGCTTTGATAAGACAGCTTGAGAGTTTGATCTCAAATTGACACCTTTACTATACACATGGATGCAAAAACGAATTCTGTTTTTCCAGATAGGGGGCTGTGCCAAATTTGACTTTAGGGTCATAATTTGAACAAACTTGAGGGAGCTCCAGAAAATAAAGTTTCACAGAGATTTGATAAAAATATGTGACAAGGGTGATCACAAAAAACAATCCTATAAGACTCTGTGCATTATAAATATGAAAGTATTTCTGGGTAGTTACCTCTCTCTGTAAAAGCTGAGTCAGCCCTCTCTTGTATTCTACTGAAGAGTTCTCCTCCTTCCATGCTGAAATAGTGTAACACACAAAGTAAAGCAAAATGTCATTGTGGCAAATCATATTGGACAGGGGAAACACTTAACGCTTCTTAACCCTTAACTTCCTATAGACGCCTTTGGACACCTCTAATATAGATGCTTTTGGACACCTCTAATATCGACGCCTTTGGACACCTCTAATACAGACACCTTTGGACATCAAATATAGAAGGCTTTTGAATTATTGGGTGAATTATGTTTATATTAACTGACAGAGTGGAAAACAGTGCAGGAAGTGTTCAGATTGCTCGTTACGAGCAATCTGAACTCTTCCTGCACTGTTTTCAAAGACCTTCTGTGATTGGTGCGGGAAACGTATCTGTTGAGTAAAAGGTTAAACGTTGTTTGAATGGCGGGATAATAAATCCCTGATGTTCTGTCTTTAATCATTATTTCAAATAAGGAAAAGTATTTGTTTTAACTTTACGTGGTTAACTACCCACTGAAAATATGGCTACTCAAAACCTCTGTATTGATTTCTAATAGCTGATTTTTTATACAACTTCTGTTCATTGCTGTTTAATTAAAGGGATTAGACCTAAAAAAAATTGTTTGTTTCCGATTTCATGGCCCAAAAAAATAGGGTAGGTAGGTATTGATTTTTTTTTTAATAATTTTTTTTTTGAAACTTGATGTTATGTTGTGTCAGTGGTACATCATATATTTTTAACATGTTTTGTATGTTATCTATGTGCTTTAATGTTTATGAATGTAAATTTAGTTTAAAACAACCAAACAAAATTTAAAAAAAAAACACCTTATGCTTGTCATTTCAAATTCTGCACTTAATAATGTACACCCATCCAAGCACCTTATTGACTTTGTGTTCAACTGGGGCCAATAGACCCCAATTTGGGACAGACCTGATCAGGTTCTGGGATAGACCTGATCAAGTACTGGGACAGACCAGGATCAGGTTCTGGGACAGACCAGGATCAGGTTCTGGGACACCAGGATCAGGTTCTGGGACAGACCAGGATCAGGTTCTGGGACAGACCAGGGTTAGGTTCTGGGACAGACCAGGGTCAGCTTCGGGGACAGGCCAGTGTCAGGTTCTGGGACAGACCAGGATCAGGTTCTGGGACAGACCAGAGTCTGGTTCTAGGACAGACCAGGATCAGGTTCTAGGACAGACCAGAGACTTCCCTAGGATTTTCATTTGTAGGTTGAGGACCACTACAATAATATTTAAGGGTCCCAACTATTAGGCATCATGCTGATATGATAAGGCTTTTTATTGATAAAGACAGCTATCACAACTCAAAAGGGCTCTTGCTTGCACTTTTGGGAATGAGTTTGGAGCCCTTGACTTTGGAAAAATTATCTTTATTTTAAAATAAATTGGGAAAATTACATGGCCCAGGGTCCTTCAACATACATAACAATATATGTTTAATGTATAAAAATGTGACCAGCTTTTAGAAGATAACCTTAAAAACCATAAATATTAAAAAATTTCCAAAACCTTTTCATGACATTCCTCATTTATTTACATTTCCTTATATTAAAGCTCAATATCCACAGGACTTTTCTGTCATGCCTGGCTTATTTGCAAAGCTTCTAAATTGCGAATACCGATGACATTATGTAATTACGTATAACAGTACTGTTCATTAGCAATACAAATTCCCTGATGCTTACTATGCAAGCGATTGGTCATTGTAATAATAATTTACAATATAGACTTAAAAAAATATGAAAAAGACAAACATAATTGCATTAAAACACATTTTATTTCATAAATTTCAACGACTCTCGGATTCTCACAACACTTGTCACGTGATCAATAACGGTGTAAACGTAAACAAATGGTAGTGCATATGATACGCTACATGCAATTCTATGTTCGGAAAACATTTTGGTGGAAAATAACAAAAACATCACGATTTTGATGGAATTGTTGCAATAAAAGCGAATGTTTATCTCCAAATATTTTCTTTGGTTTCTTTTCCTTTTGAAATTAGGAATTTTGTTACTTTGAATGGGAAAAGGAAAGGAATAAACGACACTGCTTTTTTCTAGAAACATGTCCAGGAGTCCTTGATCGATCTGCATCAGAGACGCAAGAAAAACTCAGGACTGTGTTCAGTTTGATAATGTAAGCAGGGTTCGACATTAAATTTTTTTTCCACTAGACCACCGGGCTAGTAACTCAGAAAAACTACTAGATCTGACCAAACTTCCACTAGCCCAGACCAATATCATAACTATGACTCCGGACATAGTACTGAAAGTTGGTCACAATCAGAGCTTTCTCATAAGTTTTCTTTGTTTCAGTTCTGCCTTTTGTATTTTTGTCATCCCGATCCTTACCCCCGGTGAAGCCAAAATTGAATAGAGACATGTCGAAAGGTGTTGTTCGTCATTAATATCAATAAATCATAAATTGGTCTTCTAATGTCGTAAAATATAGAAGGAAAATAACTGAAGCTGATCGTACCTGGAAGAGTTACGCCGCTTAATATGTTGCATCATATAGGACAGGTCAGAGTTATTCCGCTTAGTTTGGGCCGCTTAGTAATTCTATGTTATGTGTTTTCGCGTTCGCTGTAATGCTACAAATTATAGATAATCAATGATATTACATGCTCGTCAATGATAAACATTATCAGCTCAGGTTTTGGGGCTTTTTAACTGATTTTTTAATTTTAATTTAACACGACCAGTCGGGTTACCTACACTCCAGTAGAACACGACCGGACCATGTATTTACTAGACTTTGTCGGTCGGATGTGGGTTAACGTAGAACCCTAGTAAGCTTACATATTTTCCTGTACACTGGCTCAACCTCATATTAGCATGCAGTAAACGATAATTTTAGGGAACCTGGCATTAAACCTGTTTATTGGTGCTGAACTACCATTTTGAGATGTTTCCATGGGCACGAGGGCTTTATAATGCTTTATATCTTACAAGCGTCTCCATGATGTTTGATGAATGAGCGGGAAGGTACCGAATAAAAGTAAAGAGAAAAATTTTAAAAATTGTTTTTTTCACAAAATAGGTCAAAAAAGGGTCGGGGCTAAAAAATAGGGTCTGTCGGGATACCAGAAACAAACAACTATTTTTTTTTAGGCCTTATGAAAAATCATTATCTGGCAAAAATATACAAAAGGTTACCGTTATAAAAACTTTGGATCCAGGCACAGTAAACATACAATATCTTTAAGGATAGCACAAAAATAACAATGGTATGTAGAATTGATTTACCATTCCATGATTACAAGCAGGCACTTCTGTCCACCATACACATTCTCATACACGTCTGTAATCTTTACTATGTGCTTGCAATTAGAGGCTTTCCAGTGAAGGTTTATTTCTCGCCTTGCTTTTGGAACATCCCTTAACACCTGTGCAAATATAGGGGAAAATTATAAATAATAGCAGGTCATCAAGTTTTCATCTTTAAGACATTTATACAAATTGAATCAGTATAAGTGTGTTGGATACTCTGGGTCGGTTAATATAATTGACTGGATTTAAATTAATTGACATGATTTATAACATTAAATAATAATCATTGATTGTCAAACACAAACTTAAATCCGACTTAAATTATCAAAAATCTGTACACTGATACTATGAAGTATCAACTTTTATTTCAGATTTGTTTTTTAATATAGTCTCACAGAATCTTGTTAACAGCACCCCTAGCAGTATGTGTTTTTCGGATGATTCTCACCGTTTTTTTCCCTATAAGATGGTCAATATTAATTGAAAACTGTTTTTAATTACATTTTTAAATTACTTTTCTTATTTCCTGTGATACGATTATAACTTTGATACAGATAAAACACAATTTATGTTACCTTTACATCTAATCATTATGCCGGTGTGGTTAAAACATGGGATTATATTACAGGAAATAAAATAAGTAATTTAATAATGTTAATTGCTATTAAAAACAATTTTAGATTGATATTTATTATTTTACAAGGGAAAAACAACAAAAATCATCCACCAGGCACTGTTAACAAGGAACTGCAGTTCTATAATAAAAAAGCAAAGCTTTAACGAAAGCGGAGATTTCATCTATAGATCAATCATACAATTTTTTTATAAATTAAGCCAGATGTCAAAAAATCCTGTAAGAACACTGCAAACCTTAAGTTGAACTGTATACAACACTGTGATTCTTTGTCATATTCTCACAAGGTATGTTTTTTTGTTTTTTTTATGGAGTTGGGGTCTTTTATTTATCTATTTTGTTAACATTCTTCAATGCGAAAAAAAAAAATATCTTTTTTCATTTTTGATCACTAAATGTTCATTTGTTTAGAAAGTTAAGTGCCCAGAGATGACATGGAAGATTTGTTAACCCTTTCCCAGGTCTCCCTCCATCCATCCAAAAACAACATGCCTTCTTACAAGCTTGGGGAGAACCCTGGGTACTGTGGATGGATGGGGATCCCAAAACTCATTGGTACCATTATAACAAATATAAACAATTTTATAACCAGTTCTGCTTCTGAAACTACCAGGCTTTCATACTTGAAGACAGTGTAAAATCATTTTGAAAAACTATAATTTATGCTATGTGTTACCCTATCTTCATGGGCCTAATTAGGGTTGACAAGGAAATGGCTGCAGGTCGACTGAAGAATTGTCATGGGTAAAAATATACCATTTCACATCTTTATGGTACTTAACCAAATCTGTCACAATCATTTGAGTAGTACCTAGAACCATGTGTCAGTTGGGATATATAGTAAATTAAACATGTTTCATGCCACAACACTGTGTAGAGTGCGACAAGTGAATACATTTCAGAATGGTCAGAAATAAGAATAGAAAATTGTGAATCATAGTTGTCTGTTCGCACCGAAGTTGGTGTTTCTTTCTGTAATTGATGAATGTCCATTACCCAGTAAGTGCCAGTATATATAACCGATACCTAGGATGTAGAGATTGAGAAAAAGTTTTCGACAGACCTTCAAGGCGAATTTCTCCCCAGTTCTGTGTGAAAAACATTCTACAACTTTTCCATTTATTCCTAATCCAAGAACACTAGCCGTGACTCTGTAGTCCTGACTGATTGGGGCCTTTTTTGGCTGAAGCATCCGTGACTGAGTTTCACCCATCAAATTAAACATTGTTTCAATTGTTGACAGTTTTTTATTAGTAATTCAATTTCACAACTGCGAAATCCGACATCGGATTGGAGGGGCACCTGTTTATGGGCTAAACGTCATCGATTTGTGAGTTTAATCGCTGCGTCTACACATAAACGTCACCGCAAAAATGAGGTCAAATTCTAATTTTAGAAAAACAAGCGTTCATGTACTCGGATCAGTATGTTGAAATAACTTAGTCTGGTACCCTGGCCAACTTTAAATAGTCTGGTACCAAACCATTTTACCCTCATGTGTTCGCCTTGCGATTGTTCGGAGCTCTCTTGCTTCCCCGAAAAAAATGTTCAGCCAGACTGCCGTAGGTGCGTTTTGGCGTATATTTCTATGTTTTTAAGGGGCTTTGTCATATTTAATTCTATACAAGCCCCATCCCCACCTTAAATGTAAACCTTTACATTTTTTATGTTGAACAAGAGTTGCCATATTGCTAATCACTCATTTGACGCAATCATATAGTTTTACTAAACAGTTTATTTCTCCAGGAAGGTCATTTATGTATAAAAGAAACAGGACTGGTTCTATGGCAGTACCCTGGGGTACCCGCTGGCCACTCCTATCCAATGAGATTCTTCTCCATTGATGGCTATTCTATGTTTTCAGTCAGAGAGAACACCAATTAGCCAGTTGAATATTGATCCCCTAGCCTATACATATCCCCCTTATTTCTAGCCTATACATATTCCCCTTATTTCTGGCCTATACATATTCCCCTTATTTCTAGCCTTATTTCTAGCCTATACATATTCCCCTTATTTCTAGCCTATACATATTCCCCTTATTACTAAAATTATTTTATGTGTCGCTCAATCGAAGGCTGCTTTGATATATATAATGTCTACATTTATATATCCTTTCTGTCCATTCTTCTATGCACTCTAGAAGATGCATAGTACATGAATATCATTTTCTATAGTCGGATTGAAGCCCTGATATTAGATAATTTGATTCCAGATGATTGATTATTTTACTTCTAATGATTCCTTTCCATTATTCTGCAACAGACTGGCGTTATATACTTATTAGTCTACTATTTTCAGCTAATTTTCTTGGACCCTTTTTAAATATAGTCGTAACTTCGTTGATTTCCATAGTTATACTAGGGAGTTTATCTAGTAGTGATTTCCCAACCAAAACAATGATGTGTTCAGTAACATTATTCATACATTGCGTTAGCAATTGTTTATGGCATTCGTTCGGTCGTTGTACTTTTGAAGAGTTGATATCTTTGATTATATTTTAATTATTTCATCTGTGATTACCAAATTTTAAGATAGTTATTTTCTAGTTTGTCATTATATCTAGGAATGTTGTTGTTCATGTCTTCAATGGTAAATCCACCAGCAAAGTGACTGTTTAGAGTAACTGCTATTTCTCTATAATTTTTTGTCATTTCGTCATCATTTTTCTCTAGATTTCCTACTAACGTTGACTTGACAAATTTCCAAAATATTTTACTGTCTGTTTTAACACTACACATTCTCTCCTAAAGCATCGGTCGAATAGTTTGTTTATTTCCCATTTCGTGATATAAAGGTAAACAGGAAATCGTCCACTGTAATCGTCCAATCTATTATTGATGTCTCTTTTGAGATACTTGTTAAGTCCCCTTTATTGTATAGACATTTATCTTTATTACTTTTGGGCGTTTCTTTATAACAATTAAAATAGAAGTAGCATACAATATGCGAGTTTCAGGACACTTTTCCCTTCACCAAAAACGACCAGCTCACCCAAGCTCACTGATCATTTTAGGTGATAGAATAGTTTCGCTGAAACCCACATATTGTATACTACTACTACCTTTATTTTTTATCAAACAGCCAAATCCTTAAACGGAACCCAAGAATTGAAATCACTCGAATAACCATTCCATTTTACGTATGCTCGTTTCTTTTTGTAATCACGTCTCAACACCTTTTCTATTCTAAATATTTCTTGATTTGCTTTAGCTAGTTCTTGTTCGTAGTATGATCCTACAATATCTTCGTTGTTTTAATCTTTCAGAAGATACGTAACAGGCTCTGTCTTTTGGATGTACCCATTTAATGACGTACGCGGAGTAGTATCTCTACTAAACACCACGCCGATGTTTTGTTGCAGTAGTAGGGGGCTGCTCCAGCGGTGCTTCTTGTTGTTAACCAATGTTTTGAAAATGAAGGAGAAAAAGACAACATTAAAAATGCATTATAGAAAGTTTAAGCATCTTTTATCTTATTGCCAAACAGTTAAACAGAAGGACGACCTCCAAGTAGTTGCAGATGTATTCAATAAAATCATGGAAATGCAGAAAAGTGATGACTTTGTACAACCTCTAGAAATGTACATGAAAGAATATAAAATAAACGGATATACATAATAAAAATATCAACAAAAGGAGTAGGTTTTATGTAGAAACTAGTTCGGCAGGCCCTCCGAAGGTCTTAAACTTTACTTATAGAAGTGAAGAAGTCATTGGTGGTTTGGTCAGATGGACTCGGGGGGTCTAGCAGGTTTTTATGGTTTTACAGCAAATGGAGAGGAAATTATCACGCGTTATAATTGTATTCTTTTACTTATTGTTGATGGAATTGAAAAGAAGTAGGGAGAAGCTGAACTTAGGATGGTGGTAAATGACAAGATAGTACAATTATATGAAGAAAAGAATGAATAACGCAAAATAAAAATTAAAAAGAGTTTCTCATTCAGGATGTTTTTAGGAGAACAGCATAATCACAATAAGTGGGGAAAAAATGTTGAGAAGATATAAGTAGTCATTTATGGTCAAGAAAATATATAAGACTTATAGATATTTGGTCATAATCACCTTAGAAGGTAATATTTGAGCTGGAAAAAGTACATTTTTGAGATATTTAAATGAGTATGCGCCTAATATTAAAATTATTCCTGGGCCATTTGAAGAATGGGTTTATTTGTAAGGGATAAATCCACTCAAATAATTTTATGAACATCCAGAAAAGAATGCCTTTACATTTCAAATGTCATATAACTGTCATGTATGTACTCTGTACAGTATAGCTGTCATTTGTATGTACTCTATACAGTATAACTGTCATGTATGTACTCTATGCAATAAAGCTGTCATATGTATGTACTCTATAAAGTATAACTACCATGTATGTACTCTATACAGTATAACTGTCATGTATGTACTCTATACAGTATAGCTGTCATATGTATGTACTCTATAAAGTATAACTGCCATGTATGTACTCTATACAGTATAACTGTCATATGTCTGTTCTCTCTACAGTATAACTGCCATGTATGTACTCTATACAGTATAGCTGTCACATGAATGTACTCTATAAAGTATAACTGTCATGTATGTACTCAATAAAGTATAACTGTCATGTATGTACTCTATACAGTATAACTGTCATGTATGTACTCTAAACAGTATAACTGTCATATGTCTGTACTTTAAACAGTATAACTGTCATGTATGTACTCTATACAGTATAGCTGTCGTGTATCTGTACTGTATAAAGTATAACTGTCGTGTATGTACTCTATACAGTATAACTGTCATATGTCTGTACTCTATACAGTATAACTGCCATGTATGTACTCTATACAGTATAGCTGTCATATGTCTGTACTGTACAAAGTATAACTGTCACGTATGTACTCTATACAGTATAGCTGTCATATGTATGTACTCTATAAAGTATAACTGTTATGTATGTACTCTATACAGTATAACTGTCATGTATGTACTCTATACAGTATAACTGTCATGTATGTTCTCTATACAGTATAGCTGTCATATGTATGAACTCTATAAAAGTATAACTGTCATGTATGTACTCTGTAAAGTATAACTGTCATGTATGTACTTTATACAGTATAACTGTCATATGTCTGTACTCTATACAGTATAACTGTCATGTATGTACTCTATACAGTATAGCTGTCATATGTATGTACTCTATAAAGCATAACTGTCACGTATGTACTCTATACAGTATAACTGCCATGTATGTACTCTATTAAGTATGACTGTCACGTATGTACTCTTTACAGTATAGCTGTCACATGTATGTACTCTATAAAGTATAACTGTCATGTATGTACTCTATACAGTATAACTGTCATGTATGTACTATATTAAGTATAACTGTCACGTATGTACTCTATACAGTATAACTGTCACGTATGTACTCTATAAAGTATAACTGTCACGTATGTACTCTATACAGCATAGCTGCCACATGAATGTACTCTATACAGTATAACTGTCATATGTCTCTACTCTATACAGTATAACTTTCATGTATGTACTCTATAAAGTATAACTGCCATGTATGTATTCTATAAAGTATAACTGTCATGTATGTACTCTATACAGTATAAGTGTCATGTGTGTACTCTATAAAGTATAACTGTCATGTATCTACTATATACAGTATAACTGTCATATGTCTGTACTCTATAAAGTATAACTGTCATGTATCTACTCTATACAGTATAACTGTCATATGTCTGTACTCTATACAGTATAACTGTCATGTATCTACTCTATACAGTATAACTGTCATATGTATGTACTCTATACAGTATAACTGTCATATATGTACTCTATACAGTATAACTGTCATGTATGTACTCTATAAAGTATAACTTTCATGTATGTACTCTATACAGTATAACTGTCATGTCTGTACTCTATAAAGTATAATTGTCATGTATGTACTCTATACAGTGTAACTGTCATATGTCTGTACTGTATAAAGTATAACTGTCATGTATGTACTCTATACAGTATAACTGTCATATGTCTGTACTCTATACAGTAAAACTGTCCTGAATGTACTCTATACAGTATAGCTGTCATATGTCTGTACTGTATAAAGTATAACTGTCATGTATGAACTCTATACAGTATAACTGTCATATGTCTGTACTCTATACAGTAAAACTATAATGAATGTACTCTATACAGTATAGCTGTCATATGTCTGTACTGTATAAAGTATAACTGTCATGTATGTACTCTATACAGTATAACTGTCATGTATGTACTCTATAAAGTATAACTGCCATGTATGTACTCTATACAGTATAACTGTCATGTATATACTCTATACACTATAACTGTCATATGTCATAACTCTATAAAGTATAACTGTCATGTATGTACTCTATACAGTATAACTGTCATATGTCTGTACTCTATAAAGTATAACTGTCATGTATGTACTCTATACAGTATAACTGTCATATGTCTGAACTCTATAAAGTATAACTGTCATGTATGTACTCTATACAGTATAATTGTCATGTATGTACTCTATACAGTATAACTGTCATATGTCTGTACTCTATAAAGTATAAATGGCATGTATGTACTTTATACAGTATAACTGTCATATATGTACTCTATACAGTATAACGGTCACGTATGTACTCTATAAAGTATAACTGTCATGTATGTACTCTATACAGTATAACTGTCATGTATGTACTCTATACAGTATAACTGTCATATGTCTGTACTCTATACAGTATAACTGTCATGTATGTACTCTATACAGTATAACTGTCATATGTCTGTACTCTATACAGTATAACTGTCATGTATGTACTCTATAAAGTATAACTGTCATATGTCTGAACTCTATAAAGTATAACTGTCATGTATGTACTCTATACAGTATAACTGTCATATGTCTGTACTCTATACAGTATAACTGTCATGTATCTACTCTATACAGTATAACTGTCATATGTCTGTACTCTATACAGTATAACTGTCATATGTCTGTACTCTATACAGTATAGCTGTCATATGTCTGTACTGTATAAAGTATAACTGTCATGTATGTACTCTATACAGTATAACTGTCATGTATGTACTCTATAAAGTATAACTGTCATGTATGTACTCTATAAAGTATAACTGTCATGTATGTACTCTATACAGTATAACTGACATATGTCTGTACTCTTTAAAGTATAACTGTCATGTATCTACTCTATACGGTATAACTGTCATATGTCTGTACTCTATACAGTATAACTGTCATATGTCTGAACTCTATAAAGTAAAACTGTCATGTATGTACTCTATACAGTATAACTGTCATATGTCTGTACTCTATACAGTATAACTGTCATGTATCTACTCTATACAGTATAACTGTCATATGTCTGTACTCTATACAGTATAACTGTCATATGTCTGTACTGTATAAAGTATAACTGTCATGTATGTACTCTATACAGTATAGCTGTCATATGTCTGTACTGTATAAAGTATAACTGTCATGTATACATGTACTCTATACAGTATAACTGTCATATGTCTGATCTCTATAAAGTATAACTGTCATATATGTACTCTATACAGTATAACTGCCATATGTCTGTACTCTATAAAGTATAACTGTCATGTATGTACTCTATACAATATAACTGTCATATATGTACTCTATACAGTATAACGGTCACGTATGTACTCTATAAAGTATAACTGTCACGTATGTACTCTATACAGTATAACTGTCATGTATGTACTCTATACAGTATAACTGTCATATGTATGTACTCTATACAGTATAACTGTCATATATGTACTCTATAAAATATATCTGTCATGTTTGTACTCTATACAGTATAACTGTCATATGTCTGTACTCTATAAAGTATAACCGTCATGTATGTACTCTATACAGTATAACTGTCATATATGTACTCTATAAAATATATCTGTCATGTTTGTACTCTATACAGTATAACTGTCGTATATCTGTACTGTATAAAGTATAACTGTCATGTATGTACTCTATACAGTATAACTGTCATGTATCTACTCTATACAGTATAACTGCCATATGTCTGTACTCTATACAGTATAACTGTCATGTATCTACTCTGTACAGTATAACTGTCATATATGTACTCTATACAGTATAACTCCATATGTCTGTACTCTATAAAGTATAACTGTCATGTATGTACTCTATACAATATAACTGTCATATATGTACTCTATACAGTATAACGGTCACGTATGTACTCTATAAAGTATAACTGTCACGTATGTACTCTATACAGTATAACTGTCATGTATGTACTCTATACAGTATAACTGTCATGTATGTACTCTATACAGTATAACTGTCATATGTCTGTACTCTATAAAGTATAAATGGCATGTATGTACTCTATACAGTATAACTGTCATATATGTACTCTATACAGTATAACGGTCACGTATGTACTCTATAAAGTATAACTGTCATGTATGTACTCTATACAGTATAACTGTCATGTATGTACTCTATACAGTATAACTGTCATATGTCTGTACTCTATACAGTATAACTGTCATGTATGTACTCTATACAGTATAACTGTCATATGTCTGTACTCTATACAGTATAACTGTCATGTATGTACTCTATAAAGTATAACTGTCATATGTCTGAACTCTATAAAGTATAACTGTCATGTATGTACTCTATACAGTATAACTGTCATATGTCTGTACTCTATACAGTATAACTGTCATGTATCTACTCTATACAGTATAACTGTCATATGTCTGTACTCTATACAGTATAACTGTCATATGTCTGTACTCTATACAGTATAGCTGTCATATGTCTGTACTGTATAAAGTATAACTGTCATGTATGTACTCTATACAGTATAACTGTCATGTATGTACTCTATAAAGTATAACTGTCATGTATGTACTCTATAAAGTATAACTGTCATGTATGTACTCTATACAGTATAACTGACATATGTCTGTACTCTTTAAAGTATAACTGTCATGTATCTACTCTATACGGTATAACTGTCATATGTCTGTACTCTATACAGTATAACTGTCATATATCTGAACTCTATAAAGTAAAACTGTCATGTATGTACTCTATACAGTATAACTGTCATATGTCTGTACTCTATACAGTATAACTGTCATGTATCTACTCTATACAGTATAACTGTCATATGTCTGTACTCTATACAGTATAACTGTCATATGTCTGTACTGTATAAAGTATAACTGTCATGTATGTACTCTATACAGTATAGCTGTCATATGTCTGTACTGTATAAAGTATAACTGTCATGTATGTACTCTATACAGTATAACTGTCATATGTCTGAACTCTATAAAGTATAACTGTCATATATGTACTCTATACAGTATAACTGCCATATGTCTGTACTCTATAAAGTATAACTGTCATGTATGTACTCTATACAATATAACTGTCATATATGTACTCTATACAGTATAACGGTCACGTATGTACTCTATAAAGTATAACTGTCACGTATGTACTCTATACAGTATAACTGTCATGTATGTACTCTATACAGTATAACTGTCATATGTATGTACTCTATACAGTATAACTGTCATATATGTACTCTATAAAATATATCTGTCATGTTTGTACTCTATACAGTATAACTGTCATATGTCTGTACTCTATAAAATATAACCGTCATGTATGTACTCTATACAGTATAACTGTCATATATGTACTCTATAAAATATATCTGTCATGTTTGTACTCTATACAGTATAACTGTCGTATATCTGTACTGTATAAAGTATAACTGTCATGTATGTACTCTATACAGTATAACTGTCATGTATCTACTCTATACAGTATAACTGCCATATGTCTGTACTCTATACAGTATAGCTGTCGTATATCTGTACTGTATAAAGTATAACTGTCATGTATGTACTCTATACAGTATAACTGTCATGTATCTACTCTGTACAGTATAACTGTCATATATGTACTCTATACAGTATAACTCCATATGTCTGTACTCTATAAAGTATAACTGTCATGTATGTACTCTATACAATATAACTGTCATATATGTACTCTATACAGTATAACGGTCACGTATGTACTCTATAAAGTATAACTGTCACGTATGTACTCTATACAGTATAACTGTCATGTATGTACTCTATACAGTATAACTGTCATATGTCTGTACTCTATACAGTATAACTGTCGTATATTTGTACTGTATAAAGTATAATGGTCATGTATGTACTCTATACAGTATAACTGTCATGTATGTACTCTATACAGTATAACTGTCATGTATGTACTCTATACAGTATAACTGTCATATATGTACTCTATACAGTATAACTGCCATATGTCTGTACTGTATACAGTATAACTGTCGTATATATGTACTGTATAAAGTATAACTGTCATGTATGTACTCTATACAATATAACTGTCATGTATCTACTCTATACAGTATAACTGCCATATATCTGTACTCTATACAGTATAACTGTCATGTATGTACTCTATACAGTATAACTGCCATGTATGTACTCTATACAGTATAACTGTCGTATATCTGTACTGTATAAAGTATAACTGTCATGTATGTACTCTATACAGTATAACTGTCATGTATGTACTCTATACAGTATAACTGTCATATGTCAAAACTCTATAAAGTATAACTGTCATGTATGTACTCTATACAGTATAACTGTCATATATGTACTCTATACAGTATAACTGCCATATGTCTGTACTGTATACAGTATAACTGTCGTATATCTGTACTGTATAAAGTATAACTGTCATGTATGTACTCTATACAATATAACTGTCATGTATCTACTCTATACAGTATAACTGCCATATATCTGTACTCAATACAGTATAACTGTCATGTATGTACTCTATACAATATAACTGTCATGTATTTACTCTATACAGTATAACTGTCATGTATGTACTCTATACAGTATAACTGTCATGTATGTACTCTATACAGTATAACTGCCATGTATGTACTCTATACAGTATAACTGTCGTATATCTGTACTGTATAAAGTATAACTGTCATGTATGTACTCTATACAGTATAACTGTCATGTATGTACTCTATACAGTATAACTGTCATGTATGTACTCTATACAGTATAACTGTCATGTATGTACTCTATACAGTATAACTGTCATATATCTGTACTGTATAAAGTATAACTGTCATGTATGTACTCTATACAGTATAACTGTCATGTATGTACTCTATACAGTATAACTGTCATGTATGTACTCTATACAGTATAACTGTCATGTATGTACTCTATACAGTATAACTGTCATGTATGTACTCTGTACAGTATAACTGTCATGTATGTACTCTATACAGTATAACTGTCATATATCTGTACAGTATAAAGTATAACTGTCATGTATGTACTGTATACAGTATAACTGTCATGTATGTACTCTATACAGTATAACTGTCATATGTCAAAACTCTATAAAGTATAACTGTCATGTATGTACTCTATACAGTATAACTGTCATGTATGTACTCTATACAGTATAACTGTCATATATCTGTACTGTATAAAGTATAACTGTCATGTATGTACTCTATACAGTATAACTGTCGTGTATGTACTCTATACAGTATAACTGTCGTATATCTGTACTGTATAAAGTATAACCGTCATGTATGTACTTTATACAGTATAACTGTCATGTATGTACTCTATACAGTATAACTGTCGTATATCTGTACTGTATAAAGTATAACTGTCATGTATGTACTCTATACAGTATAACTGTCATGTATGTACTCTATACAGTATACCTGTCGTATATCTGTACTGTATAAAGTATAACCGTCATGTATGTACTCTATACAGTATAACTGTCATGTATGTACTCTATACAGTATAACTGTCGTATATCTGTACTGTATAAAGTATAACCGTCATGTATGTACTCTATACAGTATAACCATACACGTGTATAATGAACTTATTGGAGCAGTCATAACTGTAAGTATTATTATTTAAACTTTTATACATATTTTCATTATGCATACAAAAGAAACATTACAATGTACTGAACCCATTACTTCATATAGACGCCTTTTGACACCTCTTATATAGACGCCTTTTGATTCCTCTAATATAGAAATCTTTTGAATTATTGGGTGAATTATGTTTATATTAACTGACAGAGTGAAAATCAGAGCAGGAAGTGTTTAGATTGCTCGTCACGAGCAATCTGAACTTCTCCTGCACTGTTTTCAAAGGCCTTCTGTGATTGGTGCTGGAAAACGCGTACCTAATATATGGAGTAAAGGGTTAAACTAAATCCGTCCGGTGGAAATGAACTTTTTCAAATATGCAGATAGGTGTCTTTGGAGAGGACATATATATAAGAAAAAGCAACGCGTTGAGATGTTATTAATGATCGCGTATTCATGCAAAATCTCGTTTTAAAATATCCTATTACTTCGAATCATCTCAAAATACAAACCAAAATATTTTCTTTGTGCAGTGGAATACTCTACAAAATGGAAACATTCCTAGTAAATTATACTTAGAAAGTACTTATGATTACATTTTGCATGTTTTAACATTATGAAACATATAAGGATACATATACTTTACATTTTATGTTGAAGAAATTAGTTACCTATGAAATTTGAACGATTAATTTGGCAAATTATTAATTCTTCAAATGCTATTTTATCAACATTTAGTAGAGAGATGCAAGTTTCCAGTCTTTCTTTATAAGTTTTTTGTCTTCAGTTATATTTGGCTTCCCTGCATAAATTATTTTCAAAGTTTCTTTTAAGAAATGAGTGTTCATTTAAGGACAGATATTACAGTGCAGTTCTTAAATAATAATTTTACGACTTAATATTTGGTAATTGTGCTACTCTAGCGACCAGGATGTGGCTTAACAATTAATGAAAATGTAAAAGTTTTCCCCAAGTTCTTCTAAGTCACGATACCTGACATGAATCAACTATTGCAGGTATTCAAATACACTAAACGTCAGTATTAAGTTCCAGCACCAAGCTCCATGTTTATGAAACAGTATGTAATAAGTGATATATCCAGATATATAAATAGCACAGATGAATGGCATAAAGTGTGCTTATTGTTTTGTGTGAAGTACGTGGTCCAGTGGTACAGCATCAGGCCCAGGATCGGAGTGTCGTGGGTTCGAGCCTCTACCATAGCTATGTATGGTGTCCTTGAGCAAGACACTTTATCCGCATATACTTAGTACGCTTTTTTTCCAGGAAGACTTTGAGCATGATTTGTTCAAGTTAGAACTTGTTTCACAGTCGAAGTAAAATAAATAAGTTTAAACGTATTGTTTTGTTTGAATATTTAGCGTTATTCTGATGCCATCAAGTGATAGTCAGACGTGTTACCGACTGCGCTAACCATGCCCGGCCTGTTGAATTTTAAAAAATATACACCGATCTATAATTAAAGTACTTTTCTTAATGCTTTTATCATCACACATATTCATGATGATAAAAGCACAAAGAACAGTACTATTAGTAGTGGTGGCGGTGGCGGCGGCCACAGGAGCTTGGGGAGTGGATAATAACGTTTAATGGGGTGGGCAGGTTATAGAGACAAGGAAAGAAACAAACGTGGACTCCTTCGCCGATCAAAATTAGATGGCCTATTGACTTAGGGGTCCTCGTTTGTTTCTTTCCCTGTCTCTATATATACGCCAGTGGACGAGCCCCCCCCCCCCCCCCCCCCCCCATTAAACGTTATTATCCACTCCCCCAAGCTTCTGTGGCGGCGGCGGCGGTGGCGGCGGCGGCAGCAGCAGTATGGAATGAAAGCTTGCATATATATATATATATGTGTGTGTGTGATGCTGGTTGTACACGGTCGGGAAACAAACTGCAACGTTATCAGAAATGTACACAAAAGGGCTGACCACACCAAAAACACCGCCGCTTCGGGTAAGAAATGTCTTGTTACCTTTTTATTATTATAACAATCGACACGGGATAAAGAGCGCCATACCCGCACAGCAGTTAACTTAACGGCGGTAGTATTAGATTTTATGCATCTCCTGAAAACGGAAAAAGTTTTAAAAAATTGTAGGAGTACGTCCACACCCACGTGAAAGAGAAATAGAATTTGAGCGTATTTTCATGAAATAAAGACAAATAAAGAAAAATCTAAAATCAGTGCCTTGTATCCTTATGAAAAAGTGATATATTTTCGTGTTTTAAAGAACGTCCGCTGATATTTCAGTAGAAACGGAGAATGAAATGATAATGAAAACTTACACACTCTGATTTTATATGAGTACTTCCACACCCAATGTGTGGGTGTCTTCAAAGAGATGCAAAAAGCATGCAGCTAAATGACACATACTGTCGAAGGGAATTCTGTTTGTAATTTATCAGTTCCATATCGACGCTCACTTGGTGACAACATAAGTAACAACATACTTTGTCAGGTACCACACGCCGTTCGAAAACGACCCAAAAATGTTGACTGTGTGGTTGTAACATTCCTCACGTAGTTAGCGTTAGTAGATATGGTATCTAAATAAGGCTGCACCGAATATATGGGATCTGTTGGCCGTTCGAGTTTCTACATTTGTTGTTGAAATGAAATGGACATCATTGAGGTTTTATCACCTCTCCGCTCACTATTAAAAATGTCACGAAGGTGACATCAAAACTCAGAATAATTGTAATTTCCAAGGTGTTATGCCCTATTATTCTTAGATAGTTTTTCTAATCTCGTAGCAAATATCGAACTTGAATAAATAAACATAATGAAAAGAAGTTCCAAAAATGGGCGATGCATCGAAACTCCGTCAGAAGCACAACTATTAAAAGGATATAGCAAGAGTTCTGTAGATATTCGACATTTAATACATGTAATAATTTCTTGGTGAATCTAAAATAAACACCTTATTTTTGTCCAAAATTTCAGTGCAATATACATGTATACAATTTACTCTATCGGAATGGATAGCCTAACCCTTGAAGACAAACATAGTTTCTGTTAATCCCTTGTTAAATGAGATCAATAAAAATGTTGACCTTGTATATTGGATCGCTGCTCTAATTTTATGCCCTGTTAATGTTTTTGGGGGAATGTTAATAACCGAATCTCAAATTTTCATCCCTTGTTTTAGGAAATACAAAAAAACGGTTACTAATTTGGGAACATCTTGAAATAGAAACTGTAAAATTAACGGTTTACTGATTTAGAGAAATTATTGTATATTTCAGTTTTCATTGTTGACAATGAGAAAGCTGATATCTAACCTCAACCTCCATAGACAAAAAGGCAAAATCTTCAAAAATTGAAATATCAGTATGCTGCCCTGACAAAATGGCTATGCTCAACAGTTTTATAGTAAATAACGCAAATCATATTTACTCCTTAAAAGCCGTTTAAATCGCCATCAACATTTGGATCAACTTTATATCGAGCTTTTCCATTATCAAAACAATTTAAACAGAACTTTGTACGCTCTTTATTCGCCAGAAACGACTCAAATAAAATTGGACCAAATGAAGTTTCAGTCAGTTCTGTATACATATGCCCCAATCCCATGAGAATTTTACTAAGATACGCAGCGAAACTGGACAGGAATCTGAAGTTTCTGACTTCACCTTTTTGAGCAGGATCGAAGCAGAAGAAGGAAACACTGAACGTAAAACTAATGATAAATCTGTATTCGAATCAAAAAAATATACGCCACTGTCAATTAATGTGAAATATTTTTATTGTTATTATTGGAGAATGCATAACAAAAGATTAAGTAAATTAATTATATTTTATTGTTTAGTTTGGCATTGTTTGGCCACGGCTCAATATGTCGGGCTACCATCAACTACAAATGGGCAGCCCTTAAAACAACAAATATATACAATCCCCTTCAAGGGCAAATAGTTCATATCAATCACACTCCCCTTCATGGGGCAAATATTATAGTTCAAATAAAATCCCCTTCATGGGGCAAGTATTTCACATATAAATTGTACATGTTCTTTTCCGTTTCATTTCACATGAAACGAACAATATAAATGAATGAAACCAATCCTGGGTGACAGCGATTGGAAACACAAATTAAATTTATTTTAAATCACTTAATATTTCGCTGACCGCCAACGCGCAGATAATGTTCCACCAGACTGAGCCGCGACGTTGTTGAGTATGTAACCGTCGTGTTCCAAATTCCAAATGGTATATCCATAGTAAAGAAACCTGCAACATTCATAAAAGCAAAGCAGTACCTCTTTCAAATAATACTAATTACTATAATCAAACAACATGTAAGAGGTCAAAACATTAAAGTATTTAATTCAATATCATATTCACCATCAAACATTACATAAAATGTTTATAGCATACACCAACTACATTATGCACATATGTTTATGCAACCCTTATAATGACAGCATGAAAATTCACAAACAATATTTATGCAACCCTCATAATAGCAACATGAAAAAACACTTACAATGTTTATACAACACTCATATTGACATAAAATTTGTCCTACAAATGAGCAGCATGCATTACGAACTTCCAGTTCATAAGGTTTATATGAATTGATTCAGTACTCTGTATTATTTTTAGGGTGTGGAGGGAGGGAAACAAAATTGTATTTTTTGCCTAGACATAATTTTTTAACGTTACCTCTTTGTTCCAGACAATTCGAAAGGGGTGATGCATTATTTACACACTCCTATGAGAATCACACCAAAAAGCGTATGCCTCCCAATAACCATCACCTATCCGCTAGGGATAGCTGCAATTATTGGAGAATGCATAACAAAAGATTAAGTAAATTAATTATATTTTATTGTTTAGTTTGGCATTGTTTGGCCACGGCTCAATATGTCGGGCTACCATCAACTACAAATGGGCAGCCCTTAAAACAACAAATATATACAATCCCCTTCAAGGGCAAATAGTTCATATCAATCACACTCCCCTTCATGGGGCAAATATTATAGTTCAAATAAAATCCCCTTCATGGGGCAAGTATTTCACATATAAATTGTACATGTTCTTTTCCGTTTCATTTCACATGAAACGAACAATATAAATGAATGAAACCAATCCTGGGTGACAGCGATTGGAAACACAAATTAAATTTATTTTAAATCACTTAATATTTCGCTGACCGCCAAATGGACTCGGCAGGTAGTTAGTTACTACTGACAATCCTGCGAAACGAGTCCACCGCCAAATAATCAGCGAAATAGAGCCGTGAACAAACCCAAACAATGCCCATTGACACAACTTATTGTCAAATGCTAAAGAATATCTCACAAACGTATTTACACTTGCTTGAATCACTTTTTTAATGTATTAACGAACAGCTCTAACTTTGCTGCAAACTGATTAAGTAATAAATCTGTACCCAAGGGAGATAAATGCACTCCATCAGCATTATACAAGACATCATTTAGTGATTGAAGATCCGGATGCTTAATATACTGTCCCCCTGCCTTTAACACTCTTGAAGCTGCATAACTGTTTAAACGCTTCCTTGACCTATTCATTGCCACCTGGTTGTCAGAAAAACGCCAAACTTTCCGTGGCAATATTTCTGACCATATTACTGTAACAGCGGGCCAAGTCTGTTGGATCATTAACAATATGCGATCCAGACAATACCTTAATTCATGTGACTTAACTTTCCCTACATCATTACCGCCACAATGAAGAATGATAAAGTCAGGTTTTTCGCCTAATTTTGACAATGTCTGCAACTTCCTTTGAATGTTTATCAGACACAGACCACTATACCCCTGCCACCAAAGCTGGACGTTTAGTCTACTGAGGCCTAAATGTACTCCACCAGTGCGTTGACGTGCCGCCACAAAAGCTCTCTTCACAATTGATGATCCAACACACCACACAAGGACGGGATCTAAAATACTTATATTCTTGTTAGAATATGTACAATTTTCAGCCATTGTTGTAATAAAACCAACCTGTTCATAAACTAATTTATTAAATGAGCATTGGCATGATAAAATTAGACGGACGAACATAAGACAGGTACGCCTCTGAACTCCATCTTCCAGCCATTTTAATTTGCTCAGCGGTCCAGCCACTGTTAGCTGCCGCTGTAGCAGCACCTATTCGAAATGAATGGGACCTGTATCTTTTATACTCCATACCCTGCATACTAATGGCCTTCTTTAGCAATGCTGAAAACTGATACCTTGTTAATGGAGCTTTATTGAAATGACATAACAGAGGACCTTGGCAGCACGGTCTAACTTTCAAGTATATTGCGCGCACAAAATGACCTATTTATGTGTCGACGTGCCGTAAAACACCATTCATTCATTCATTCATTCAAGTATAATTGCATGCTCACGAAAGGGCAAATTGGACCGCCAACCTTTCTAATTTTTATGGAAGCGGACTTCCCTATTTGATCAGTTTTAGAATACCTGATAGTAACAACCATTTCCCCGTCAGCTTCATTCATATTTACATCATTAACCGATAAAATATTGCCCACAGGTCGACCTGCAGAAAATGTCAACTCACCAACCCTAAAAAATCCAAAGAATGCTAATGTAAATGCAGCCCTGAAAAGTTTTGACTCGTAAAGATTTGCACAGATCATTGGTAATTTTAATACCATCTTTAATAAAATATCTGGAGTAATAGGCAACCGGGTATCAGAATTACCTCTCACAGATCTCTTAAAACCTTCCAGAACCTTCCCAACTAAAAAATGCTTAGTTATATCTTCAACGACTTTCATTTTACATTGGAAACTTATCGCATTGATATACAACCTAGCAGTTGCAAATGACAGTCATCTAAGCGCCATGCAAGCAATAAATCGTATGACATGGTCAATGTTTGGTGGCCAATTTTGTTCCATCTGATAATTGCTACGAAAGTCCATAAACTGATCCACACCAACTCTATACGCATTTGTAGTGTTAATAGCTTGCGAGGCACTTAACAGTCTGCTTGCTTCGCTTTGTAAATCAGAGAGAGAAATGTGTGAGGAATTTCCTCTGGCAAAGATTCTGCTTCCGGAGCCAGCGTCCTGAATCTGCACCACTGTTTACGAGAAATGGAATCAGCTAATGCATTCATATGGGAAGAAAGATGTATGGCTCTGAATACAATATTATGTTTCATAGCAGATAATATGAATTTTCTTAACAAAACCATTACCCGTTTTGATTTACTAGATTGTTTGTTCAAAATGGTAACCAGTGCCTCATTATCCACATGCAGTATTATTTTCCGGTTGCCTAAGGCACCACCCCAAAGCATTATTGCAAGCAACACTGGGACCATTTCTAAAAATGTTATGTCTGATAATAATGCACTACCTAACCAGTCAGCAGGCCATCCGAAATAGCACCATTTCCCTGCAAAATAGCAACCACACCCCAAATTTGCAGATCCAGCACTATCCGTAAACAATTCTAATGTATTTGTAGTGTACCATACTTGCTCAGGAATATAAACTGAACCATTGAAATTTTCCAAGAAAACCACCCATAACATCAAGTCCTCCCGCAGACCTAATGAAACTCTAAGCCTATGGTGTGGCTCTTTCATTCGAGACATTATATCGTAGAACCGACGTAAAAATGCTCTACTGGACCTAATGGCTTTCCCAAAGAAATTTAACATGCCTACCAATGATTGCAATTCTTTTAAAGATACTTTCTTACGTTTAAGTAATTGTGTCAGAATGGTCTTAAGTGCATCTACCTTATGATGAGGAATTCTAATAAGCATATTGACCGAATCAATCTCCAAACCTAGAAAAACCATGACAGTTGTTGGGGCTACCGATTTTTCCTCAGCTAATGGAATATTTAAACTGTCACATACTTTCTCAAAACAATTAACCAAATCGCTACACTGAGAAGTACCATTTTTGCCCGCAAATATAAAATCATCTAAGAAATGATCAAGACTTTTAAATCCTGTTGTGAATGCTATCAGCCAATGAATAAATGTGGAAAAGGTTTCAAACAAATTGCAGGATATGATGCATCCCATTGGAAGACACTTATCAATATATATTTTACCTTCTAACTGAAATCCAAGTAAGTGAAAATCACCTGGGTATATCGGTAATAATCTAAAAGCAGATTTAATATCTCTTTTGGCCATCAAAGCCGATTTTCCTAAATTAAACACCATTTCGGTCACTTTATCAAAAGAAGTATACTGCACTGATGTAAATTTATCATCAATACCATCGTTTACACTCAAACCGGTCGGATGCGATAAATGTGTAATTAATCTCCAGCCCCCGTCCGATTTAGGAACAACTCCTATAGGAGATAACCTTAAGTTGGAAATAGGTGGCAGCTCAAAAGGGCCTGCCACTCTGCCCAGGTCAACTTCTTTCATAACCTTTTCCTTAATAACCTTTGAATGTACAAAAGCGGATTTCAAATTCTTTGAAGTGAATGATTGTCTTGAACCAGAATAATTAAGCCTGAATCCCATCTTAAAACCTTGTACTAAATGACTCGCAGTGTTTTGATTGGGATAGTTCACTAAAAGCATCTCCAAGACATGTGAATTAATTGGGGTAAAACCTAGGTCCCATATACCTTTGGAAGGGGAAAGAGACAATACCGGCAGCTGTTCTGGGTCGAAAACTACCCCTTGGCGTACCCTGGGTAACAGTGGATTGCCAAGACCGACCCCGAAAACTAGGTTGTTGGTCCCTCATCTTGTAACAGTTAGGCTGCGAATGTTTACCGCCACATTTCATACATAAATGTGTATACTGGCAGTTCACTTTCGAGCACAAGCCCTTATAATTGAAATCAAAGCACTTTTTAAACCCTTTGATTACTTCCCCCTGCCCTCCTAACTGCTGCACCGGTGAAGACATATATATGAGCCATAGCTCAGTGTCTATATCAGACCAACTGACTGCTGGATTCATCCCCAATCTGAGCCTGAATTGCTCATCATAGGCTTTCCAGCCTATGCCCCCATGCCGTTTTTGACCCAGACGAATAGTACTCATATACTTAATAAGCTCTTGGTTGCGTTCTGGGTGAGCTGCTAAGTATATTCCCATCAGAATTTTACTAAGATACGCAGCGAAACTGGACAGGAATCTGAAGTTTCTGACTTCACCTTTTTGAGCAGGATCGAAGTAGAAGAAGGAAACACTGAACGTAAAACTAATGATAAATCTGTATTCGAATCAAAAAAATATACGCCACTGTCAATTAATGTGAAATATTTTTATTGTTATTATTGTGCACTGCACGGGAACTACCATTTACAGAAAATACTAATACACAAATGATTAAACCGTTGTAACTGAATATTAAATGACCCAGTGAATCTCAGAAATCCATTAAAGCACGGACAAAATGAAGAAACAACTGAAACTGAAAACACCGAAACGCGTAACGGCCTATCTGATACAACCACAGAAATGTCACGCCTGGTATCATGCGTTATGCAAAGATTGTCTGAACAAAATCGACTTGATGAGGCTTTAATTGCATTTTTCAGCATATACTGGGATATTCCCAACAGTCACCATTCTTTCCTTTTACGGATCGATGTTGTACGGTGGTATCAATGTCAGAATACTACACGAATGCGCTTTTATACAAAGCTAAAATCAATTGGAAACTTGGTTGGAGAATCTTTGGCGGACGTTTTATTTATTTCATGGGAGTTTTCAAGAATGAAGCAGAGCTCATGCAGGGAAAAAGTCATTAAAAGCAAACATTCTCCAATTAAATCAAAAGTTAACTTCATTATCTAACAGTCCTTCGCTAGTTCGATCATTTTAATGTTGATGGTGAAAGAAGACCAGGGATACATTTAGATATACTGGAAAGCAAAAGTAAGAATATCAATCATCGGAGAGGCTGTTTGACTTATGATGGTAAAATGATAAAGCAAGGACTAACGCAAAGCTCCGGCGATGTTGACTTACTGGAATTTGAAAATGGATCATCGCTTCAGAATCGGCAATGCAATCTCCAAATGAAAAAAAAAGAGATATACGTATTGATAATCAATGTTCTTATAAATGTCCATCAAATCTCAATCTTCATACATTGAGTAAAAGCCATCAAAAAGAAAGAAAAAGAGAAGCACTCTTCAGCCTGAGTTTCAGCACCCAGACGAGTCGTCATTGTACACCGTACTACAACGTACTCAAACTACGAGAGGTACCTGACAAAGTATGTTGTTACTTATGTTGTCTCCCAGTTAGCCGTAATACGATATACTTTGCTATCGATAGATCATTTTGGAAGCGTCGATATGGAACTGATTAATTGCAAACAGAATGCCCTTCGACAGTATGCCATTTAGCTGCATGCTTTTTTGCGCCCACACATTGGTTGTGGAAGTACCCATATAAAATCAGAGTGTGGACGTTCTCATTATCATTTCATTCTCCGTTTCTACTGAAATATCATCGGACCTTCTTAAAGACACGAAAATATTTTTTTTTTATAATAATACAGGTCGCTGATATTAAAGTTGTCTTATTTTTTCTTTATTTCATGAAATACACACAAAATCTACTTCTCTTTCACTTAGGTGTGGAAATACTCCTACAAACTTCTGAAACTTTTTTCCATTTTCGAGAAAAAAGTATGCCAGGTGCAAAATATCTAACACTACCGTTGTTTTGTTTACTGTTGGGCGGGTACAGTGCTCTTTATCCCGTGTAGATTGTTATACTATTAAAAAAGTTACAAGACATTTCTTACCTGAAGCGGCGATGTTTTTGGTGTGGTCAGCTCATTTGTGAACATTTTTGATGACGTTGCAATTGTGTGTACAATGAAATTCCCCACAAAATGTGACCATTCCCAGCAGCAAGAACTTGTATAGAATTCCTTGTCAGCAGTATGTGTTCAAGATTATTAAAGTTGTGTTGATTACAAAATGTATATACTGTCAATCAAATCGACAAAAATGTTGATTTTTTTTCCATTTTAAACTGCAGTCTTTTTTAAATCAAGAACATTTTGCAAGATCAAAACAAAACAAAACAGGTAGGCCCTACTCATAGGCCAATAAATAACATTTTATGTACTTCTATAGAAACTGATCAGCTTTACGAACAAATAAATATCATGCTATTTCATCAATGATGCACTTTTCCTTTTCTTATATGTATGCGCTTTATATAATAAAAATAATAGACCACACACTTATATATACGTGTGGCTCTTTTTACGATTATATGAGATCGCAGACCAGTCTAACAAATTTGAAACGCAACAAATTTATTAGACTGGTCTACGATCTCATATAATATAAGATGCAAAGGTAACGCCGAGAGCATTTTGGGGGGTACTACTAAAACCCGGTCAAATTCCGGCCGATCCGGTCACATTTCCGGCCGTGGGGAAACAGCAAATGTGGCGTATATACTAGTGATTATGATGTTAAACTGCCCTAATCCCATTATTAATGTACTGCCCTTGACATATATATCAATAAAATACATGAAAAAAAAAATAATGCCTAAAATATGGTCTTGAAGTTTACCTTTTTATGACGTATTTTGACGATTTTTCGCCGTTTTTGACAAATTCCGGCTGCGTTTGAATGGCTATTTAATATATATTCGTTGTAAATAACCATGGTTTTAATCAATTCTTACAAAGATTAAGATATGCTGAATCTATAACAATGAAAATAACAACAAAATCAATAACATATAATTATTTATTTCGCTCGATACAGAGGACATATATTTTCTATAAAAACCTGGAGATTTCACCGGTGTGGCGTATTTACCGCACGTTGTAAGATTTAGACAATATTTACAAGACGTAACAAAACGTTGTAAGATTTAGACAATATTTACCAGACGTAACAAAACGTTGTAAAATTTAGACACTATTAACAAGACGTAACAAAACGTTGTAAGATTTAGATAATATTTACAAGACGTAACAAAACTTAATAACAAAGTTAAACGAATAAAGAATACAACGTTGTGTACATGCAGCTTCTTTGCTGTGTATAGAACGTTTACCTTTACGAATCATATTTATACATTTTAACGATACAACATGTAGTAACAAAAGGTACAAGCATTCATATACAAAGAAATGATACAAAAGAAAGGGGAATATAATATATAGTACACGACAGATTATTAATATAGGATTTACGGATGATCTGATATCAAATATATCAAAATATCTATATTTCATTTTCATTTAAGCACGACGTACAATTCCAGAATTTCAAGTTATTTTGATTTACACATTGGTAATGGTACCATTGCTTACATTTAAAATTCTGACATGAAATGCGATTGTCAACAAAATCTGGCATTCTGCAGTGGCATCATAATTGGATGTTTATAACTTTGGGGTTGAAGTACACAAGACTTAAATTTCTTCCGCGCTTGGGTTCCTTACGAAAAGGTGTCATTTTACCACTTTCAAGGCAATTTATAAAATGCTGGCGCATTACTGGTACAATATATATGTTTCGAAAATTAAATGAAAGGGGTGAATGACAAAACTCTACTACATTCACAATCGCAAATAATCCACAATCAAAGGAATTGGGCTGTTGTTGAACTCTGGGAATTTTAACGTTAATAAATTTATCATTAAGCGTTGTGTATATTTGTGACAGTTGAATTTTTACGTTTAATTATATGTCTTTCATATTTTCTCCTGAACTGTCTATATAGTAAATGAAGTCGCTGTTGGAAGATGTTTTAAAACTCATCGTCCAATGATTAGAGTCGTTAAAGTGAATTTGGCAAGCAGGTTCTATTTGGCGTCTAAAAGTTTTCTGAATATTCCATTTGTTTTTCTCATCTATATTAACTGCTGACATATGTTAATCGTTTAACCATTTACAGTTTGATATGTCATGTTTATCCGATAATTTAAGATCATACAATTTTAACCACCAGTCATCGGATTTTGTAAAGCTGCTGTTCGGACTATCAATTGTAACAATGTGATCATATTAAACTTTTGGTGACAGGGTTGGTAAAATTGATTTTACACGCTTACTATCTGTTGAATTATAATTTGACGGTGATTGCTTACATTTACCGGTAGGACTAAAATGCGAAATGGAGTGTAAATTGCGAAATGGAGTGCAATGGAGTGTAAATAGCGAAATGGAGATATGAAATTGCTATTTTGCTTTTTATTCTTAAATAAAACAATTAAACACGTATATAAATGCTATTACTGATGTATGATAATATGGTTGATGTGTCAAGTTAAAAAAAAAGTCAAAATTAATCGTTAATTCCCACACATATATAATTATAATATTAGCAATATCGATACTCGTTATAATTATACTAAAATAGATATAGCTATCAAATATAATTCAGCTTCGTTAAAACAACAAAAATAAATTAATTCAATAAAGATTTGATTTAAATAACGTTACAGACACAGGATACATTGTGAAAAGTTTAATACCATGGCTCAAACATCGAGTGCGAAATGGAGATCCGTATGTAAAGTGCGAAATGGAGATCAACGGGTAAATTGCGAAATGGAGTTTCTAATGTAAAGTGCGAAATTGAGTAATAAAATTGCTATTTTACGTTAAGTTAATTTATATAAATAATTACTTTAATAAAAGTTTGGTTTTAATTATGTTACAGACATTGTGAAAAGTTTAATTCTTTAGCTCGAAAATCGACTGCGAAAAGTGCGAAATGGAGTTTCTTATGTAAAGTGCGAAATGGAGTTTCTTACGTTCGTAAAGTGCGAAATTGAGTAATGCAATCGATATTTTACGTTTATTTCTGTAAGCTAGAATACATTTGCTGTGTGTTTTTTTGTTTTTTTTTGTTGTATTGTGTATTAATAAATGTTTGATGTGTTAAGTTAAAAAAATAATCACAATGGAGATCCGTATGTAAAGTGCAAAATGGAGTTTCTTATGTAAAGTGCGAAATGGAAACAAAAGACAAAACTTATAATGAACTGACTTAAAATACTGTTACGGATCTATATTTTAATTTATCGGCTTGCCGAATGGAATAATTAAGAAAGTTATGTTGGTAAAATTCTGAAATGGATAAAAGATATCTACTACTGTTAATAAATATGTATATACTACTGTTAAAAATGTACTACTGTTAAATGTTGTATATGAGTTAAATTACCAGTGTAAATTCTGGTAGCTAATTATATTATTTAAAAGAGTGTATTCTAATGTTATTTGTGAAATGTTTGTTTTATATGTTTGTTACAGGTATTGTCTTTGCAATATTTCTTTGTAAAACTTTGTAAATGGCCGGAATTAATAGGTCTGGATGATGTAGTTGGTATATCTTTGTTTGATATATAATTATTTGTTTTAACTGGCGTACCTACATACGTATTTTACATGGATTTTTTTACCCTTATTTATGTCAATGTGCTTGATCACAATAAATAAATAAATAAATAAATAAATAAATAAATAAATAAATAAATAAATAAATAAATAAAAAAATAAATAAATAAATAAATAAATAAATCAATCAATCAATCAATCAATCAATCAATCAATCAATCAATCAACCAACCAACCAACCAATCAATCAATAAATAAATATGGATATTTAGCAAAATAATTCAAATTAATAGTCTAAATCTTACAACATGCGGTAAATACGCCACACCGAAGAAATCGCCAGGTTTCATAGAAAATATATGTCCTCTATATCGAGCGAAATAAACAATTATATGTTATTTATTTTGTTGTTATTTTCATTGTTATAGATTCAGCATATCTTAATCTTTGTAAGAATTGATTAAAACCATGGTTATTTAATACGAATATACTTTAAATAGCCATTCAAACGCAGCCGGAATTTGTCAAAAACGGCGAAAAATCGTCAAAAAAAACGTCATAAAAAGGTAAACTTCAAGACCAAATTTAAGGCAATATTTTATTTTTTCATATATTTTCTTGATATATATGTCAAGGGCAGTACATTATTAACGGGAATAGGGCAGTTTTATATCATAATCACGAATATATACGCCATATATATTTGCCGTTTTCCTACGGCCGGAAAAGTGACCGGATCGGCCGAAATTTGACCGGGTTTTAATAGTACCCAATAATAAATCGTACAGTTACAATCAAAGAACTATACATACAAGTCCTTGTTACAATCAAGGTATTATATGGGGAAATTGAGATTGTGTGAACGCTCGCGTATTCACGCAAAATCTCCCAATATCTTGTTTTTAACTATTTTAAAGGCTCATTAAACTTCCGAAACGGTCGTTTTTATTTTTAATTTAAGTCAGTTTTACTCTTCCAGATGTCAGAATACATGTTTATTTGATCACTGAGACACTTTGCAAACGAAAAAAATAAATATAAAGAATATTATTAGTACATAATTAAGAACGGGGTTTGTTTACAAATTAATCTTCGTCTCTTTCCGATAAACACCTTCGGCAGAAAATGGGGAGTTACGAAGCTTGTTCGGAAACGCGTCGGTCGGTAATATATAATCAATTCACTTCGGATGGGGATCTCTAAGGGATGCGTTTAAAAATTAAATAACCGCTTGCGATTAGATAGTTTTTAAGAACATCCCCTTTATTCCACTCACTGTATTAATGAACTGGAACCCACGAGCTAATTTATTGCACGTTAGCGACAAATCATTCATATAAAATTAAATGAATACAATTACTTTTTTAATAACTGTACTAAGCAAACCCCCCTGGGTAGCCTCTCAAGATTGACTGCGATAAAGTTATTTATGACGTAATAGCGCGTGCGATAGTATCACGCGTATATGCAAGGGAGGATCCTGAGCAAGAGTTAATAGACCAAACTTGTATTCCGTACTCATTGTTTTTCAGGGCGTATAAGTAATATTATGCGTAATACATTCGATACAGTTTTATTGCAGACATTAATTTATTTTTTTAAAAAAGAAAACCCAATAACGATACATAATATTAGTGAAGCCATAACTTTTCTAATCTTGTTTATGAACCCCTTATCTGACGGCCTTAATCCGCACACCACTACTGCAGTACTCATTTGTGTACTTCCGAACACTGGCGGAGGTACAGTCGGAAAGCAACCGATTGAATACGGAATTACAAAAACGTAAACAAAGGTTAACTATTCGGTCCGCTCGTCTAAGAACTACACATTTCAATCGAAGTTATTTATTTTCTTGCTTTTTTTTAAAACAGTCACTAAGGGGTCTACCTGAATGGTTTTAGCAATGCCATAAACACATTTAATTACAATCATATTTGTTAATTATAAGTGTACATTTCGGCAGTTTAATGAGGCTTTAACATCCATTCATCTCAGGAACACAAATCAAAATTCTTACACTGCAGAATGACATTGTCATCAAAACAATACCATTCCGAGAAATGCGTGTTTAAATTTGTTGCAGTATTTAAGATTACAAAATTTGTATACTGCTCCTAAAATAAAGACAAATTACGATACATTTTCCTTGAAACCTCACTATCTTTAATTCAACTGCATTTTACGTGATCGAAACATGTTTAAACATCTGACACTACATACAACTTACAGTTTATGTACAAGAAATCAGTTGCAAATTATGCATCCTTCGTGTGCTGTTTCATCAACATTTAGTTAGGAGATGCAAGTTTACTATCTTCTATACAAGTCCTTGTTACAATGTACATTTACAAATTAGTTGTTTAAACTTAAAGCATTTGATCTATTTTGAGCTAATTTATTTAAAACACTAAGTTTAGACACGTTTTACAAGGCCAATAAAGTGACAGAAAGGGTATATGGTACCCCCACAATGGTTCCATGTCTAGTTATAGTATATAACGGTAGGAAACTCTCTGTTAAATGTTAATAAAACAGCATGCGAAGAATTAAAATTTGACAAATTAGAGACACTCAAACACATGAACGTAGACATGAGTGCGGCATGGTGAACCAATGATTTCAATTTTTTTTTCTACATTTTGAGCTAATTGTCAAACTGTTTTACATTCATTTTGTATGCCCCATCAATCAATCACATTGTTTTCTTGTTTTATAAGTACCTTTGATTCGGACGATGATGACATTTGTTAGTGTAGTCACTGACATAACCACTATTGAGTTACTGGCGAAGGACTGACACCACTGGTGCTGCACGTTTGAAAGTCTAAGTTTTGTAAAATATTTAGCCAGCACCAATATCAAATTCGCCTCTGCCCCTGAACCAGAGATAGGCAACTGCACACACTTTATAAATTCCAGATGGCACATTAATTTGGCGTTTCTAACACAAATCCTCCTGAACCAACCAACATCTTTTTGTGATTTTGATATCGAAAGGAAGGGCTTGATTGTAAATTTTAGGTGGTGAACTTTTCTTTCTTAAATTCAAAGAAATGAAGAATATAATATACGCTTACAGTTATTTTTTGTGATCATTTTGTTCATTGTTAGCCCATTTTTAAAGTAAGAAATGAGAACAGTTTCTTTAAATATCTATATGAAATTTTGCGACCGACGGGGGAATTTACCTCTTCAGTACATAAAACGTTTTTCTATGCTGTGTTGTTAAAATGTAGGTGTCAAATATAGTACACTACTGTTTTTTGTAGGTGTCAAATCTAGTACACAACTGTTTTTTTGTAGGTGTCAAATCTAGTACACAACTGTTTTTTGTCGGTGTCAAATCTAGTACACTTCTGTTTTTTGAAAAAAAAATGTTTCGTATACGTTTATACAAAATGACAAAACATAATACAATATAGCAAACCATAGTATTGTACTATAAATCAAATATGTATACGACCATATAGTATATACATTCTATATGATCACATATACTAAATAAAGAGATTGTGATCGGTGCATATGGCATTATACCAGTAGGTTTATATATGTGTTGTTACAATGTATAAACTGGTCTAGCTTGTTTTGGTAACAGTTTTCATTTTATTTTTAACTATAAAAGAATAATATGAAAGAAGTCACGTCATATACAACATTTAATTTTATTTTTAATAAAAAGCTTCCTTGTCAGTAACCCCCATATGACAACAAATTCCTCTGCATTAATACCTTGGTACTAACTGACAACATTGATGGTAGGACATGGCACTTTCTAACAACATTGGCGGCAGGACATGGCACTATCTGACAACATTGGTGGCAGGACAAGGCACTAACTGACAACATTGGTGGCAGGACATGGCACTGACAATATTGGTTGCAGGACATGTCACTCACTGACAACATTGTTGGCAGGGCATGATACTAACTGACAACATTGATGGCAGGACATAGCACTTACTAACAACATTGGTGGCAGGACAAGGCACTAACTGACAACATTGGTGGCAGGACATGGCACTGACAATATTGGTTGCAGGACATGTCACTCACTGACAACATTGTTGGCAGGGCATGATACTAACTGACAACATTGATGGCAGGACATAGCACTTACTAACAATATTGGTGGCAGGACATGGCACTGACAACATTGCTGGCAGGACGTGGCACTAACTGACAACATTGGTGACAGGACATGGCACACACTGACAACAATGGCACTTATTGACAGCACTGTCAGAACATGTTACTAACTGACAACATTTTTGGCAGGACATGGCAATAACTGACAACATTGGTGGCAGGACATGGCACTGACATCATTGGTGCCAGGACATGGCACTAACTGACAACATTGGTGACAGGACATGCCGCTCTTACTGACAGCACTTGTGTCAGGACATTTTACTAACTGACAACATTGGTGGCAGGACATGGCAATAACTGACAACATTGGTGGCAGGACATGGCACTGACAACATTGGTGGCAGGACATGGCACTGACAACATTGATGGCAGGACATGTTACTAACTGACAACATTGGTGACAGGACATGGCACTTACTGACAGCACTGGTGTCAAGACATGTTACTAACTGACAACATTGGTGACAGGATATGACAATAACTAACAACATTGGTGGCAGGATATGGCATTGACAACATTGGTGGCAGGACATGTTACTAACTGACAACATTGGTGACAGGACATGCCGCACTTACTGACAGCACTGGTGTCAGGACATGGCATTGACAACATTAGTGGCAGGACATGGTACTAACTAATAACATTGATGACAGGACATGACACTAACTGACAACATTGTTGGCAGGGCATGGCACTAACTAGCAACATTGGTGGCAGGACATGGCACTAGTTGACAACACTGGTGACAGGACATAACACTTACCCACACCACTGATGACAGGACATGAAACTTACTGACAGCACTGGTGTCAGGACATGTTACTAACTGACAACATTGGTGACAGGACATGGCACTTACTGACAGAACTGGTGTCAGGACTTGTTACTAACTGACAACATTGATGGCAGGACATGGCACTTACTGACAGCACTGGTGTCAGGACATGTTACTTACTGACAACATTGGTGACAGGACATGGCACTTACTGACAGAACTGGTGTCAGGACATGTTACTAACTAACAACACTGATGGCAGGACATTGCACTAACTAGCGACACTGGTGTCAGGACATGTCACTAACTGACAACATTGATGGCAGGACATGGCACTAATTGATAACATTGGTGGCAGGACATGGCAATAACTGACAACATTGATGGCAGGACATGGCAATCACTGATAAAATAGGTGGCAGGACATGGCACTCACAGACACTATTGATGGCAGAACATATCACTGACAACATTGGTGGCAGGACATGGCACTACGTGATAACATAGGTGGCAGAAATTAGCACTGACTGAGCATATTGGTGGCAGGACATGGCACTATCTGATAACATAGGTGGCAGGACATAGTACCACATGATGTGTAGATACAGGTATACTGCTTAACGTAGTCGTCGTCAGCCGAAGTTTTGCCCCCTTATGCTCGATACATCCTCTAGGTAGCGGGGCAGGTAATGGTGATCAGACACTACATCGTCTACGTTGGCTGCAAAGTTTGTTCAACGCGTCGTAGCCAGCGCTAACTGGACGCTCTCTCTGCAGCTTTACCAAGAGCGTGGACTGCGGTCTTAAAGATTTTCGTTTAATGCCTAAAGTTCCAAGCATTCTCCATATTGATTGTGATAAAAAGTCTCTACAACCAACCTCAACTGTGACCATGATCAGGCCCCAGATAAGGGCAGTTACTGCGACCATGATCAGGCCCCATATAAGGGCAGTTACTGCGACCATGATCAGGTCCCATATAAGGACAGTTACTGTGACCATGATCAGGCCCCATATAAGGGCAGTTACTGTGACCATGATCAGGCCCCATATAAGGGTAGTTACTGCGACCATGATCAGGTCCCATATAAGGACAGTTACTGTGACCATGATCAGGCCCCATATAAGGACAGTTACTGCGACCTTGATTATGCCCCAGATAAGGGCAATTACTGTTTACTGTGACCATGATCAGGCCCCAGATAAGAGTAGTTACTGTGACCATGATCATGCCCCAGATAAGGGCAATTACTGTTTACTGTGACCATGATCAGGCCCCAGATAAGGGCAGATAATGTGACCATGATCATGCCCCAGATAAGGGCAATTACTGTGACTATGATCAGACCCCAGATAAGGGCAATTACTGTGACCATGATCAGGTCCCATATCAGGACAGTTTATGTGCCATGATCAGGCCCCAAACAAGGGCAGTTACTGTTTACTGTGATCATGATCAGGCCCCAAATAAGGGCAGTTACTGCGACCATGATCATGCCTCAGATACGGGCAATTACTGTGACTATGATCAGACCCCAGATAAGGGCAGTTACTGCGACCATGATCAGATCCCATATAAGGACAGTTACTGCGACCATGATAAGGCCCCATATAAGGGCAGTCACTGCGACCATGATCAGGTCCCATATAAGGACAGTTACTTTGACCATGATCAGGCCCCATATAAGGGCAGTTACTGCGACCATGATCAGGCACCAGATTAGGACAGATACTGCGACCATGATCAAGTCCCAGATAAGGGCAGTTACTGCGACCATGATATGCGCCAGATAAGGACAGTTACTGTGACCATGATCAGGCCCAGATAAGGGCAGTTACTGCGACCATGATTATGCCCCAGGTAAGGACAGTTAATGTGACCATGATCAGGTCCCATAGAAGGACAGTTACTGTGACCATGATCAGGCCCCATATAAGGACAGTTACTGCTACCATGATCAGGCCCCATATAAGGGCAATTACTGCGACCATTATCATGCCCCATATAAGGACAGTTACTGCGACCATGATCATGCCCCATATAAGGGCAGTTACTGCGACCATGATCAGGTCACATATAAGGGCAATTACTGCGACCATGATCAGGTCCCATATAAGGACAGTTACTGCGACCATGATCAGGCCCCATATAAGGGCAACTACTGCGACCATGATCAGGTCCCATATAAGGGCAGTTACTGCAACCATGATCAGGTACCATATAAGGACAGTTACTGTGACCATGATCATGCCCAGATAAGGGAAGTTACTGCGACCATGATCAGGTCCCATATAAGGGCAATTACTGCGACCATGATCAGGTCCCATATAAGGACAGTTACTGTGACCATGATCATGCCCCATATAAGGACAGTTACTGCTACCATGATCAGGCCCCATATAAGGGCAATTACTGCGACCATTATCATGCCCCATATAAGGACAGTTACTGCGACCATGATCATGCCCCATATAAGGGCAGTTACTGCGACCATGATCAGGTCACATATAAGGGCAATTACTGCGACCATGATCAGGTCCCATATAAGGACAGTTACTGCGACCATGATCAGGCCCCATATAAGGGCAACTACTGCGACCATGATCAGGTCCCATATAAGGGCAGTTACTGCAACCATGATCAGGTACCATATAAGGACAGTTACTGTGACCATGATCATGCCCAGATAAGGGAAGTTACTGCGACCATGATCAGGTCCCATATAAGGGCAATTACTGCGACCATGATCAGGTCCCATATAAGGACAGTTACTGCGACCATGATCATGCCCCATATAAGGGCAGTTACTGCGACCATGATCAGGTCCCAAATAAGGGCAATTACTGCGACCATGATCAGGTCCCATCCCATATAAGGACAGTTACTGCAACCATGATCAGGCCCCATATAAGGGCAGTTACTGCGACCATGATCAGGTCCCATATAAGGGCAGTTACTGCAACCATGATCAGGTCCCATATAAGGGCAGTTACTGCGGCAATGATCAGGTCCCATATAAGGACAGTTACTGTGACCATGATCAGGTCCCATATAAGGACAGTTACTGCGACCATGATCATGCCCCAGATAAGGGCAATTTCTGTGACCATGATCAGGTCCCATATAAGGGCAGTTACTGCAACCATGATAAGGCCCCAGATAAGGACAGTTACTGTGACCATGATCAGGCCCCATATAAGGACAGTTACTGTGACCATGATCAGACCCCAGATAAGGGCAATTACTGCGACCATGATCAGGTCCCATATAAGGACAGTTACTGCGACCATGATCAGGCCCCATATCAGGGCAGTTACTGTGACCATGATCATGCACCAGATAAGGGCAATTAATGTGACCATGATCAGGTCCCATATAAGGGCAGTTACTGCGACCATGATCAAGTCCCATATAAGGGCAGTTACTGAGACTACGATCAGGCCCCATATAAGGACAGTTACTGCGACCATGATCATGCCCCAGATAAGGGCAATTACTGTGACCATGATCAGGTCCCATATAAGGACAGTTACTGTGACCATGATCATGCCCCAGATAAGGGCAATTACTGTTTACTGTGACCATGATCAGGCCCCAGATAAGGGCAGTTACTGTGACCATGATCATGCCCTTGATAAGGGCAATTACTGCGACGATGATCAGGTCCCATATAAGGACAGTTACTGCGACCATGATCATGCCCCAGATAAGGGCAATTTCTGTGAACATGATCAGGTCCCATATAACGACAGTTACTGTGACCATGATCATGCCCCAGATAAGGGCAATTAATGTTTACTGTGACCATGATCAGTCCCCAGATAAGGACAGTTACTGTGACCATGATCAAGCCCCAGATAAGGGCATTACTGTGACCATGATCAGGTCCCATATAAGGACAGTTACTGTGACCATGATCATGCCCCAGATAAGGGCAGTTACTGCGACAATGATCAGGTCCCATATAAGGGCAGTTACTGCGACCATGATCAGGCCCCATTTAAGGACAGTTACTGTGACCATGATCATGCCCCATATAAGGGCAGTTACTGCAACCATGATCAGGTCCCATATAAGGACAGTTACTGTGACCATGATCAGGCCCCATATAAGGGCAGTTACTGCAACCATGATCAGGCCCCATATAAGGGCAGTTACTGCGACCATGATAAGGCCCCAGATAAGGACAGTTACTGTGACCATGATCAGGTCCCATATAAGGACAGTTACTGCGACCATGATCAGGCCCCATATTAGGGCAGTTACTGCAACCATGATCATGCCCCAGATAAGGGCAATTACTGTGACCATGATCAGGTCCCATATAATGGCAGTTACTGCGACCATGATCAGGCCCCATATAAGGGCAGTTACTGCGACCATGATCAGGTCCCATATAAGGGCAGTTACTGTGACTATGATCAGGCCCCATATAAGGACAGTTACTGCGACCATGATCATACCCCAGATAAGGGCAATTACTGTGACCATGATCACGTCCCATATAAGGACAGTTACTGTGACCATGATCATGCCCCAGATAAGGGCAATTACTGTTTACTGTGACCATGATCAGGCCCCAGATAAGGGCAGTTACTGTGACCATGATCATGCCCCAGATAAGGGCAATTACTGCGACGATGATCAGGTCCCATATAAGGACAGTTACTGCGACCATGATCATGCCCCAGATAAGGGTAATTTCTGTGACCATGATCGGGTCCCATATAAGGACAGTTACTGTGACCATGATCATGCCCCAGATAAGGGCAATTAATGTTTACTGTGACCATGATCAGTCCCCAGATAAGGGCAGTTACTGTGACCATGATCATGCCCCAGATAAGGACAGTTACTGCGACCATGATCAGGCCCCATATAAGGGCAGTTACTGCGACCATGATCATGCCCCAGATAAGGGCAATTACTGTGACCATGATCAGGCCCCATATAAGGACAGTTACTGTGACCATGATCAGACCCCAGATAAGGGCAATTACTGCGACCATGATTATGCCCCAGATAAGGGCAATTACTGCGACCATGATCAGGTCCCATATAATGACAGTTACTGCAACCATGATCAGGCCCCATATAAGGACAGTTACTGCAACCATGATCATGCCCCATATAAGGGCAGTTACTACGACCATGATCATGCCCCAGATAAGGGCAGTTACTACGACCATGATCATGCCCCAGATAAGGGCAGTTACTGCGATCATGATCAGGCCCCATATAAGGGCAGTTACTGCAACCATGATCAGGCCCCATATAAGGGCAGTTACTGCGACCATGATCAGGCCCCATATAAGGGTTGTTACTGCGACCATGATCAGGCACCAGATAAGGGCAGTTACTGCGACCATGATCTGGCCCCATATAAGGGCAGTTACTGTGACCATGATCATGCCCCAGATAAGGACAGTTACTACGACCATAATCATGCCCCAGATAAGGGCAATTACTGCGACCATGATCATGCCCCATATAAAGGCAGTTACTGCGACCATGATCAGGCACCATATAAGGGCAATTACTGTGACCATGATCAGGTCCCATATAAGGACAGTTACTGTGACCATGATTATGCCCCAGATAAGGGCAGCTACTGTTTACTGTGACCATGATCAGGCCCCAGATAAGGGCAGTTACTGTGACCATGATCATGCCCCAGATAAGGGCAATTACTGTGACTATGATCAGACCCCAGATAAGGGCAGTTATTATGTCATTGATCGGACCCCAGATAAGGGCAATTACTGTGACCATAACCTGGCCCCAGATAAGTTTTTGGGATGCTTTCAACAACAATTGTTTCCAACAACTCATTCTTGTTAGATATACTAACAGGAACCCAAATTCCAGTATTTAGCGAGAAGGTACAATTTTCTTTTGCAATTTTTATGTTCATGTTTTATAGATTTTACATTTTTACATAATAAATCTTGTCCTAAAATACTATTTTAATCTTTATCACACTCAATCATAAGTATTCTGATTCTGTATTTTGAATTGTCAAATGTAAGAGTAAAATCTGCCTTTCCTGAAACATTTAAATCATTACCATTACATCAGTTGTTTGATGCTGAAGTTTTGTCCACTTGGGTTTAAGATCCAGATTCGCACACTGTTCAAAAGATAGCAATGAAGATATTGATCCGTTGGCTATAAGGCACTCAATGGGTTGCTCGTTTACCATGCATGAAGCATAAAATCATTGTCATGAGTTTAAAAAAATTGTAGTTAACAAATTTAAATGTCATTTATGTCAGTATTAAATTTAGATACAGGCCTTTGCTCTTGGTTTTCCATCGCTGAGTGGCCTATGTCAGCAATGGGTAGGAGTTTCCCTGGTTAACAGTGCGTTGGAATTGGGCCCTTTCATTTCTTGTACATTTATTTCTTAAGTGATTAGGTGAATTACACAGATAACACCTTCTTGGACCTCTTTGAGGAACGTAACTGGGACTACTGTTCCTTTCTAATTGCTGTATTTTTTCTGTAATTTTATCAAGACAATCTTTCACATTAACACTTTTTCCGATTTGGTGTCACGAACAGACGTGTTTCGCACTGCATTTCCAAAGAAGCCTACATATGTTTCAAACATATCTGTGCATGGTCGATGGTTTGACATTTCGCTGTTACGCATTTATATCTTAGTTCTTGACTGAGTCTACGATATATGTTATTCAAGGACATAAGCGCTTGAGCTCTGTTTTCATGCTCTGAATAAGCTCGTCGTATACGCTTTGTCGTTTCATTTGTTGTTGAAATATTCATTTGATTTCAGACTGAAATTGCTAAATCTTTGTACAATACGTTAATTAAGAAGTACATAGTCTCTCAGTATTTCTTTGGATAGACTGGTAAAATAAAAATCAGAGCTTGGTAAGTTTAATAAGTTCTTAAAATTTATCTGGATATTTTGGAACAAGAACATTTGGTTATAATACTGTATCAACATCATTTGTCATTATAAAACAAAACAGATATTAGAACGTTTCGATAAGCATATTTGAAGATATCAAACAGAGGGCCATGGACAGTGTTATAATAAACTATATGCCGTTATACTAGTAAGGAGATACACTTTTATTACTATGACTATGTGACACTATCGTATTAATGTACAGACTAGACTACGGCGGGCACGCCTAGCTACAATGTAAAGTATAGACAGAATATCAAGACATATACTTTAATGAATATCTTTTATTCCATGTAAGACATAATACAATGTTATACAAAACTGTTCATGTATCAATACAAGCTATATACTTTTGAAATTAAACTCATTACATGATAACTTTACTTTAAATAACATTGCATGCATACAATGTCTTACTAGTAATATTTTAAGGGTGACTATATAAAAGAAAATAAACCAAAAACGGATTAACGAGAGTAAAGAAGGATCAAAGATTAGGGAAATAGAAATTTACAGATATGAAGCTGTACGCAGTATAGTTTTCGTTAATTTAGTTTACATTGTTTTCCAATTTATTTTCGTGTGACCTAAGTTTGTTTTTTGTTTATTGTACCAAGTTTTTCTATTTGCTTGTGTATTTTTTTGTAAATATGGTATGAATTCATCAATATTGGGAACTGTTTTCGTTTATTTATTCTTCTATATAAAGTATTTATCAAGTAATATTCAAGTAAAGTTCAGTAAACTAATGAAAGGATGAAGGGTTATATAACCCGAACGATATAGTTTGATAACAAATGTTGAACGGCTGATTGTATGCAATACAAAAGTTATGGACCTGAGTCCAAAAGGCTCTTACAAAATTACATTCCCAAAACAGAAGTTCTAAAGTTTCCGGATATCTCTCACAAAATTCACATAGACATTAATTAACTACTTTACATTTAGTTAAAAACGGGTCAGTAGGTAAAAGTCTCATAATGTATTTGTGTTGAAATGATCTTAGTTTTGTGTCTATGGTACTGTTGAAAGGTAGACAGTGAATGGTTTTCCAGCCAAGTTTGTTAAATATTTCTTCCATTTTTAGATGAGATTTTATTTCATTATATATAATAGATTTGGTGCCAACCAAGACATATATACAATGGTTTTACATGCAACACACCTGGACTGGACGGACAATTTACATACATGAACTGATAGCTTTTATATGAGTAGGATCCAGTTAAGTATTAATGAGTACTCACATGCTATATAAAAGACAGACATAGAAACCCGTTGGATAATGAAGACACAGTAATATCATATGTATTTATTTCATAAATGGATATAATTGAAATCACAACAACGGAATTTCCGATATTTGGGATCGTTTCAGATGCACATTCAAAATGTATGATATATATATATATATATATATATATAATCTCACAGATGACAGTTTTTTTTTAAATTAAAAAGTTCAATCTTTTTAAAAAAAAGTTGAATAATATATTTCAAAGAGTCTCAACACATCGTAGGCTCAGGGTCAAAATGCTATCCCTGAAACTGCGATGCTGTCAATATGCTGAATGATTTAATATATTCGTCCATTCTTGTATGTAGATCACGTTTCTCACATATCTAACTGTTGCTGTCGTCCGCTTCGCTGCATCTGTTGTGCTAATTTTCCATTGTAACTAGTTCATCGTCATTCCTTCCTTCTGTCATATCACGATCTTGTCTTCCTGGAGGTCGTCTCTGTTCAACTCTGAAATAAACAGTTCCTCGTATATGTACTCCAAAAGACTTTTGTTTTTAGGCCATACATGCATAAAATTATGCAATTAAAGTACATGTATAAGTAAGTAAGTAAAACTTTTATTATCGTGATATTTTCTTGGCATACATTACAAAGAAACATGATACAAAAAAGATAAATAGATAGCACCGGCCCAATGGGCCTATAATTCACCTACAATTAAATAGTAGTTGCAACATATTAAAGTATATACAATGTACACATGAATAGGTTGAGCGGTAATAGTTATAAACCTTGTGACTATAACTGACGTCATGAAATCATTCTTATTTACTTTTGTTTTATATATAGTTGTGTATGAATGAAATTGATTTAAAAGTTAATTCAGCAAATAGCACGAAAGATAAATGTATCAATATCATATATCAACGTTCATAAATAATTAATATTTCGTCTATTATTATAACCGTTGAACATATATTTTGCAACTTTTCTTAGATACGTATGCATCAAATATGACATTTCTTTTCATAAACTTGAAGAGTTTTATAGGTAGTGTCATCAAATATATCAACGAATATATTTTCTCTTATGTCCGTCTTTTTTCTGAGCGGGATAATACAACATCTGAACTGACCCAGTATTGATCTGTATATGTTTTTACCTGAACATCTTTAACAATTCATTAACATAATGAAACAATAATTTAAAATAACTTGTATCCTAAAATGCACGTATACGCTATACGTTGATTAATATGCAATGTGGCAGTACGCTTTTAATAGCATAATAAATGAAACAAGAGGTCATGAATTGCTCTACTTAAACAAACCGCTAGAAGAATTATTTTTGGTAAGTTAACTATTGTGCAAGATTCCTCGATAAATGGGCGTCTTCGAGAAAAAGGTTAACAGACAATTTACAATGACGTAATCCATGCTGGCCTTTTGCCAATAGAGCTAAAATGGGGTTACTATCGTATCTACACGAGCATTTTACCATTTTCCCTAGTTTTTGGACAGTTGAAAATATTACAATTTTTATTATTATGGGGATGACATTTGGACAATTTTAAAAAGGGACTGAATGTAACCGACGCTACAAATTGAGCCTGTAAGACAAGAGATGAAAACATTTTTGTAAAAGGGGCATACATGTAAAAATCACAGGCTGTATAGAGAATGACCGAATTGATAAAAATATGACCTGGAGGCAGGTCTTGCTTATAAACTAAGAGCCGTTGCAAGGGCAGAGTAAATATTGATTGGCAGAGTCAAAAAGCAATCGCAACCTTGTGCACAAAGAAATGTTGTTGTTTGTGTTGATGTTGTTGTTGTATGGTCTTAAGCGTCGCTTTCATCAATTTTTCAGTCATATCACAACGGTGTCTACTTGAGAAGAATTCTGAGCGTTGCCACACTGGAGTATCATGCCGCAGACACATAAGATACCCCATCCAATCACATTATACTGACACCGGACCGACCAGACCTAGAAGTTTAACTATCCTCTAAATAACACTGAAATTAATGTTTGTGATTGAGTGAATGACGATTTATAATAAAGTCAAGCTAAAAACAGAAAATAAACTATGTTTCACTTATTTCCCGTTTGAGATAAAATTTACTCGACCAAATGGCTGGCTCTGGAGAAGTTACCTTGGGAAATTTCAGTTGAACTGAAATAAATTTCAGAACCATGTTAAAAAACTGAAACGTATACCTATCATATTTTATTTGTTCAATAAGTAACTATTTTTGTTTTCTGTTGTCTTCCATTTCTTTCTTCTGTGCCTCAATCTCCTGGTCTTCCTTGCGACGCGTTAGGTTATACATTATTTTGCCATTCTTTCTTCTCTCTTTTTTTTTTGCAGCATATATTTGAATAAAGGGAATTAAAGAAAATGATACTTCATGGTGCTTTACACAGATCTGCACATAACAGTTTTGCTGATACTTTTTTTCTATTAATTCCAATTTTTCTCACTAGTAATATACATGTATATTTACATTCGTGGTGTAACTTCATGGTCTATCAATTTACAAAATATGTATATTGAATGAACATTTCTTCGACATTCATGAGATAGATTTGTTTGTACGGGGTTTGTGCGTTTTTCAACAGGTGGTTAACCAATACTCAACACATTTTACTTCAAGTCAAAGAATATAACCGCACATATACAAAGATGGTAGATACATGGCCGTGGGAAAATTTCATGACCAGTCATCATAGAGACTGTGGCTAGGCTATGAACTCATGATTGGCATTCGGACGAGTTACCGACTCAGCTACCCTGGCCCGGCTCATACGATACGAACTTATATTTGCATACAATGAGCAACTAAACAGCTAACATTGATTACTTCAATAACTTTTCTTTACTTCACTACATGTATAGCTTGGTTATCCATCAAACATATCAGCTAGGTGAATATCATTTTAACGATATGGAATTACCATGGATATTCTAATATTGTATAGATGTAACTTAAACCTATTTCGAATACAAGTAACCTTCAAATGCATTTTAATTCTAAACATTGTTTTCAAAGAAAACGTATATCTCCCCAGTGTCCTATTTTACCAAATTTACGAGTTTCACAGAAAAAAACTTATTTTGTTGAAATCAAAGAGACATAACCGGTCTAAAACACCATCGAAGCACAAAGTTCAAACTATATGGACAATAAGACTTCAAACTAATTCTTACTACAAAAATTCATCAAAATCCAAAGAACGTTTTTTTTTCAATTGAAACTTTTATTATTGCATAATACATATATTCTGCAATTATATTTATAATACATACAATTAACTCTAATATGAAAATAGATCAAAACCCAATGAATGGTTAAGGAGGTGAAGCGTGTATAAGATTTCTATTTTAAAACATTGAAAGGAACATAACTATGTTAAAAATTATCAGGCCGTGACCCGGCACTGGCACGCTCAAACAGACCTCATACTGATACTTCATACACAGTTTCATCAAAAAAACTGACCGACGGAATTATATTTATCAATAAAATTGATATATTAAAGCAGTAATTGGGTTCACGTCATACATAAAGATCTAAATAAATAGTTTGAACTTTTAACTTTAGCAATTCCACTTATTTAATATATTTACATTTGCCTCTTCTTTTTCCATTTCTGCTTTTGTCATCTTTGGCCTGTGAAAGACAGCAATCATCAGACTGCAATGTTTCAATTTAACTAATACAGATTCTTACAAAAGGTTTTCAGAAATAGTTGTTTATGATAATTTCGTGAAACTAATAACAGTTGTCTATGATAGTATAGGCGAAGCTAGTAATAATTGTGTTCGACCATTTATAAGAAACTCATAAGTTTATACAAAAGCATTCTAGCTCAACAACAAAGTCAGCTCAGAGCCTATACAAATCACTCTCGAGTCCGTTTTCAGGGGGAAATCCAGTACTAAGTGTTGATTGGGTTTAGAACCAGCAACCTCTGGCCTGAGTGGCCAACATTCTGCCCTTTGCACCACTGACCTGCTAAGGTGTTTTAAGGGGAAATAAAGAGAACCTTAACCATATAATAATAGACAAAACACTACGGATGACTATCACTACCTATGTCGAGTGTTAGAATAAAGGTAAAATGTACTTACTTAGGCGGTCTGTTTGTTGTTCGGATGGCATGTTTGTTTGCTGTGATGGACTGGGCTGATGTTTTGGTTCGATAATTTGAACGTTACCTCTCCATCCAACCAGCAGAGAATGAAAAAACACCCATATTAAATGCAAAGGTGCTTGAAAGAGTTGAAACAATATGCTCGTTGCCAAAGATAGCAAAAATGATGCCAGACTGTCCTGTGTGTTAGGGCGACTTTCCTGTGTCAAATAAACAAAACTGTAATTATAAACAAGAGACCTCAAGGCATAGAACCACCATTGGAAATGCTTCCGTGGGGTAGTCCCATAATGGCGGTTATAAATAATCCTTGTTTCTTCTTCTTTAAAAAGGCATTTCCTTGTTTTAATGCTCATTTTCTTTTATTTGAATGGCATTATTAATGTATTTTGAACGTTTTGAAAGCATTGTCATGTTTGAAGTGTGAATTTTAAATAAAATGATGCTTGGAAATTGGGGTATGAATACATGATTTCAACAGTGTACACACTGAACAGAAAAAAATCTTATATATACCCCTACTTTTCTCATCATACTTTGGTAGTGCAGAGGTTGACAAACACTAAAATGTAAGTTAAACTTCTTTAATTTGGGTCTCTCTTTGAATGAGAAGCCTTCAAACTTTTATTTTTTACTATAGAACAAAAAATAAAACTCAATGGTGGGCTGATCCCTCAAACGAGCATCTGCTTTATTGGATTAGTTTAGCTTTGACTCTCAACTTGTCTAGCACTCGGACGTACCGTTCCAGTATATTATTAAATGATTTTAGAAACACTATTTATTGAACAATATGTACCCATTTGCGAGCCTCTTCCGCCAACTGTGCGTTGATTTTACACACATTCGGTTCGTTCGGACATTGTGGCATACTCATTTTAATTGAAAGACTTAGAAGAAGAAAAAAAAGATTGATTGATTGATTGATTGAATATTTAGCGTTATTTTTTATGCCATCGAGGGCTTAAGAAAAAAAGCAATGAAGAATTTAAACAGTACAATGCTGGTACCCATATACTCGTATGTTGCTGTCCGAAGCGATTATAACACACTTTTGACAACTTTCTAAATTGTACATTTTTCTAAATTCCCTCAATTTATCAATTCCATGTATGTTTAACAAGAGGTCCAAAATAGGTCTAATTCGCCCAACTCCACTTGTCATTTCTTTTCAAAGTTTGAATAGACCTAGCCTATGAAAAAATGATAATCTCCTGTGTGAGTCCCTTTCTTGCAACCCAATGGACCTGGCTCCTGTATTTGAATAAACAGGGAGCTCCTACTCATAGGGGTCATTTATACCAAAATGAACAATTCTGGCTGATCAAGACTTTTGAAAATCCACAAATGTATCCTTTTGTCGCCCCTGAACCCTGAAGGATATTGAATCTTCCTGTGCCGGACCCAGCCAAAACTGTCATGACTAAACGATGGTTCAGATTGCAATATATATAAACTAATGTCTAATATAGAACAGAAAACGAGCCAATATATAGTCTATCCCAGAACCTGGCATCTCCCGAATCAGGTCTATTTACCCCAATGAAAATGCAGTTGTCCCACAATTCATAGCAACTGGGCGCTTACTAAACTGTGACGTCATACAAACTTTCAGTTGAAGTAACTGACCAATCAACGTGCTCAAATGTGACTAAACTAATGTCTTAAATAGAACAGAAAACGAGTCTATCCCAGAACCTGGCATCTCCCGAATCAGGTCTATTTACCCCAATGAAAAAGCAGGGAATTATATGCATTTCTCACAGTTCATAGCAAATGAACGTTTACTAAACTGTGACGTCATTCAAACTTTCCGTTGAAGCAACTGACCAATCAACGTGCTCAAATGTGGCTTTCCCAACATTGCTATTTAACGGACCCGGTCTGGAGAGCTGGGTCCGCTCTACAAACCAAGTCAATCTACCATTTTAGTTTTACCGGCATATCCTACTTATTATAATGTAATTGGCTGGTGAATATCACTAATTCCATATTCTTGATATAGAATGTCTACATGACCACCTACATAGCTATTGTATCTCCGAGTCTATAACTAATGCAGGCGGAAAGTTCAAAAATACTTCTGATTGTCTAAAGCTAGACAAAGTCTAAACATGGATTCAATTAAAAGCTGAACATAGACAAAATCTAAAGAGGTGCCACTCTAAAACATAGTCTTGATATGTATTCTATTGATAGCTGGTTACACAGGAACTAAACTTAACTCAGTCTAAAGCTTGTGCAATCGAAACATCGACGCAATCTAAACAAAACGAATCAAAGTACTATATGTACTGAAACCTGGCAAACAATGGTTAAGTTCTTTTGTCAGCGGAAGAATTTCGGTTTCTGAAAGTTGTTAGATAGAACATCTTTCATACGAAGGTTTCAAACGCGACTACTAAACCTAGGCCAATTAGCTCATGTAAAATGAAGAGACGGTTACATTATCATAGGCGAAACTCCATAATGTTTAGAAAAAATTATTAAACCCACATTAGAAAATGAAACTTTATATGTACAAGATGAAGTTATACCACGTGTAACAAAGTGTCAAATTGAACTATGATAACTTACAGGAATGGCGATGACAACAGCCGAGGGAGTCAATTGTAGTTCAGCAAATGTGCTGGACATGTCCTCTTGTGTGAACCTGCGTTCTGGGTATGTCGTAGACAGTGTTACTCGGCTTTTAACTCTCTAAGATATAAATTATAATTAACGTGTTTTAGTATATAATTATCTCCCTTTATGAAATAAAATACATATGAATTCACTGTATCTTCATGATCAAATGGGTTTCTAAATCTGTCATGTATCATATGAGTAGGCATGAATCCTTAACTGGATCCTACTCATATAAGGCTATCAGTTCATGTATGTTAATTGTCCGTCCAGTCCAGATGTGTTGCATGTAAAACCATAGTATATAAGTCATGGTTGTCACCAAATTTATTGGTTTGACAGAGGCCTTGATATTGTGTCTATGGTTTGCATTGTAGCTAGGCGCGCCCGCCGTAGTCTGGTCCGTACATTCATGTCTGGTTATTTACAAATGATTATCTCCATATCTATATATATATGGAGATAATCATTTGTCAACAACCAGACATAAATCTACAGCTACAATGAAAACCAATGACACAAGACTATAGAATCAAGTAGCCCAACATTATTAGTGTCAACTATGACTTATATGCAATGGTGTCACATGCAACATATCTACATTATTAGGACAATTTATATAGCATGTGAGTAGTTATCAATCCTTAACTGGATCCTGCTCATATAAGCTAAATAGTTCCTGTATGTAAATTGTCCCTGCAGTCCAGATGTGATGTGTGTTTAGCTTTGATATGTAATCAATGGTTGGAAACAATCATATTAAATTGGTTGATTCTAGTGTCGTGTGCATTGTATCTAAGCCCACTCGCCGTATTCTGATCTGTAGATGTATGACTATTTGTCGACAAATATGTATCCCCTTATATATATATTTAGGACGAAAGGGAACATGGACGATCTTTAAGTAAGTCACCGCATTGTACATACCTTTTATTTACTTTTATTCTTTACCATTATTTGTTCTCGACAACAGTGTATTCACTTAAAAACGTCAACCTCAAACGTCCGTCTGCATTTTTTATTATTCTACTAAATTCCAACATGTACCACTTTATATTTATTTTCATAACCAGATAAAATGTATTCTTTACTGGAAATAAGTCAATTCCAAAACTTTTTTAAAATTGATATATCACCCGTGATGTATTAATTAACATGTTTATCTACTTACTTCTGTGATAAAGTCACTGAGAGACTGTAAAGTGTCTGTTGATTGGAAAGACTGCGACAAAAACGAACCATCAGGTAATCTTACCCGAATTTGAGCCGTCTCACTGAAAAAACAATCAACTAAGTATATGCTGATGAATGTACTTTCAACTAAGTTACTGCTGATGAATGTACATTCAACTAAGTTTCTGCTGCTGAATGTACAATCAACTAAGTAACTGCTGCTGCATGTACAATCGATTAAGTAACTGCTGCTGACTGTATAATCAATTAAGTAATTGATGCTGAATATACAATCAACCAAGAAATTGCTGCTTAATGTATAAACAACTAAACTAAGTAATTTCTGCTGAGACTGCAATCAACTAAGTAAGTGCTGCTGAATGTATACTAATCTAAGTAATTGCTGCTGATAGTACAGTTTACTAAGTAATTGTTGCAGGATGTACAATCTACTAAGTGAAAGCTGCTGAATGTACAATTTACTAGTAGTTGATACTGAATGTACGATCAAGTTGAATCAACTACGTACTTGCTGCTGAATGTACAATCACCTAAGTAAGTGCTGCTGAATGTATAACATACAAAGAAATTGTTGCTGAATGTACAATATACTAAGTAATTGCTGCATAATGAGCAATCAACTAAGTAATTGCTGCTGAATATACATGTACAACTAACTACGTTACTGATGCCGAATGTACATTAAAATCAACTTAGTACTTGCTGCTGAATGTACAATCTACAAAGTAATTGATGCTGAATGTACAATCAACTAAGTATTGATGCTGAATGTACAGTCAACTAAGTAAGTGTTGCTGAATGTACAATTTACTAAAGACTTGCAGCTGAATGTACAAGCAACTAAATAGTTGCTATTAAGTGTACAACCAACTAATTAATTGCTGCTGAATGTACAACTAACTAAATAATTGCTGAATGTACAGTCAACTAAGTAAGTGCTGCTGAATGTACAATCTACTAAGTAATTGCTGCTGAATGTACAACTAACTAAATAATTGCTGCATGTACAGTCAACTATGTAAGTGCTGCCGAATGTACAATCTACTAAGTTATTACTGCTGAATGTACAACCAACTAAATAATTGCTGAATGTACAATCAACTGAAAAGTTGCTACTGAGTGTACGACCAACCAAATAATTGCTACTGAATGTACAATCAACTAAATAATTGCTGCTGAATGTACAATTCACTTAGTAATTGCTGCTGAATGTATAATCAACTAACTAATTGCTACTGGATGTATAATCAATTAATTAATTTCTGCTTTATGGAGTGCAAGATGAAAGTAGAACTAAAATATATGGCATTCGTCGAATATATGTCAGCAATTTAACATATATCGGCATTGTATTCTAATTAATTAGTTTAAATGGCCAATAGCATCTTATATTTAATTTCGAGACAATTGAAAACATACATGCAGTTTTCACACAATGGTGGCCAGTAAAAATAACGAACAAGAAGATTTTAGTTTACTTTTCAAATAATTAAAATGAGTTTGGTCAACTCTGTATTCAAATATAATTTATATAACTTGGGTCCGGCTAGCTCAGTGATTTTTTTCTATAGCATAGTTTATCTTAAGTAACTTTTATGGTGATTTGATTTACAGGCTTTGCACGATCCTGGGACATTACCACTTTGGATCTAAAATACCTATTTGTTAAATATATCAAAATGTTCATCGAAACATGCGCTAATGTTATGTTTACTTCAGCAAACTCGACCTGTTTACCGTTGACCATCTGGGTTTCTACTTTGGTCAGACTAGATTGAATAATGACTGTAACGATTGGGGCCTCCGATGGAAAGTTCCCCACTAAAACCTTAAACAGACGGAGGTGCTGGATACCTATCTTGTAAAACGCTTAATTATAATTATCTTGCTGTGCTGTACATTCTACTACATTTGTGAAGGAGTAATCAAACAAGCCTAGACATATTCTGTTTGATCAGAATCAAATAAAACATGGTGGTCCTACAGAATAAGTAGACAGGCAACAGGCATACGAGAATATATATAATCCCCTTCGTAGTTCCGAAACAAAACCCCGTCGGAAATCAAGAGTGTTATTGGTTTGCAATAATAATGTTAATGATGGATTGACTGGTGACAGAGGTAGTTCTGATGACCTAGATCTTGATAAAGCAGTTGGCCAATACATTGACGCTATATACAGCGCTATATGTGCCATCCAGTTTCAGAGAAGATGAATTTTGAATGTATTTTAGTACGTCATTTGAGGGTCCTCCGTGGCCGAGTGGTCTAAGACGCCGTCTCAATATCTCATACCTCTTACCGCTAAGGCCATAGGTCCAACTCGATCCAAAAACCTTATGTGAGAAAGATTCTTATTTTATTTCTGAGGTCTTCCTCCACCAATAAAAATGGCATTAAACCCCTTTCAAAATAAATAGTACGTCATTTCAATATCCCTAAATGCTCTTCGAAAAGTGAGTGATACTAAAAGACAGCTCTGAATAGAATCATGAAATCATGAACAGCCTAAACTGCAGTGCATAAATAAAATGAACATACTTTCTACGTGCTTCGTTCTCTACATCAAGTCTCTGCTGTTTCAAAAGCTTCTGTTTCTTTTTGTCCTCTAGTTTTTTTATTTTCTCTTTTTCCTCCGCCTCAGCCTTAGCCTTTTTTTCTTCTCTGGTAGAGAAAAAATATTATTTAAGAGTGAGCTGTATTTGTACATGTCTATCTTCCGCCAGGTTCATGCGACGTGTCTATGAACAAGGCATTTATATTTGCATTTGAACTTTACCCTCTCATAGATATATTTTTCTGTTCAAATTAAATAATCATATATCATTAAATCCTAATTAAATCCCCAGTCTCAATAAAAATAAACTATTACTTATTAACATCAGTTGCAGACCGTAAATTTTGGAGTGGCGAGTAATATCGCCACATGACAATAAGATTATGTAGCCTAAAGATTGGGTTGATACGTGACCATGAGTAAAATTCTATATTCAACAGTGTCACTTGTCACTGTAATGGAGTTATTATCTAGTTAATCTGTCGTTGTCTGTATATAGAGACAAAATACTGATTACCACAATACCATAACAGATGGCAATGAACAGGTAAGACCTAGTTTAGTTGTCTTGTCTGTATATAGAGACAAAATACTGATTACCACAACACCATAACAGATTGCAATGAACAGGTAAGACCTAGTTTAGTTGTCTTGTCTGTATACAGAGACAAAATACCGATTATCAGTGACTGCAATGCTCATGTTATACCTGTATTTAGCTATCTCTGTCTTCATCTTTGCTTTTCTATTTCTATTATCTTCCTCTTCTTTTTGCTGTTTCAAAAGCTTCTGTTTCTTTTTTTCCTCTAGCTTTTCCATTCTCTCTTTTTCCTCCTCCTCATCCTTAGCCTTTTTGTCTTCCCTGGTAGATATTATTTAAGAGTGAGCTGTATTTGTACATGTCTATCTTACGCCAGGTTCATACGCAAAGAATTTATATCTGCATTTGAACTTTACCCTCTCTTAGATATATTTGTCTGTTCCAATTTAATGATCATATATCATTAAATTCTAATTAAATCCCCAGTCTCAATAAAGGAAGACCTCCCCCCAACTCCCAACCCCACCCCTCACAACACCACCCCTCACCACTCCATCAATGTTTTTGTCACAAAATAAAAGTTAAAACTTACCAACAGATATTTTCAAACTCAGTTTAATCCATTAAAATACCAATGAATATATTTAATCCACTCTCTTTGAATGGTCAGCATACCTTTTCATTGACCATATTAAGCAATGTTTCTTTTCTATTTCCCCTTTTGAATAAAAATAGCCTCAAGGGCATTTAAAGCGAAATATGACAATTTTCGTATACAAAGACAGAATACAAATTACCACAGATGACAATACTCAGGTTAAAAATGTTATACCTGTGTTTTGCTATTTCTGCTTTCATCTTTGCTTTGCTATAACTATTATCTTCCTGTTCATTCTGAAGTATTTCCTTTTGCTCTATCTCTTCTTCTGACTGAAACTTTCAATTTGTGTAAATAGTGACCAAGCTTTACAAGGTAGAAATCTTAATGAAATTTAAATTCAAAATACATATGTAGTATTATTAAAAGAGTCCTCACCTATAACTTTGTGTCGAATATGCGTACGTGCATGTTTTGTGCAAGAGAAAATTGTGAATATGCGTACATTTCTGATGCGAGAAGATTATGAAAATGTGTACATGTCCGGTGCAAGAGAAATTTATAAATATACGTACATGTTTCGTGCGAAAAGTCATTGATATACGTATATGGCTGGTGCGAGAAAATCATTAATATGCGTACTTGTCTGGTGCGAGAAAATCATTAATATGCGTACTTGTCTGGTGCGAAAAAATCAATAACATGCATATATGTCTGGTGCGAGAAAAATCAATAATATGCATATATGTCTGGTGCGAGAAAATCATTAATATGGATATATGTCTGGTGCGAGAAAAATCATAAATATGCATATATGTCTGGTGCGAAAAATCATTTATATGCGTAGATGTCTGATAATATCAATCAAATTAGGACGGCGTGTGAATATGTAATTAAGACCGGCTATCGGTACATGTATTTTCAAGTACTTTGGTTTATTTGGTAAGTGTAGCAGTGAAGTGCAAGTGTTACTCGAGACTCGACGTTAGATGTTGCAAACAACAACGACAATAGACGAAATATTTGTTCTTTGACAATTTATACTTCATAAACATACAAGCCTGGCAAAAGTAAAACCAATCAATATGAACAAAGAGTCTGGAATACTAAACGAAAATGCAAAAATATATTGGTAGCCAGGCTTTAACAAATATGCGTAAGCCCTCCTAGTTCCATTTGTCATATCGTAGCGTTTGGCTTATTTTATACATCATGTCCACACTATGTTTTGTTGTTTGGTTTGTTGCATATATAGTTCAAATAACAACATGAAATTCGAGGAATGAAAAGTAGTCCCTGGCCCGTATGATCATTTTGGCGGTAGTCAGGACGGCTTAAAATGTGTGGTTAAAGTGTAACTTGTATTTGACTTTTCTGTAATAAAATGAATTCAAATGAACAATCAGTACATGTATATACTGTTTATCAATTAATTTTGGGGCCTATTTTAATCTTAACATTCATTACGACTTTAGTCGGTAATCGATCAGCTAAAATGTCCTATCATCGAATAATGATTTCCATCTTCAATTCCCAACACTTCAATATAGACAAGTTCTACGTTACAGATATATAATGCAGTATATATTATTCACCAGAATCCCTTAAAAATCCATTTTGATATTAATATGAAGTTTTATTTATGAACTTAATTGTACTGTTCTCATTATATAATATATAAATAAAATAAAATGGTATGAACTTTCAAGTCAGCCAAAACCTGATTAAAACAATATCTTAATTGAAGTGGTAAAAGCAAATTAGATTCTGATGGTTGTTTTTATTCGTCATATTTTAAAAAACATATTTGTCTCCCCTTCCAGATCCTTGCACCATGGCAAAGGATTTAAGAATTTTGTGATTACTCGGCCCAATGTTCATCATAAAAATTTTCGCCAATTTTTTAAATATTTAAAAGTATTTTTATAGCCACATGAATGCCATACTCATAAACCATCATCTGACGTCCATTAAGTTGAACAGTTGTTGTATATACGCGATTGTCTTTCTTATATAAAAGGATGTAATCTTCCATACAACTATTGGTAGAACAAGTCGGCTGCTTTAAAAACGCATCCAGTGGTGAGGTCTTATAAGTGAGGCTTGAATGGTGATGTTAGTTTGGGTTTATACGAAATAGTCGTGTTTTTATGCAATATTTGATTCCAAGGGCATATTGAATGTAGGAAAGATAAAAACAACCGCCCGCAGGGTAACAAATACATGGATGATACTTAATCCCGACAATGTTTCGGCTGACCCTGCCAAATTCCGGTTACAAGCAAAAATCAAATGTAACTGATGTATATGTTTTGTTAAATGCACTGATTTCAATCACTATGCACCGCCATCTCAAAAACACTTTTATTTAGGTTTTGAAACTTATTGACAACTAGTGTTGTCAAAAATATATAAAAAATATATAAAAAGTTATTATTGTAATGATATATAGTTTAAATTAATTTATGTGTATATACTAATCAAACAGTTAAAATTAATGCGGGTTTTTTTTTTCAAAATGTGTGTCTGTTCGGTGATATTTCTTAGTCTTACGACGTGATGAAAAGACTCTCAAAGTTATTTAAAAAATCTCTCGATATGGACCGGACACACGATATACTGCCTACTCTCAGTACGACCTTGACTTGACATGACTATGTCGGCAACTTGCACTAAGCACATCGCCTCAGTATGGCACATAGTTGTGCTAAGTTATTTTAAAAATCTCTACAAATTGTTAAATTTATGGAGTGGATACGAAGTAATCAACACGCATTATTTTGATAAAAATGATTGTAAATAGGTCACAAACATTAAATTTAGATATCTCGTTTACTTTGAAAATCGTACCTCATTTTCCTTTTTTGTCTTCTCCACGTGTTCTGGTGTTCTATAAAAAGAAACAAAGTATTATGAAACAAGATAGTTTACAGGTTAATAAAGTTGTTTCAATCTCGTAAATGAAATGAATTACATAATGTAAAAGAAAAGACAAAAAAAATTACAGAAATGTTATAACGATACTAATTGTATTTGATGCATTGAAATTGTTAGCACAATTTTCGCTGTCATACAAACATGTGGTAATGACACTAACTGTATTAGTTGCATTGACATTGTTATAAAGATTTTCGCTGTCATACTGACATGTGGTAATGACACTGATTGTATTTGATGCATTGACATTGCTATTAAGATTTTCGCTGTCATACAGACATGTGGTAAGGACACTGGTTGTATTCGATGCTTTGACATTGTTATTAAGATTTTCGCTGTCATACAGACATGTGGTAATGACACTGATTGTATTCGATGCATTGACATTGTTATCAACATGTTCGCTGTCATACAGACGTGTAGTAATGACACTGACTGTATTTGGTGAACTGGAATTGTTACCAACATTTTCGCTGTCATACAGACATGTAGTAATGACACTGACTGTATTTGTATTGGAATTGTTACCAACATTTTCGCTGTCATACAGACATGTAGTAATGACACTGACTGGTGCATTGGTATTGTTACCAACATTTTCGCTGTCATACAGACATGTGGTAGTGACACTGACTGTATTTGATGCATTGGTATTGTTACCAACATTTTCGCTGTCATACAGACATGTCGTAATGACACTGACTGTATTTGATGCGTTGGTATTGCTACCAGCATTTTCGCTGTCAAACAGACATGTAGTAATGACACTGACTGTATTTGGTGCATTGGTATTGCTACCAACATTTTCGCTGTCATACAGACGTGTTGTGATGACACTGACTGTATTGGATGCATTGGTATTGCTACCAACATTTTCGCTGTCATACAGACGTGTTGTAATGACACTGACTGTATTTGATGCATTGGTATTGTTTCCAACATTTTTGCTGTCATACAGACGTGTAGTAATGACACTGACTGTATTTGGTACATTGGTATTGTTACCAACATTTTCGCTGTCAAACAGACGTGTTGTAATGAAACTGACTGTATTTGATGCAATGGTATTGCTACCAACATTTTTTCGCTGTCATACAGACGTGTAGTAATGACACTGACTGTATTTGGTGCATTGGTATTGCTACCAACATTTTCGCTGTCATACAGACGTGTAGTAATGACACTGACTGTATTTGGTGCATTGGTATTGTTACCAACATTTTCGCTGTCATACAGACATGTTGTAATGACACTGACTGTATTTGATGCATTGGTATTGCTACCATCATTTTCGCTGTCATACAGACATGTGGTAATGACACTGACTGTATTTGGTGCACTGGAATTGTTACCAACATTTTCGCTGTCAAAAAGACATGTTGTAATGACACTGACTGTATTTTGTGCACTGGTATTGCTACCAACATTTTCGCTGTCATACAGACATGTGGTAAGGACACGTGGTAATGACACTGACTGTATTTGGTGCACTGGAATTGTTACCAACATTTTCGCTGTCATACAGACATGTTGTAATGACACTGACTGTATTTGGTGCACTGGTATTGCTACCAACATTTTCGCTGTCATACAGACATGTGGTAAGGACACTGACTGTATTTGGTGCATTGGTATTGCTACCAGCATTTTCGCTGTCATACAGACATGTGGTAATGACACTGACTGTATTTGGTGCATTGGTATTGCTACCAACATTTTTGCTGTCATACAGACATGTAGTAATGACACTGACTGTATTTGGTGCATTGGTAATGCTACAAACATTTTCGCTGTCATACAGACATGTAGTAATGACACTGACTGTATTTGGTGCACTGGAATTGTTACCAACATTTTCGCTGTCATACAAACATGTAGTAATGACACTGACTGTATTTGGTGCACTGGAATTGTAACCAACATTTTTGCTGTCATACAGACATGTAGTAATGACACTGACTGTATTTGGTGCATTGGTATTGTTACCAACATTTTCGCTGTCATACAGACATGTTGTAATGACACTGACTGTATTTGGTGCATTGGTATTGCTACCAACATTTTCGCTGTCATACAGACATGTAGTAATGACACTGACTGTATTTGGTGCATTGGTATTGCTACCAACATTTTCGCTGTCATACAGACATTTAGTAATGATACTGACTGTACTTGATGCACTGGAATTGTTACCAACATTTTCGCTGTCATACAGACATATTGTAATGACACTGACTGTATTTGATTTGTTATATGTTTCGAACATTTTCGCTGTCATACATACATGTGTTAGTGACACTGACTGTATTTGTTGCATTGACATTGTTACCAACATTTCCCTGTGAACATGTACTACAGGATATAATGTATCGACATTTTATAGTGAATTATGTTGTTTCTCGTTATATGTCTCCAATCTTACAGTGTTTTGTTGTTATATTATAATGGCTGGGACGTACGCCCAGAGCATACATGGACCGGTCTCGTGTTCGTTTTACTAGATAGAACCAGTTCTGAGTGTTTTGTTTGAAAGGTCATAAGGCTGAGCATGGAATCAAATACAACCATTCGTCCATTACTGTTAAAGCAATGTAATGCTATTCAGTTGAGACCATATTTTTTTGTAAAAGCGAGCTTGACCTTTGCCCAATTTAATTCTAGAGCAATGTCAAGCTTCCTCTTCATGTTAAAAGTCAATCAACAAAATGTTATAAAAAATATATTTTAAATAAAACTATATTCATGGACATGAAATCGTTTTCATATACAAAAATACCATTTTGTCTATTTATAGTAAAATCGGTATTGACATTGACTTGATTTAAAGTCGTCCGAGCTTCTTTTTTAGGTTAGGAACCATTCAACAAAATTACATCCAAATAAATTTAAAAAGCAACCATGAACTCATTTAGCTCAAAAGCAAATTCAAACCTCCTTTTCACGTAAAAATCCAATTATAAAACCTCATCTGAATATCTTTCTGGAAACTTAAATCGGCATAACCAGTAGGTTCTACCCTTTTAATTCAATAAGTAATTGATATCATTGCAATATGTAGCGTAAACAGTGACATCTGGTGCAAAATGCCGTTACTTATCGTCAAAACAAGTATTTAATCTCGCTATTATCGCAATATTTGAATTAGACCACACCTGTGAAATAATGTAAGTGATGTAGTATATTTCCGTAAATATTCGGTAATTTCCAGGCATTATCGATTAAACCCGGGTAAGCTGTTAAGTTTAAATTTAGTTTATACCTCCGACTTTGTTATATTCTTACATAGCGCAAAGGTAAGCTCTTTGATTATCATTGGGCGATTCGAGTTTGAATCCCGTGACAAAAATTAAGTGTTTTTCCTATCAATCCTATTTTACTACTATGTTCCATAAACGACTTTTCATATTAAAAAAAAAATACGTTTTGGAAAACAAAATGAAAAAATACTAGTTTATGTATTTATACTTAGCGACCATTCTCATACCCAAGGTTGGCGGAATTGACAGAGTATATACGACTGAATCGGGAAATGAACGATAATATCCATCAGCAAAACTGCTAATTTGCATATTAGAATTACTAATCGGTAAATATGTATTTTAAACACGATTTGTTCACGTGTAAGAGGGGTATCGGCTGTTATAAATCCACGCAAGGCAATTAAAATTCACGAAAATGTTTGTCATTCACAAATAAGTTCTTTATTAAATAAACATTCTCTTTAGCTACTGGTTATGTCGCTTTAAGGTATTGAATAGAAACCATTTTGGGATGTATAGATGGGCAAACGGACAGACAGTGGTATAATCCCCAAACCGTACTAGCTGTTATTTGAATGGTTTGGGCATAAAAATATTTCATAAGTATCTGAAGCTCAATATAACATGTAATACAAACCTTTCCAAATGTTTTTCCTGGTCATCAAATGTCTGTCAAAAACATAAAAGTTCAATTATGTCAAAGTGAAATATGATGTCCTTTGAAAAACTGTTTTACCGAGATTATTTTTATTTACAAACGAACTGGTACATCTAGACTCAATATAAACAGCTGTGTCAACTGTGAATATAGTAACTGTTCTCTAATACAATGGTTTCCTGTGTGCCAAGTGTGAACATAATAAATATGCACTGTTCTTTAATGCAATTATTCAAGGTGTGCCAACTGCTAACATAGTTAACTATACAATGTTATTTAATACGATGGTTTCCGATGCTAACATAGAAACTATTTAGTGTTCCTTAATAAAACAGTCCTTGACTCCAGTTTCACTAAACATCTCAACTTGAGATTTTTCTCAACTTAAAATTTTGAAGTACTATAACTTATTTAACACTGGTCATTGCATGTTAACAATCATCAATGAATAAAGATTTATTCCAAATTCAAATTTGTGCGATCATTTAATGTGTTAAGAGTTCAAGTAATCATTTGTAGAATTTGAGTTCTCCGAGTTGAGGAATAGCTCAAGTGAAACCCCAACCGTGAAACATCGGGTATTTCCGTATCCTCCGTATAATACACCTCGTGTATAGCTCTAAAATGCACCGACGCTATTCGCCTGTGTTACAAGTCTGTGTTCATTCGCATGAAAGTAACACATTATGTATCCGTCATTAAGTTGAATATATGGCTTTATCATACCGATTCTTTTATTTATACACTCGACATGGGTCATATTTATAGGGAAAATTAAATATCAGTCTTGATTAACCAACGTTTATATTTTCAACGTACATGTATATAAAGTGGCATAAGGGGGCCGCCATTTTACTTTATCATGTGACTGAAAGTTGTTCAAAATGGCGCCTTATTATGTCAGAGGTCTATTGCGTAGCATAAAGGCCGAGGTGATCAGATTGGCGAAACCCCCGCCAGGGGTGTAATGTTCTAACATAATGTTTAATTTTAAAATCTGTTGCATTTCATTATAAAGTTAACTGGTGTTTAACTTGTTACTGTACATTACATTTCAAAACATTAAACATATAGTAATCATCTGAATCATGAATGTCATTTATCAATAAAACACGCTTGATTTGTGTCAAATTTGAACATTAATCATATCCAGTAATTGTGAAAATGTTACTATGTATCTTAATGTCTTTGCAAAAACATAACCAGACCTGAGCTGAATAAATGAATAATATGTAGGAAGAATACATTCACATAGTTATGCTTACAAAAGGTTAAGCATATAGCCTTTGCTGTGTCCGTCCATGCTTTTTTTTTAACGGGAACATATCTTCAAAACTATTGAAGGATATCCAGCTCGATTTTGAACATATATAAAGGACAATGTGTGAAAGAACAGAGTGAAAAATTGATAATTCTCTCTTGAATAATGACAGAATTATCTCCCCTGTTTTTCTTTTACTTTTGTTTATTTTGACTTGTCTGGAGCATAACTTCAAATTTATGAAAGGGAATCCAGCTCGATTTGGGAGATGGATAAAGGACAATGTCTAGACGTGCAGAGCGAAAGACCATAACTCTTACTTATATAATGACATATTTATATCCCTTTTTGTACTTTTAATGCTACGTTTGCTTGTCCGGAGTTTCTTCAAAAGTATTCAAGATATCCGATGCAGTTTGGATCATGGATAGAACGTAATGTGTGGAAGTGCAGAGAGAATAACTCATAATTCTATTTTGAATTACAGATATATATCTCCCATTTTGCATTTTATTCTTAATTATTATATCTGCTTGTCTGGAGCACATCAACGGGATTTCAATGATATTTGGAAATGGGAAGAGGGCAATAGTGGAAGTACAAGAATTAAAAATCCATCGCTCTTGCCTAATTGTAAAAATAAAACACCATAAATTAGCATGCACAATACTACGACGGTAGACTGTTTTATCAAACAAGTGTCCATGTTGTATGGAATTCACACGTCGGACTCGGCTAGTTCAGTCGGTAACGCGTCTGGTTGTCAATAAAGAGGTCATGAGTTCGAATCCCAGACCAGCAACAATCTCTGTGATGATTGGTTATGAACTTGGTTTACGGTCATAAATATCCCACCGCCGAATATATGTGGAAGGAGTCAGCTGTTTTCCGAGCTAAAGTGTGTCAAATACTGATTGAACCACTAGCGGATCCCTGGAAGAACAAGTAGGTGTGCTGTCAGCTCTGTGATTACAGAAATCCTGTTTTTTTTTTAAAACAAGGTGGGAAAATCATGCAAAACAAACAAAACTCTTTTTATTAACACGAAAGTCGTACCTGTTTTACGTGTTGCAATTTTTGCACAAATTCATCTGGGGTAACAAGGCCTTTAATGATATCTATGGGCAAGCCGTCCATCCCTATACAGAATGTAGATGGCACATCATCTACTGTATCTAAACATCTATTAAGGATTTTTTTCTAGCAATAAATTAACATACTGGTATCATAGCAAATAAACAATATTGACTAAGGTCCAATTAGTAAATGTGTTGATATATATACAAACTTGTATCATTGAGATGAGTAACTTACCATAGCTTCACACACACTCACAAAATATGATGACAAAAAAGGATACAAATCTGTGCAAACCATCTGCAATATTCACTGAAAACAGAATTACTTGGAAGAATTAGACCTTTGCAAATAATCCAGACTTGTGAAATTAATAATGTATAATATAATATCACTTTGAGATGTGTCCGTTTTACAGACTAGATGGTAACTAGATTTATGTATGCCGTGGTGACTAAATGGTATCTATGGTAACCAAAGGACAACAGTTTTAATATAGGATGTTGCAAATGTTCCTTCTCAAGAACCCACTGAAACATCTTACTAAAAGCCGTGGATATGCAAACAGTTTGGTTTCTTTGAAAAGAGACACAGTACAAAGCTAGTCTAGCAAAATATCGATAAAATATCGATAGGCTAGTTTTGTACTAACCCCTTAGACACGATTTTTTTCCATAAATCAGAAAACTACATCGATCATTTCGTGCAAAATCTAGTCCAGCTCAGTATACTCAGAAGACCGGTATACTAGGTTTGCGCCAAGCTATTTATATATCTACAAGATATAAATATAAAATAAAAATACTTTTGTCTGTATGCAAACCCTTTATTCTCTTAATTCTAATTAAAAATGAGGCATAACTCCGTTAAATGACTAATGCTATGATAATATTCCAATTTCAACATTGCCGTGTGTCCCTTTAAAGGGAATTAAAAATGTGAGGTCAGCAAACTCTACCCGATAATAGAAAATTGGATAGGTGGAATCAATAAAATATATTATTAATGTCTTCCTTTTTTTAAAAAAAATATGGTAGTGTCTGACGCCTAGCCCAGTCGGTAATGCGTCTAACTGTTAATTCTGGGGTTGTAAGTTCGATTCCCTACCCTGCCACAGTCTATGTGATAATTTGTTATGACCGTTTTCCTTGACCATGAATATGACACATCTGAATATCTGGATAATCATGTCGGTGCCATGCAGAGACAATGTATGGACTGCTACTTAATAATTTGAATACTGTTGAAGAAAGACGTAAACCCCCAAGGGCAAGTGGATGTAAATTTTTACTAGTCCGTAGATGAACGCTACTTGTCCGTACACGACAGTTTCACTTAAAACAAATGATAAAAAAAAACAAAAAAAACTTTTTTTTATAGTTTACAGAAACCACTCAAGTCCTTTTAGTCCTTTATGTCATGAATTGAATGGTTTCTATTTTAGTCTGAAATATTATCTCTGATCGCTTGTTTATAAATCGAACCATTTCCATTTGAATTTGTCATCATTCTTTCTTGGAAATTCACAAGAAAACTTAAAATTCCGCTAAACAGTACAGTGATATTACATTAGGCTAATTTAATATAATATGCCATGGGTTAATTACACCATTAATTATGTGACATACACATATATATAATAAGTATATAATGACCTTGTGTTTAACATTTGAATGGCAATCACTCCATTGTCGTCACAGAACTGTCCTACAGCTTCACTTTCCCAGGTGGCATTCATTTGCTCCGACAGATCATCAGTCCCTGGAAAATACATTTTTAAAAATGACGACTCGGAACTCCGGATAACGTTTTGAGTTAACTGTTGAGTTCCTACCGTACCATCCCTTTCAAACACAGTATCTGTATAATCATGGTAATTGAGTCTTTTTTAAAAAAAGGTCGAACCACATACAAATCGTAAAAAGTCCGATGGACTTAATGTAAAAGTTAGTGTTCATTATGTAAAATGTTCAACAATTAAGAAACCGAAAGAGAGCGGCGGTAGGGATCGACCGACGTTTCTTAACTGATATTTTTTATTTAATACACACTAACTGACTTAGTGGCTTAGTGTTAAACGTCATTTGACTGACAGTTTATGTAGCTCTTTGCGAAGCTACGATGACACACATAAAAATTGAATATTCCAATCCAGACGACATTTTTTCTTTTTAGACGCCCTCTGAAGTGACATATATGAATAAAAAATGTAACTACCCGTTGCATAGTAAGCGCGTAGAAATACATGACAAGGAAAGAAAAAACGTAGTCCGGCTCATATGGTTTTATGAAAAAATAAAAGCCTTAAAATTATTGGCGTTATCCAATGGGAATGCTTCAAATACATATGAAACTCTATATGATGTATATTTATCGGATATGCTAATGGTATAAGTTCAGTCATTGTTACTTAGGATTTAAAGCGATAAATGTTTTTTTTTAAAGTGTGATTCTTTGCTTAATATCATGGTCACAGTAACTGTCCTTATCTTGGTTCTGATCATGATCACAGTAACTGTCCTTATCTTGGTTCTGATCATGGTCACAGTAACTGCCCTTATCTTGGATCTGATCATGGTCACAGTAACTGTCCTTATCTTGGTTCTGATCATGGTCACAGTAACTGCCCTTATCTTGGTTCTGATCATGGTCACAGTAACTGCCCTTATCTTGGATCTGATCATGGTCACAGTAACTGTCCTTATCTTGGTTCTGATCATGGTCACAGTAACTGCCCTTATCTTGGTTCTGATCATGGTCACAGTAACTGTCCTTATCTGGGCCTGATCATGGTCACAGTAACTGTCCTTATCTTGGTTCTGATCATGGTCACAGTAACTGCCCTTATCTTGGTTCTGATCATGGTCACAGTAACTGCCCTTATCTGGGCCTGATCATGGTCACAGTAACTGCCCTTATCTGGGCCTGATCATGGTCACAGTAACTGCCCTTATCTTGGTTCTGATCATGGTCACAGTAACTGTCCTTATCTGGGCCTGATCATGGTCACAGTAACTGTCCTTATCTTGGTTCTGATCATGGTCACAGTAACTGCCCTTATCTGGGGCCTGATCATGGTCACAGTAACTGTCCTTATCTTGGTTCTGATCATGGTCGCAGTAACTGTCCTTATCTGGGGCCTGATCATGGTCACAGTAACTGTCCTTATCTGGGGCCTGATCATGGTCACAGTAACTGTCCTTATCTTGGTTCTGATCATGGTCGCAGTAACTGTCCTTATCTGGGGCCTGATCATGGTCACAGTAACTGCCCTTATCTGGGGCCTGATCATGGTCACAGTAACTGTCCTTATCTTGGTTCTGATCATGGTCGCAGTAACTGTCCTTATCTGGGGCCTGATCATGGTCACAGTAACTGTCCTTATCTGGGGCCTGATCATGGTCACAGTAACTGTCCTTATCTTGGTTCTGATCATGATCACAGTAACTGCCCTTATCTGGGGCCTGATCATGGTCACAGTAACTGTCCTTATCTTGGTTCTGATCATGGTCACAGTAACTGTCCTTATCTTGGATCTGATCATGGTCACAGTAACTGCCCTTATCTGGGGCCTGATCATGGTCGCAGTAACTGCCCTTATCTGGGGCCTGATCATGGTCACAGTAACTGTCCTTATCTGGGGCCTGATCATGGTCACAGTAACTGTCCTTATCTTGGTTCTGATCATGGTCACAGTAACTGTCCTTATCTTGGATCTGATCATGGTCACAGTAACTGCCCTTATCTGGGGCCTGATCATGGTCACAGTAACTGTCCTTATCTGGGATCTGATCATGGTCACAGTAACTGTCCTTATCTGGGGCCTGATCATGGTCACAGTAACTGTCCTTATCTTGGATCTGATCATGGTCACAGTAACTGTCCTTATCTGGGGCCTGATCATGGTCACAGTAACTGTCCTTATCTTGGTTCTGATCATGATCACAGTAACTGTCCTTATCTGGGGCCTGATCATGGTCACAGTAACTGTCCTTATCTTGGTTCTGATCATGATCACAGTAACTGTCCTTATCTTGGTTCTGATCATGGTCACAGTAACTGCCCTTATCTGGGGCCTGATCATGGTCACAGTAACTGTCCTTATCTGGGGCCTGATCATGGTCACAGTAACTGTCCTTATCTTGGATCTGATCATGGTCACAGTAACTGCCCTTATCTGGGGCCTGATCATGGTCACAGTAACTGTCCTTATCTGGGGCCTGATCATGGTCACAGTAACTGTCCTTATCTGGGGCCTGATCATGGTCACAGTAACTGTCCTTATCTGGGGCCTGATCATGGTCACAGTAACTGTCCTTATCTTGGTTCTGATCATGATCACAGTAACTGTCCTTATCTTGGTTCTGATCATGGTCACAGTAACTGTCCTTATCTTGGATCTGATCATGGTCAAAGTAACTGTCCTTATCTTGGTTCTGATCATGGTCAAAGTAACTGTCCTTATCTTGGTTCTGATCATGGTCACAGTAACTGTCCTTATCTTGGTTCTGATCATGGTCACAGTAACTGCCCTTATCTTGGTTCTGATCATGGTCACAGTAACTGTCCTTATCTTGGTTCTGATCATGGTCACAGTAACTGTCCTTATCTTGGATCTGATCATGGTCACAGTAACTGTCCTTATCTTGGTTCTGATCATGGTCACAGTAACTGTCCTTATCTTGGTTCTGATCATGATCACAGTAACTGTCCTTATCTTGGTTCTGATCATGGTCACAGTAACTGTCCTTATCTTGGATCTGATCATGGTCAAAGTAACTGTCCTTATCTTGGTTCTGATCATGGTCACAGTAACTGTCCTTATCTTGGATCTGATCATGGTCACAGTAACTGTCCTTATCTTGGTTCTGATCATGGTCACAGTAACTGCCCTTATCTTGGATCTGATCATGGTCACAGTAACTGCCCTTATCTGGGGCCTGATCACGGTCACAGTAACTGTCCTTATCTTGGATCTGATCATGGTCACAGTAACTGCCCTTATCTGGGTTCTGATCATGGTCACAGTAACTGCCCTTATCTGGGGCCTGATCACGGTCACAGTAACTGCCCTTATCTGGGGCCTGATCATGGTCATAGTAACTGCCCTTATCTGGGGCCTGATCATGGTCACAGTAACTTCCCTTATCTGGGGCCTAATCACGGTCACAGTAACTGCCCTTATCTGGGGCCTAATCACGGTCACAGTAACTTCCCTTATCTGGGGCCTAATCACGGTCACAGTAACTGCCCTTATCTGGGGCCTGATCATGGTCATAGTAACTGCCCTTATCTGGGGCCTGATCATGGTCACAGTAACTTCCCTTATCTGGGGCCTAATCACGGTCACAGTAACTGCCCTTATCTTGGGCCTGATCATGGTCACAGTAACTGCCCTTATCTGGGGCCTGATAATGGTCACAGTAACTTCCCTTATCTGGGGCCTAATCACGGTCATAGTAACTGCCCTTATCTGGGGCCTAATCATGGTCACAGTAACTGCCCTTAGCTGATGCCTAATCACGGTCACAGTAACTGCCCTTATCTGGGGCCTGATCATGGTCACAGTAACTGCCCTTATCTGGGGCCTGATCACGGTCACAGTAACTTCCCTTATCTGGGGCCTAATCACGGTCACAGTAACTGCCCTTATCTGGGGCCTAATCACGGTCACAGTAACTGCCCTTATCTGGGGCCTAATCACGGTCACAGTAACTGTCCTTATCTGGGGCCTGATCACGGTCACAGTAACTGCCCTTATCTGGGGCCTGATCATGGTCACAGTAACTGCCCTTATCTGGGGCCTGATCATGGTCACACTAACTGCCCTTATCTGGGGTCTGATCATGGTCACAGTAACTGACCTTATCTGGGCCTGATCATGGTCACAGTAACTGCCCTTAGCTGATGCTTAATCATGGTCACAGTAACTGCCCTTAGCTGATGCCTAATCACGGTCACAGTAACTGCCCTTATCTGGGGCCTGATCACGGTCACAGTAACTGCCCTTAGCTGATGCCTAATCACGGTCACAGTAACTGCCCTTATCTGATGCCTAATCACGGTCACAGTAACTGCCCTTATCTGGGGCCTGATCACGGTCACAGTAACTTCCCTTATCTGGGGCCTAATCACGGTCACAGTAACTGCCCTTATCTGGGGCCTAATCACGGTCACAGTAACTGCCCTTATCTGGGGCCTAATCACGGTCACAGTAACTGCCATTATCTGGGGCCTGATCACGGTCACAGTAACTGCCCTTATCTTGGGCCTGATCACGGTCACAGTAACTGCCCTTATCTGGGGCCTGATCACGGTCACAGTAACTGCCATTATCTGGGGCCTGATCACGGTCACAGTAACTGCCCTTATCTGGGGCCTGATCACGGTCACAGTAACTGCCCTTATCTGGGGTCTGATCATGGTCACAGTAACTGTTCTTATCTTGGGCCTAATCATGGTCACAGTAACTGCCCTCATCTGGGGCCTGATCATGGTCACAGTAACTGCCCTCATCTGGGGCCTAATCACGATCATAGTAACTGCCCTTATCTGGGGCCTAATCACGGTCACAGTAACTGCCCTTAGCTGATGCCTAATCACGGTCACAGTAACTGCCCTTATCTGGGGCCTGATCATGGTCACAGTAACTGCCCTTATCTGGGGCCTGATCACGGTCACAGTAATTTCCCTTATCTGGGGCCTGATCATGGTCACAGTATCTGCCCTTATCTGGGGCCTGATCACGGTCACAGTAACTTCCCTTATCTGGGGCCTAATCACGGTCACAGTAACTGCCCTTATCTGGGGCCTAATCACGGTCACAGTAACTGCCCTTATCTGGGGCCTAATCACGGTCACAGTAACTGCCCTTATCTGGGGCCTGATCACGGTCACAGTAACTGCCCTTATCTGGGGTCTGATCATGGTCACAGTAACTGCCCTTATCTGGGCCTGATTATGGTCACAGTAACTGCCCTTATCTGATGCTTAATCACGGTCACAGTAACTGCCCTTATCTGATGCCTAATCACGGTCATAGTAACTGCCCTTATCTGGGGCCTGATCATGGTCACAGTAACTGCCCTTATCTGGGCCTGATCATGGTCACAGTAACTGCCCTTATCTGTGGCATAAACTTGGACACAGTTACTGCCCTTATCTGTGGCATAAACTTGGACACAGTAACTGCCATTATATTTGGCATAAACTTGGATACAGTAACTGCCCTTATCTGGGGCCTTATCATGGTCACACTTACTGCCCTTATCTGGGCCTGATCATGGTCACAGTGACTGCGGCCCTTATCTGGGACCTGATCATGGTCACAGTAACTGCCCTTATCTGGGCCTGATCATGGTCACAGTAACTGCCCTTATCTGTGGCATAAACTTGGACACAGTAACTGCCATTATCTGGGGTCTTATAATGGTCACAGTAACTGCCCTTATCTGGGCCTGATCATGGTCACAGTAACTGCCCTTAGCTGATGCTTAATCACGGTCACAGTAACTGCCCTTATCTGATGCCTAATCACTGTCACAGTAACTGCCCTTATCTGGGGCCTGATCATGGTCACAGTAACTGCCCTTATCTGGGCCTGATCATGGTCACAGTAACTGCCCTTATCTGTGGCATAAACTTGGACACAGTTACTGCCCTTATCTGTGGCATAAACTTGGACACAGTAACTGCCATTATATTTGGCATAAACTTGGATACAGTAACTGCCCTTATCTGGGGCCTTATCATGGTCACACTTACTGCTCTTATCTGGGCCTGATCATGGTCACAGTAACTGCCCTTATCTGGGACCTGATCATGGTCACAGTTACTGCCCTTATCTGGGCCTGATCATGGTCACAGTAACTGCCCTTATCTGTGGCATAAACTTGGACACAGTAACTGCCCTTATATGTGGCATAAACTTGGATACAGTAACTGCCATTATCTGTGGCATAAACTTGGATACAGTAACTGCCCTTATCTGTGGCATAAACTTGGACACAGTAACTGCCATTATTTGTGGCATAAACTTGGACATAGTAACTGCCATTATACGTGGAATAAACTTGGACACAGTAACTGCCATTATTTGTTACATAAACTTGGACACAGTAACTGCCATTATATGTGGAATAAACTTGGACACAGTAACTGCCATTATTTGTGGCATAAACTTGGACACAGTAACTGCCATTATATGTGGAATAAACTTGGACACAGTAACTTCCATTATATTTGGCATAAACTTGGACACAGTAACTGCCCTTATCTGGGGCCTGATCATGGTCACAGTAACTGCCCTTATCTGGGCCTGATCATGGACACAGTAACTGCCCTTATCTGTGGCATAAACTTGGACACAGTTACTGACATTATACTTGGCATAAACTTGGACACAGTAACTGCCATTATATTTGACATAAACTTGGACACAGTAACTGCCCTTATCTTGGGCCTTATCATGGTCACACTTACTGCCCTTATCTGGGCCTGATCATGGTCACACTTACTGCCCTTATCTGGGACATGAATTTTGAATCAGCAACCAATTATGAATGTGTTATGATCCATAACCACTCCCCTTCCCACATCCTTCATCCCTTGCAAATATTCAGAGCAGAATGGCGTATAGCCATTATGTTCTCTTCTGACTATGTCCGCATCGTACCAAAGTGTGATCGTACCCGCGTCTTGTCAAATCGTACTCAAGTCAGATCGTAGGCATATTCTCTTTAGAATTTTCGCTAAGTTTTATATTTTGTTAAGTCTACTTTATGTCATATACATAATTACTCCGACACACGTGCTGATACCAGAACAGTGAAATATCACTATTAAATCATTTCAGTGGCGATTTATTTATTTTACTTCAATTGTGATATAAGTTATTATTATTTAGACAAATCACGCTTAACGGTTTAAAGGATATAACAATTTACCGAGTATGTACACAAGAAACAACGATTGCCTCTGTCGTTAATTGAGATATGGGTCATTCAAACGACTTCATTACTCATTTTACGACATATATAATAACTATGAAATATCGCGTTTCTCTAATTTTGAAAAAATTGGATATGAATACATTATTGACCTTTATTTGGCAGTATCATTTTACATTGACAACGTGCCATAAGATTGCACAATGAAAATCATAAATTATACATTAAGAAGAAGAAGGAGAAGAAGAAGAAGAAGAAGAAATGTTGTAACGCTTTTTAAACAGTGTTGGTATTTATCGCTCAGTTAACCAGTCCCGTAGCTAAAAGTCTGGAATATACATACTGTAGTGTATTTCTTGTGTGACCTTGTTTTTGTTATTATAATAAACAGACTGCACCCACTGAATAAGCTATTTTAAATATCGCCATGTTAAATATCGCTATGTTAAATATCGCCATGTTAAATATCGCTTTGTTTAATATCACCTTATTAATTAGGGCCATGTTAAATATCGCCATGTTGCATATCGCCATGTTGCATACCTCCATGTTAAATAACGCTATGTTTAATATCGCCTCGCCATGTTAAATATCGCCATGTTAAATATGTTTAACATCAACATGTTAAATATCGCTATGCTAAATATCACCATGTTGCATTATACCATGTTAAATATCGTTATGTTAAATATCGCCTCGCCATGTTAAATATCACAATGTTAACTATGTTTAACATCGCCTTGTTTAATATCGCTATATTAAATATCGCCATGTTAAATATCGCCATGTAAATTTGATAATTACAAGTCTGTATTTTTGGAAATGAATAGCCTCCATATATTACATACCTCCGCCATCTTGGAACAAACAGAAACGTTAATCCAACATATAAAATACATATGTACAGTGAAATATGAATACAAAATCATTTGAGTCGCGATGTTAGGACATAACAATTTACCAGATGATATGTAGACAAAAAACAACGATTTATCCTGCCTTGATACTTGAATAGCATCAGGTATTGACCCCTCAAACCACTTCATTTTGGATATTTCTACAATAATACAATAACTAAGATGTTGCGTGTTTATATTTTTAACGAATATGGAATTTCGATTGTCAGTGTGCCAAACTTAATCATAAATATACAATAGGTTTTTATACACATGAATCAAAATACTTAAAGGAGAACTGCGTTGTCTTTAAGTTCATTTTCTCCTCTGCTGTTAGATTATGGAATAATCTCCCAGTAAGTGTAAGAGAATCTCCACCTTAAGCTTGTTTTAAATCAAAATTATTAATGGCCGTAAATAATGGCACCTTTATAGACATTTTTGGAAGTTAAGCAGACGTCTTTTAATTTCAGATACTTACTCTTTTTTCAATTTTATACACCAGAATTTACAATATATTTTCTAAAATAAAAATAATGATTGAAAAAAAATGCATTATTTGTTTTTATTTAATTTATTTGTATTATTTATTTTGTCGTCACATTTGATATAAATAGATTAGTTTGGAAAACTCCAAATCTAAAAATAGATAATAAGAAAAAAGTAGTTCAGGCTACTAGCATAATACAGTTTGGAAAACATTATGCTAGTAGCAGTTGGCTGTATTATGTTAGTACAGTTAAAAGTTGTATGATAAACATGTATACACACAGTTACATTTGTCTATGTAATAAGTTATCGTATCACGTTGGTACAAAATTATATGTCCTCAAATACATGAAATAATAGAATTGACAAGTGTAACGCAACTTTTGCGTCGAAAACAATTGATACATATGTTTTGATTGTTCTATTTACCGATGTTGTACATCGCTCGAATAATTCTTAACATGTTACCATAAATACCCAGTCTATATAACTTTAACCATAATGCATTTCTATTAATTTAATCAAAAACTTTTTTCAAATCAATAAATTCACAATACAAACGTTATTTATCATTAAGAAATTGTTCCACTTTATTTTGAATAAAAGGAGCTACAACTGTTGTTTATTTTCTTTTCTGAAGCTAAAATGTGCATCATAAATAGTATTGTTACTTTTGGACCAATTGATGAAACGTTTATTTAGTACACTTGTACATAATTTCCCCATGCTGCTGACAAGAGTAATGCCCATAATAATTGTTAACATTTTCCCAATCGCCCTTTTTATGTAATGGTATAATAACCCCACTGGGCCAATCCTGTAGAAAAATTTCTGAATTAAAAATCTATGTGAAAAATGTCTGTAATTTGTGCAGATGTGTCACATGACAAGATATAATATTCAATACAATCGTGAAACATCAGGTATTTCCGTAACCTCCGTATAATACACTATTGTGTAGCATAAAGGCCGAGGTGATCAGATTGTATTCATTAATCCTGCCCTTGTATCCGCGAGTAAAGTTCAATTATCGTCTGATTTATTTCTATTGAAATTAAACAATGCGACTATATTGATCACGTGCCGTTTACCTGATATGGTGTATGTAAACGGTGCATTACATTGACATAGTTTAAAAATTACTATTTTAAAATCACATTCCTTTCATCAACACTGTAACCGCTTTTATTCACATAGGTTCATTCACCAATAACTCAAAAAGACTTCTTAAAGGGAGTATATCAGGCTAAAAAACGCTATAAATAAATAGCATCTCATTATCATAAATAAATAAGATCTGAATGGTTTAGTATATTAAGTTCACCTAAACGTGACAAAATCAATATTTCATTCGGAGATGTAAACATGAAACGAAATCCCCATTCCAAAAACAGACAGCACTTAAATACTGCTTGACATCGTCACATCGTCATTCGGACTCTTTCTAAGATGAAACAAAATTAACAACGCGTGGAACATGTATGACGGATCAATTTGAAATAAAAAAGCAACCATGCGACTCATTTAATACGTTACAAAATATGTTGCAATTTTAAGCGGGAAATCTATTTTCGTTTAACCTAGGCGTGTAGCCCAAGTTAGGAAACCCCTTTGCAACATGGTATTTTAGCATGTTTAAATAGATATCATTTTGGTATTGTGGGGTCAATGAGTATATATAGGCATGATCTATTGGAAAAACTGTTTATAGACAATTTCAAAAATTTTAAAAATCCTGATAAGTTCCCTTTAATGACGTTGCCTTACAAATATCTAACAAGAGGTTGCCACTAATGTGGTCATATCCCCCGCCACCTCGTTAACCCTAAGAGGCATTTCCAGAGAAGTGGATTTAAATTATGCAAAATGAAAAAGTCGCCGAGCACAGAAATCACATGTAAATGCCGCAAACTGAAATACGTAGCCGACTGTAATATGACACTTTGTCTTGTCCCAGTGAGCACTGGTGTGATGTTCTAAGTCGAACCATAAATATGTAAGTTATAACCCCAAAACAAAAGAAAAACTATCTTTGACGAACAGACCCAACTTATTCGCATGACACATCGTCTTGGGCTGGTTAGCATTTGTGACAATTTATTTAAAAATCCAATCACAACTAAAGAAGATACGGTCCGGACAGCATACAATCGACGGACGGAGCTGTGACCTTGACCTTTGAAGAACATACCCAATCATCGCATGACACATCATCTTGTCCTAGTAAACGTGTGTGCCGAGTTATTTAAAAATTTAATAACAACTAAAGAAGGTAAGGTCTGGCCAGCAGTGGACGGACGGAGCTGTGACCTTGATCTTTGACGAACAGATCATAGTCAGTCGCATGACACATCATCTTGTCATAGTGAACATTTGTGCCGAGTTATTTAAAAATGCAATTACAACTAAAGAAGATACGGTCCGGACAGGACGAACCCCAGTGTATGCATTGATTTTTCAAACACTTGACCTTGAGCTATGACCTTGACCTTTGACGAACAGACCCAAGTCATTCACATGACACGTCGTCTTGTCTTATGAACATTTGTGCCAAGTTATTTAAAATTCCAATCACAACTAAAGAAAATACGGTCCGGACAAGAGGAAAGACAGTATACATTGGATTTTCAAACACTTGACCTTGAGCTATGACCTTGATCTTTGACTAACAGACCCAAGTCATTCGCATTACACATCGTCTTGTCCTAGTGAACATTTGTGCCAAGTTATTAAAATTCAAATCACAACTTAAGAAGGTACGGTCCGGATAGGACGAAACCCAGTGTATACATTGATTTTTCAAACACTTGACCTTGAGCTATGACCTTGACCTTTGACGAACAGACCCAAGTCATTCGCATGACACATCGTCTTGTCTTAGTGGACATTTGTGCAAAGTTATTTAAAATTCCAATCACAGCTGAAGGAGATATGGTGCAGACAGCAGGGGACGCACGCACGCACACACGGACGGACGCAGCCCATTTCTATATCCCCGGCTCCGCTTTAAGAGCGGTGACGAGGTCTATGTGATCACGTTTTACAGACGTCCGTGCATTACAGTTATCTGCAATCTAAACCCGAACTAAAGATTCAAAGTAATTAAAATCGTCCTGTAATAAAATAAACAAGTCCGCGTCAATTACATTTACAGGAGAATCATCACTTTATAAATACATACCACATAATATGAATAATTTTCATTTCGAAAAAAAAATGTGTCCATTTTCAGAAATATCATACATGTATGTATACACAGATAGAGAAATATTATGTGTGGAGCGCGTGGTCCAGTGGTAGAGCACCGAACTTATGATCGGAGGGTCGTGGATTCGATCCTCCGCCACGGCTATGTGTGGTGTCCTTGAGCAAGACACTTTTCCGCATATGCTTAGTACTGGTTCTAACCAGGAAGTCTTCGAGCGTGATTTGCCTAAGTTTTAAGAACTTGTTTCACAATCGAAGTAAAATAAATAAGTTTAAACTAAAGTAGCGAAATATGAAATATTGATATTAAAATAAACAAAGGAATTAACAATTTACCAGGTATGTAGGCAAGAAACAACGCTTTCCTCTGTTATGATGATTTAATAGCTTCAGGTATATCTCCATTTTTAAACCACTCCATGTTTAGCCTACATTTATTTTTTATATAATTTAAAATATTTATTACGTGTGTCTAATTTTGGAAAATTGCGAATTAAATACCAAAGGTTTTTGCGCATTACCAATAACATTAAACGTTTATCTGCCATCATTGTATCTGTTTAAGCATGGAGCGGATTTACATAAGCATGCTTTCAATCCAATCCATTTCAAGCTGTGTATCATTCTTACAGCTTATAAAATATTACATGTTATTGTATTGCAACATATAGATATTAAAATAAAATATGTTTAAACTAAATAACGACCAAAAACACTGAAATCCTGAATCTGTCCCTGCATTTTGAAAGTTAATTGCCGCGTACCTGAAAAAAAACGACATGTTTTTTCAAACCGGAAGTAAATTGCCGCGTAACTGGAGAAACCACACATTTTGTTCTTACCGAAAGTTAATATTACCGCGCAATTTAAAACAGTCAGGGTAAGTATAAAACGCGGACTATCGAGTTTGGACTAGCCGTATAACGGACGTAAGCAAAGCAAAGCAAAGAAAAGCAAAGCAAAGCAAGGAAAGCAAAGCAAAAACACCTTTTAAAAGTAGGCTTACAAGACATATTGTAATGTTACCATACTAACACAATTTAAAACAGAAAAAAGTATATAATTCCAAAATCGATCATGTATTCGGGGACAGTTTTATATATTTCGGGTATTAGTTATATAGCGCAAGTGTCATTACGTCTCACACCACTATTACATTTCCCAAATGGCTCCAGTGTAACATTTATGTCAAAAACACGGGGAAAACAAAATCTGCAGCATGTGTATGGACTTGAATTCTTCACTGGTTCAAGATATGCAATTATAAAGAGAAAAAAATACCATGACCAGGTTTTTTTTTTTAATTCAATACTTTTGTGAAATCTACCAATTTCCAGAGCAATAATTTGTCAACTATTCGCCTACGATTCGGTTCGAACCAACAATTCTGAAATTACACAGAATTGTCCAGAAAGCTGGTATCAGCATCATTTTCAGTGGTAATTTCTAAAATACTGACCATTTAACTCATGCTACGAAAAAAATAAATCACTGCAGTACAAAGCCCTGAAAAAAGAAGTCTTGATCATATGCCACGCTTGCTTTTCTAAAAGACGAACGTCTTGACAAGTTGTGGAGAAGAAACGCTTTGATTTGGAAGTACGGTCTGACTGGCTGAAACAAACACAACTCTGCGATGGTTATATTATAATAAAATTTAAAAATATTTATTCGGACGGAAGTCATGGCAGTTTTTTTGTACAAGATCTTTGTCATAGAAAATATCTAATAATATAAAAAATAATGAATATAGAAATAAGCATCCAACCGATACTCTTTTGAAATACTATGGAAATCTCCGAGGTAGTCCGATTTGAATCAACCAATCAAAAATGTTAATCGATTTTCGCTAAATAAAAATGATTTTATTCTCGGCCGGACTTGTCAAGACGTTTGTCTTTTAGAAAAGCAAGCGTCGCGTACGATCAAGACTAAACATTCGGACCATAATTTGATTCGTTTAAATAAGAACGGGACAGAACATAAAGGCAGAGATTACGAAAATAAAGTGATACGCAACGGTATAAGTGTATCTGTGTCTGTGGATACATAGTACTTAGCACTTGTGTATAATGAAAAACCGGGATAAACCAATTGGTTCTCCAACAGTAATTTATTCAAAAATGTTACCTCATGTATCCCATTTGTAACACCTGATCGTGTATCATAGACGTCTTCATCAGCAATTCAAGTACATTTGTGGGTGGGGCAATCTGAGGAGAGAGTGTATGACGATGTATCCAATAAATGGTTGTTATTTACTCCTGGGATCAATATGTTTTGACTTGTAAATGTTTTATTAAGAAAAAAATAGGTAAATATATTAAATGTATTAAAAACCCGAACTTCCAACGGGTTTTAAACCCGGTACCTCATATAATGAGAGCAAGATGTGGGGGAGATATGTGTGGGGATTTACCCTGGTACAAGGGGCCTCCCCGGAAAGTTCAATATTTTTAAAATCAAATGGGCATTCTTGTGTTTTTTTTTGGTACGAAAAAGAGCAGGGTCGTAGTCAGAAAGGAATTCATATAGAGGAAAACCGTTCGGTAGGGGCAATAGAGGAGGAGGGGGAAGAGTACTGGAGGGTTCTCCCTTCCCGTCATAGGGGTGGAGATGAACTGGTGTCTCCCCTAGGAAATTTTGATTTTCTAATTGCCAAACTGAGCATTTTCTAGTTCCTGTCAGTCCTTCCATTGTATACTCACATGGTATAAAATACATCAGAATTTAGATCAGGAATGAAAAATATAATTATGTGAGTGTTTTGGGGGCCTCTCTCTAATTGTTTTGGTTTTCTTATGCCAAATCGTGCATTCTGGTTTATTGTAGAAACCAGCAGGAACGACATTCGTTGCCCTCAGGGGAATCCCCTGCTCGTGAATGTGCAGGGACCTTTTTTTCCCCGGAAATGTTGATATCTGATTGTTAATTACATCAATGTGAGAGAAAGTGTCCCCTGCTAATGGGGCTACGGAGGCCTACTTCCGAAAAACTTATAGAAAAAAACACCAAATGCTGAATAAAGTGATTTTTCAGGATAAAAAATATGGTTGTCATTTACTGCAGTTTGGTCTTGGAGGGTTGGCCCCTGCTGGTGAGAGTATCTGGAAACTTTTGTGATCTTAAAAACCTAATGCTGATTTTTTGCAAGTTTCAGAGAAGTGTGTGTGGTGGGGGGGGGGGGGGGGGGGGGAATATTCTTCAATATTTGTAACAACTATCAGATGTATTAAGAACCGTAAGAACCGGATTTCAAAAGCAGAGCCTCATGCACTGCGAGTTAAAATGTGAGGAGAGTTTTGGATTGAGCTAGTGGCGGCGTATAGATCTCTCACCTCCACTCTACACCACCCGCCCCTGAAAAAAATGATATTAAAAATACCAAATGCTGCATTATTGTGAGTTTTTAGAATAACAGATATGGTTGTCATTTACTCCAGTGTGGAAAGGGGTGTCCCTTGCTAGTTGGGGTACGAGGGACCTCGCCTGGGAAATATTGATATCTTAAAAATCAAATACTGCAATAAGGGGGAAATGGGTGTTATTTACTCCAATATTTTTGTGACATTTAAATGTTTTACTAAGAAAAATATATAAGATGTATTCAAAAATGAGCTTCCAGTGGGGTTTAAACCACATGCATGACAAGCCAAAACGTGGGGAAGAGTGTGAAGGGGCTCGGTGGCGGTAGGGGGTATTAACCCGGAAATTTTGATATTTAAAACAACAAATGCTGTATTCTAGTGTGTTTTTAGGGTAAACAAATATATTGTCATTTACTCTAGATGTTTGGTCTTTTGTGACCTTTAGAATTTTTTTATCAAAATATGGGGTAGTCAAAGTATATGCTGCCACGCTTCCCCAACATGAACATGGGGGTTGGGGCGGCACCCCGGCTTCTACGCCTGTGTACGTATAGATGGTTAAGACGGTTACAGATGAATTAATATGAGAACTGAGAGAAAAATATGATTGGGAAGTAGTACAACGCAAGGTGATGGACGTATAAACACTGGAGGCACCAGACAGTTTATTTAAAGTGGATAGATGTAAGTGTAAATCAGATTGTCGAAGGTGTGAAGAATGCAGAGGAATTTGTTGTCTCATATATAATGGTAACTGAAAAGGAAATTATATGTATATATTTTTTTATAGTTGTTCACATGTGTTAAAAAAAGAATGAAAAAGTGAATGTTGTTAAAATCAAGCTAGACCAATTTATAACTACACATATATAACCTACTGGTATAATGCCACATACACCGATCATAATATCGTTATTTCGTATATGTGGTCATATAGAATTTATATGCTGTATGACTATATATATATATATTAAAAGAGTTTGTGACCGGTGCCTGTGTATAAAGCAGTTGGGAACAATTTTAATTCTATTTTCAGAACATGTAAACAACACTAAAATATAATATGAAAGGGATGATATTATATATATAACTAAAAGCGTGCATTTATATTGATTTAAAAAAAAATTAAAAACATGTTGGAAGTGATTGTATTTGGAGTTGGCTTTTTTCTTCTTTTATAATTGCAATGTTTTCGTCATCGTCATGTACATATTTTATTTATAATATAATACTATGGTTCGACAAAGTGTATATGTTCTGACATTTTGTATAACTGTATATATGTGTTCTCCTGTGCAATTGAAACAGTGACTTAATTACTGAGACTGGCAGGCTGATATCAATATAATATGCATGGTTAAAATTTCGAGTGTCACCTTTAGTATTTCTTTTATAACTCTTTGAATCTTTGTCTGAATTTAATAATTTTGCCACCAAAGTAAAGCTGATAAAATATATGACTATTCCCAATGATCAATTATTTATTTTGTTCATAAGAACTTAAATTATTACGGGTTGAAAACGAATTTTTTGGATTTTTTATGAGAAATATTATTTTTTAACAAAAAACACAACAGTGCACTTGATACATTTTAACAACACACTATAGAAAATATTTTATGTGGAAAGATGGTTCAGGGGCGTAAACGATATTTTATATTGGTGCGGGCTAAATTTTTTACAAAACTTGTAATTTTGTAGACTTTCAAACGAGCAACACCAGTGGTGGCAGTCCTTAAACCGGTGACCTAATAATAGATATGTCACTGCCTACACTCAGTCTGGCACTTGTCATCATCGTCCGAATTTAAGATAATTATAAAACAAGAAGAAAGTGTGATAGTGCAGGTGCGCCGTACAAAATGAATGTAAAACAGTTTGGCAATAAGATCAAAAGGTAGAAAAGTTTTGAAATTGATGGTGCAGTATGGTGCGGCACCATGATGGTGCACTATGCCGCACCATACTGCACCATGCCGCACCTATGTCCACGTCCATGTGTTTAAACGTCTCTAATTGGAGGAAATCAAATATCTTATCTCTCTCGTCTGGTGATAGGTTGAGCTCTTGTATTGCAGTATGTTGGTAACGCAGTCATCGCGACTTGTAATTCTTCTTAATTTATAAAGTCAAGGACGTCTATATAAGTCCTTAATGAAGCGTTCTGTCAAGGATTTATATAGAAGGATAAGAAACTAGTGTCTCTCTACTAAATGTTGATAAAATAGCATGCGAATTAATCATTCACATTTCACAGGCAACTGATTTCTTTTACATAACATGTAATATGTATGTAATCTTAAATATGTTGTAATGTTTTAAACACGCAAAATAATCGTGAATTTAAAGTAAAATTTCGAGTACTTCCCCGATTTTTTAGTTGCAGTATACAGTTTTGTAATCGTAAATACTTCAACAATTTTAAACACAATTTGCTGAGAATGGTCTTGTTTTGTAGAGTCTTACATTGTGGAAAGAAAATTTCTGTGTTAAATGGTAGTTATGATATTTGAAAACGAGATTACGCAATATTTTGCGTGAATATGTGAGCATTCATAACATCTCAGTCAGCTGCTTTTGGTTTAAACATATTTATTTATTCAAATTTACATACATAAAAATCAGTATATGTATAAATAAGGATTAGAACGGAAGATAAATCTTATAGAGTTCTTCTCCATGACATATTAATTGTGAACATGTTTGGCAGATTATTAACTAATCAGTTAATTAACTAGTCAGTTGTTTTCCCTTCTCTATATAAGTCCTTGGTACTGTCCGTCGTTGCATTTCTCGATGGCGTTGATGTCTTTGGAGAGACAGGGATTCCAGATTAAGCGGACGAAGTATCTTGTTGTAGGCTAAGAAAACATGAAACATTAATTAAAAACTGTCAAACAATCAATTCAAATTAAAATAAGAAAATCTTACTGGGACTACCTAGAATCAGTCATATTCACAAACAACCAAGATAAATCCAAAAGTTCTATACTTATGTTAAACATAAAACACTGAAGACTACGCCGGGTATTTCGCCTCTCAAAGCTGAATGAATAACATAAACCGACCAAATACAAAAACAGCCAATATACTAAATTAACAATTTGAATCTTTTTTCTCCAAACCAAAACCACTAAAACTTAAATACTGGACTGAAATTAATCTATTCAAAAATTACACATGTCCTAAAAATATAAATCAAATATCTGAAATATGTATTACACAAGACGTTGTCCAAACTCTTCTTAAAAACCTAAACACAAATAAAGCATCAGGCCCAGATGAACAATTACCAACTTAGGCTACTCAAAGAACTACATCAAGAAATCGCACCTATCCTAACTACCATCTATAAATCATCCCTAGAAACAGGAATTGTCCAACAAGACTGGCGTTCAGCAACAGTCGCTCAAATATACAAAAAGGCCCTAAATGTAAACCTTGTAATTATAGACCAATATCACTCACATGCATTGCATCTAAACTAATAAAACATATACTAGTATCAAATATCATGACTCATTTCGACAATAATAATCTTCTCAGTCCTTTTCAACATGATTTTCGATCAAAACATAGCTGTGAATCTCAACTAATAGGCTTTACCCAAGAACTCTTTGATAATTTAGAGTCTGGAAAACAAACTGATCTCATAGTAACTGACTTCAGTTAAGCATTTGATAAAGTTGATCCTAATCTCCTAACCTACAAACGTTTTAATCTAGGAATAAACACTAAATCAGTCTCATGGATAAGTTCATTTTTACAGAATAGAACTCAAACAGTAGTTGTAAAGGGTCACATGTCAGAGTCCGTCCCAGTCATGTCCGATGTACCCCAAGGTTCGGTCCTTGTCTCTTTTTGGCTTACATAAACGACTTGCCAGACTCACTCAAAAGTCGAGTACGCCTCTTTGCAGACAACACCATAGTGCACCTAACAATAAATACAATGTTTGATCCCCAAATTCTCCAAAATGATCTTAATACGCTAGACAATTGGTCGGTGGAATTCAATGCAGATAAACATGAATTCATAAGAATAACCAAAAGAAAAAAGAAAGAAAAAAATACCATCATATTCCCTTATAAATTACACAATACGGAACTTAAAACAACAAAAAATGCAAAACATTCAGCAACGATTTTAATTTTCAACCCATATAGACAACATAACATCAAAAGCAAACAACACCCTTAAAATCATTAAACGTTATATACAAACAAATAATAAACATATAAGAGAAACAGCATACGACACTTATGTTAGAACACAAATAGAATACTGTTCGTCCATTTGGCATCCCTGGCAACAATCTGATCACCTCGGTCTTTATGCTAATTAATAGACCTCTGACATAATCAATCTGATCACCTCGGCCTTTATGCTACGCAATAGACCTCTGACATAATAAGGCGCCATTTTGGAAATACTTTCAGTCACATGATAAAATAAAATGGCGGCCCCCTTATGCCACCTGTTTATATACATGTACGTTGAAAATATAAACGTTTGTTAATCAAGACTGATATTTTAAATTTCCCTATAAATATGACCCATGTCGAGTGTATAAATAAAAAAATCGATATAACAACGCCATATATAATCAACTTAATGACGGATACATTATTTGTTACTTTCACGCGAATGAACACAGACTTGTAACACAGGCGATTCGCGTTGGTGTATTCTAGAGCTATACACGAGGTGTATTCTACGGAGGATACGGAAATACCCGATGTTTCACGATTGTGACATAATAAGGCGCCATTTTGGAACTACTTTCACATGAAATAAAAATGGCGGCCCCTTTATGCCACCTTTGTGGAAATTATGCCAGAGATTTTTACTTACTGTCTGGGAGGAAGAAGAACACGGATATTTTAAATCTGATTAACATTAATTTCCCTTTCATTCATGTTATTGAAAAACTATGTCGAAATTGTTGGAGAACTTTGGAGCTTTTCGCTGTCCTCAAAAGGTGAGTATAATTTGTCAAAAGTACTTCTTCAAAGTAATTCATCCCTCAGGAACTCTCGAATTGAGTGTATGTACATGTGGCGTTGAGGACCAAGTGCACTTAGTTAAAATCACATCATATACAGGTTAAAAACTGGGTTCTATGATGATTACCTCATGGCGTCGCGCAAACCAATCTTGAACGATGGTAGCTTGGAAGTTGCGATCAGTCCAGCAGGAAGGCTGTTCCAGAGTCTGTGGGATCGTGAATCATTAAGTATGCCCTCTTGTGTAGGTTGTTGTCATGGGAACTAAGTAAATGTCTGCAGGGACAGCTATAAGATGGTACACTGCCCTGTACATCATTACAAGCTTAGCATGCTGGCATCGGGATGTACACATGACAATTGACTGATGTAGTTAAGACGAACTAAATCATGCATTTGTCGATTATGAGCAGCTGAATCTCATTTATAAATCATCAGACTTGATCCCAGTGCATTAGTGCAGATATGAAGTAGTATACGAAATCATCACTACTGCACCAGATACTGACAAGTATATATAATTATATAATATATATGTATACCCGAGTTCTGGTTCAGTACGTAATACCTAGTAGTGGTAGTACCGGACCAGATATCAGGACCAGCCGGACTATGTTTCTGTTAGTACTGGACCACTATTTTTTACAGAATATATGTTATTTTGTTTTTAGATTGACTTGTAGAGCCGATGATGAAACAATGCTCATTACCAGTAAACTTAAATTGCAGGCCAATATGCTTTGTACCTCACATTGTCTGTTGGTAATATGTAGCATTAAATATACTGTGAAGACATGAATTCAAATTTACCGGTAGTGACAGATATCTTGCAAGTACTTATAATTATTTTTTCTGATTACCTAAGGTCTGTTGAAAGCAATACAGTTTCAAAGAAGAGGACATTAACTCCTGATAAATGTAACACTCCAAAGAGAAAGCGTTCTGTAGCTGAACAGATCAGGTCTTCTTGTGAGAAGCAAAAGAGTGGGATGAACATGTCTTCATGTGAGAAGCGAAAAAGTGTGATTGAAGTGTTGATGTCAAGTATAGAAAAGTTAAAGTTGGGTAAGTTGATCAAACTGTTTCCTTTCCCTATTGAACATTAAAAAATAAAAATAAAAGTTTATTTAAATTATAAAAGTAATTAATTTTACACTTAATGTTTTGTGAATTTTAACATATATTGTCTTTAAAGTAGCACTGCACCTTTTATAAACCGGAAGTCATGATGTAGATAATAATTTGATTTAAGTAATCTATAGCATTTTGATTGTTTTTTTTTTCATTTATTAATCATTACTGTGTTTCTTAAGTTAATAAGAGGTCAGACAATATGTCAGATCCTTCGGTTAGAGAAAAAGGACCAAAGAAAAAGCTGGCATTTGGCCCAGTAGATCATACATACTCAGGTACACATATTCAATAGTGTGTTCTAGGGGTGAATGAATCACTGTTTCGTAATACATCAATCATGTAATCAGGTAGTTCAATACAGTAGGATATATGGAAAGAAGATTGTATGTTAACATTTGTACAATTAGTTTATAAACATCCCTTTTAGCTTATAGCAAAATTTTCAGTGCTAAGTGAAAAGTGTATGAAAAATCAAGCTTGAAAATATTGCTTAATTTGTACCACATTATTAAACGTCATTTCTTCAGGCATTTTGTATTGCAAGACATTGGTATCATATCACCCCTTGTGTGTTCCTGTTCAATTGTTTGTTTTTTGATCTTCCATTTTGATGTGGAATTTTGATTCTGGTTTAGGAGAAGATTGTCTCTATCTACACATTTTGAACAGTTTTCAATCAGTTGCTGTCCCTATTAGAGGAAGTTTAACCCTTTGCTCCATAAGCATTCTCTTGGACTCTTCCAAATTGAAAGCATTAATTCACCACGTATCAGCAATGGGTGAATTATGTTTATATTAACTGACAGAATGGAAAACAGTGCAGGAAGTGTTCAGATTGCTCATTACGAGCAATCTGAACTCTTCCTGCATTGTAATTAGTGCGGGAAAACGCGTATCTATTGAGTAAAGGGTTAAAAACCCAAGATCCTGGTTCTTTGTTATTTGATTCAAGAGCCAGTTATTTGACAGTTTGACAGTTTGTTTACACTGCATGTTGTTTTGTTGTGTATAAGCCACTTAAAATAAATACTTCTGTACTTTTAAAGTAAACCAGAAAGTTACAGTGGCTTAATCACATTCAATTGTGTTTTGACAATTGTTATTTACAGTCATTGGATTGTGGTGATACAGTAGATGAACCAAAGGTAAAAATATTCATTTTTCACCATCACATATTTCACACATAAACTTAAGTGATTGAATGAATTCATCAAGAGAAGGTTTTAACTCAATAACTGTAGTCTTGTCTTAGTGATTTTTCTCCATTTTTCTATAAGTTTAATTTGGATATGAAATTAATATTTACAGCTGCATATACTGTGGACATTTAGGAAGTCCCATGTAGTATACTTGAATTGCCATTGTTGTCTTTCACAGAAGGCTATTGATAAATATTTCTCTATATGAAACTATATGTACTGGTAAAAAGCAAATATAAAGTCTTGCTATTGCTTCATTATTCAGTAAATCTATCCCTTATACATGTCTTTTCATTTGTATTTTACAATTACCAGCATCCACATTAAAGGGGACCAAGGTTACCAAGGACACATCCAATCTAAATGAAGATGCCAGACAGAAGGTGGTGAATGAGATGCTGGCAGCATTTTCAACCATGTCATCAAATCAGATGAGTGTCCTGTATCAGAAGTCCCCAGATATTCTTTCTGAGGAACCATTATTTGAAGCTGCATACACTGAACTGGAACTTAACATTCCTTTCTTTATCCGTCTCATGGAAGCTATAGTAGGGAACTCTGGTCATAAGCGGGCCACCATCGTCATGATTTACAGCATGATTTTGAACAGTCGTAACAACAAGGTGTCTGGGATACAGAGGATTATTACCATTCTGGCTGTTAAATGTCATGCTGACAATATGGTACGTTTGATACATTTATATAAATATATATATATATATATATATATATATATATATGTCAGAGCACAAATTTTGCATTATCCTCTCTCTTAATTTTACTCTCTTTTTTTTAATACAATGCAATACAATATCCTTTATTCACTCATTTCATATATACCTGAAATCATGAGGTCATGCAAAGTTGTAAAGTGTTATGGCTCATATAAGATGGTAAGTAACGTATACAGCATATATTTCAGAGATAGTTCAAATTCATAACCTAGGAAATGCAACATCATTTGTCAGTTTTTGTGGTAGAGTTCCTCGATATACATAGTTACATTCATATGTTTGGCCTGTAACATTTGACATTATACGCAAATTATTTCAATTCATTTTCTTATTATCAAAATATTAACATCAACTGTCAAATAATTACTGTAAGTGTTAAAATAGTACAAAATAGATGTGATGACAACAATAACCAACAGGAATCTTAGTCGCATAATTATTTTACAATTCAACCGGAAGTCAAGGTTGTGTATTTGCTTACAGAATTCCCTCATGTTATATTTTGGATAAAATTGTCACGTATTGGTTAACAGTATTGGTAAGAATGTTATATATAAATGTTGAGACTTAATTATACATGCATGTTTATTGACAAATGATTACAGTAGCAACTACGATTTATTCGCCTAAAGTTGACAAGTAGATTTCGGGTGACAATTTTGTTTCTGTGGGATTATTGTATAATTAGATATTATTTACCTGTATTTCTAACACATATTGCATTGTGTCACTATTGGTGTTGTAAACTAAGAGTTCCACTAAGTTCAAAGATAATCAACATATAATTTTATAAATCTATACACATTTATATATACAATCAAACCTGTCTTTAGCAGCCACTCAAGGGAGAGAGCAAAAGTGACCTCTTAAGACAGGTGGCTGCTTAATACAGATTGATTTTAACTTAAAGTATAAACATGGTAAATAGAAAATGTGGCTGTGTAAGACAAGTGACTGCCTAATAGAGGTGACTACTCACACCAGTTTGACTGTACATACATACACATAAATATTATGACATTTAGTTTAGTTTATACTAATTTATTTGAGCCATATGAGTGATGGCAAGAATAGGATCAAGGTGGCTAATGCATGTTGTAAGAAGCAACAATTTGAGTAATACGATAGAATTTGCTTAAACTCTGCAGGTATCAAGGTTCTAGGTTCATTCTGCATATTCATTTGTTGATGTATTTTTTTTTTAATCTGTATGTTAATTTGTTGTTTTTGTACATGTAGAGTGAACCTGGAATCTTCCTTCCTGTTGGCGTCGAATAACCTATAATGTATTGGTACGCTGTAAAACCCTATTCATTCATTCATTAATTTATTTTAGCTTGCGTCCACAACATCTCTCCTTCAGTTGTGATTGGAATTTTAAATAACTTTAAATAAAGTCTTATAACAGTCGGCTACGTATTTCAGTTTGCAGCATTTACATGTGATTTATGTGCTTGGCGACATTTTGCATAATTTAAATCTACTTCTCTGGAAATGCCTTTAAGGGTTATCGAGGGGGTGGGGGATATGACCAAGTTAGTGGCAACCTCTTGTTCTTTTGTAGAATTTGTATTAATGAATGTAGGATAAACATATCGACTGTTGAGAATTTTTAAAGAAGAGCATGTTCAATGCACCGAGTACAACCAAGTAAGAAATTTGGCTTGCCATGCTGACTTTTGACTTTCAGGGGCAAGTGGGCATATCTTTATTTCAAACAATGTATTTTTCTCTAATATGAATTATATGTGGTTATAATATTCTTTGAATCAGGTTGAAAAATTAGCATATACTTCAAAAACAGAAGTTATTTAGAAATTTTGATTATATTAGTATTTAAGTTAGCATGTAATGACTAATGGTATATGTAATTCTATTTTCAGCTTCTTAGTAGACTGAACAAGCTTCATATCACAATGTCTTCTGTCAGTAAAGGTAACATCATTGCTGAATGTGGAGAGAACTCTGACAAACGTTTGAAGAAGTCTATTGCAGACGGAAATGATGGAAAATTGAACGGTGATAATGTTGACATATTTGTCACAACAAATGACATTCGAATGACTAATAAGTCCAAAGACTACCATTTCTTTGCGACAGACTTCACACCATTCAGGGTTACACCAGAGAACTTTATGAACAATGAATATTTAGTGAAATATTTGGCAAATGGAAGGGATCAAAACATAAACACAGGAAGGTTTCAACCAGACTCGAGCATATTTAGAGAAAATGTTAAACTTTTGGTAGCAAGAGATCTAGTTAACCATCTCAACTTCAAATGGATGGACCTGGTGGTACCAAAACATATTGACAATCCTCTACAGGTAATTGAATTGCAATACACTTTATGCTGTTTATCAATCAGTTTAAATGTCCTTTCTAGCTCACCTGAGCCAAAGGCTCACAGGTGAGCTTTTGTGATCGCCTGGTGTTCGTCGTCTGTAGTCCGTCGTTAATTTTTAGCTTCTAACAACTTCTCCTCTAAAACCACTGGGCCAATTTTGATATAACTTTACAGAAATGTTCCTTGGGTGACCCTCTACCAAGTTTGTTCAAGCCATCTTGATTCGTCAAAAAACATGGCGGGCTGGGTTAGTTTACTATATAAGCTATAGTAAAAACTTAAAAATCTTCTTGTCAGAAACCACCGGATCAGTTTTAAAACAATTTCACAGAAATGTTCCTTGGGTGACGCTTTACCAAGTTTGTTCAAGCCGTTGTGATTTGTTAAAAAAACATGACCACCACAGTGAGGTGCTAGTTTACTATATAGGCATATATTAGATTTTTGGTAAATATTTTGTAAATTCTGACGGAGTTGTCTTTGTTACTGTAAACAATTTTCAAATTGTTTTTTAGCTCAACTTTTCGAAGAATAAAGAGGCTATTCTTCTCACCCGGATGTCAGCGTCCCACCTTGGTTGAAGTTTTGTGTTAGAAAACTCTTTGATTAATATAATGCAAATTATTGCCCTTGTTTGACATAGAAATTCTGGTTAGTTTTGCTTGTAAGTACCATCTAGTCCATACTTCATCAACCACTCAATGTATTTTATTTGATTTAAACTTAACGCAAGACTTCCCAGTCATAAAACATACTACAATGAATAAGTTAGATAACTCTTGCATGGATAAAATGCAAATTATTGCCCCTTTTTAACATATTACAATTTTACACGCAAGTACCATCAATTGGAACTCGCAACACATGAATTGACAGTCAGACACATTATAGAATTAACGTTTAACATGAATAAACTCCAAGGTGTGATTCATTTTACAAAGTGGGGGCATTTATTTGGGACCGAGATATCCAAATTTAACCATTTTATAAAGTACATATATTTATGTGAAAAATACCATAAAACACACAGCTGATGCTTTAGATGTTTCAACCTGACTTTTTAATTTCACAAAATTTGATATTATACTACATGTACTGTATATCGTCGGCCATAAGTCGAATTTTTCAGACTCCAAAATCACTCTCTGAATCCCTACTCGACTTATGGCCCCGTCCTAGTCCCGAGTGATGATTTTTTTTACCAACGGTCAGCTCCTACTGAAGTTTTGAACGTCGAATTTCAGTTTCAGCAACAGTCTATATGAACAATGACACCAAAGTGCAGAATTGAATTACACTCTTGTCAATCAACTATGCATCTCGCAAACACAAAGGATGATTACGTCATACGTGGAAAGTTATTTGTTCATGGAAAACTCTGATTGACAGTTGAAAAAAATGATCGGTTTCAATTAGAAGCTTGATGTTTTAACTCTTTGCAAGGGAAACCTTGATCTTGGTCAGCCGAACGATTGCGTTGCCTACACGGGGTGTAAACATATATGCCGAAAATTGCCTTGGGATATTTGGGTCAGAAGTAACCGATTATTGCAATTTGCATTCCCACATATGTGGTGACACTTATCCACGGATTACAGAATATACCAAATATTCAACAGAAGACTGCATTTGTTTGTCGGCTGCATATTTGCCGTTGATTCGATAACGGTACATGAACGTATACATGCGTAAGGTCAGTTGTGAGTGCAGGCAATCGCTACTGTAGGAATTTTAATATTTAGGTGACCCAAATCTCACCCACTTCCTTTTCGAAAATTCTGGGTCGACTTAAGGAAGGGTCAATGCAAAAAACTGAGATCTGAAGGTCAAAAAGTCCCCTCGACTTATGGCTCGACTCGCCTTATGGCCGACGATATACGGTATATAGTATTAGAAAACAAACATGTAGTGCTGACAAGAGTGCATTTTATTAATAGAAATTTGGGCTATTTTAAATATTTATTTCTATTTATTTACATAATTTGATATGGTAAATATTTAAGTCCATTATCTTAGTACAACATGATATGCTTCTGTGGTGTAACTGGCAAACACATCTACACTTTTGTAGAAATTCTGGGTTCGAATCCCAGCAGTTGCGAACAACATTAAAAAAGATGGCTTAGATATGGTGAAAAAAGAAATGTCTGTTTAAAAATAACAACTGTTTAAAAACTTTTGTTATAATAAATTGTTCTTGTGTTGATCTCAAATTCAATCAAGTATATTGCAGTAGAATTTATTTATGGTACAGTTAATTATATGGTAGCCACTCATTAAATTCATGTACATTTCATTAACAGTATTAATATCATTATGTATATACAATATCATATTCTGTCATTTTAAAATTATTGGTAAAATACAATGATCTGATGTCAATCCATATGAAATACCTTCATTCTATAATACAGGAGATCATATCAAGGAAAACAACATCCTTCTGTTTGCCTATTCTGCTGAAAAATGAGGCCAAGTACGAGGATTGCATCCAAATCATGGATGCTTATGAACAACAAGTAGAGAGATGATACAGAGAATGTGGTAGAAGTAAGTATTTCAAAGTATTGACATACATGTATTTTAGTGCAAATCCAACAACTCCCTGCAAGTGCCCCACAAAGTTCTACTCAACATAGCCTTAAACACACAAATCAATTAGTTTTATTAAAAATTAGGTGGTAATGATCTTCATTATATTTATCAATTGTATTTTAAAATTAAAATATTTCATTTACACCAAACTCATTTTAGGTAATTGACCTCAAAAAATTATTTTACCTGTAATTACAGACATGCTTAACAAATTGTAGTTGATGATTTCAAGAATGGTATGATCCCAGTGGGAGGTGATCAGCTGACACGGGTGCGGCTGGATGGAGCCAAGAACTTGAGGATTGGTGCTCATACCCTTCAGGAAAGATTTGACAATTTGAGCCCTGTGATTGTTGAGATGTTCCACACACAGATGGATTTCTTAGAGGTAAATGGCAATTGATATATATGTTAATAAAAGCTGCTGAGATTTACAATCAACGATAACTGTATCAATCTATACATGTATGATATCCAAATTCAAAAGGTGGCAGTTATCTGGATCATTTGGTAGTTTTTTGTTAAAAATATTTAAATGTGATTTTATTTTATTTCAAATATACATATGATTTACTGTAGAACAAGTTCTCATAACATTAAATAAACTTTCCTTGATAAGTGTTTTGCCAGTTACAAAACAGTGCTCTTAACCAGTTTTGGTAAGGGATTTGGAAGAGTGCATTCAAGGATGTCTAGGTTAGAAGTCTAGCATACTTTTCCCCCTCTAAAATGAAAGGATCACAAGGCAATAAAGTTATATTTTTAAGCTAAACTGTTATAAATATTTTCAGAAAACTATAAAGAAATTCCTTAAGAAATCTTCTGGAAGGGATGTAGGGACATTGTTTCATCTCAAAACGCTAATACAGAAAACAAGTGTCAATGGCAATGTGAAAAGTCGTTTCAAGGTAAGTTAAGTAAGCTAAAGTCGACCCTATTAAGCGGCCAGACAAGTTAATGACATAATGTCACATGTGACTGCTAAAGACAGTTGACTGTTTGAGTATGGTTAGTTAAAACAAATGTTAATATGAATTAACAAGTGCCTGCTTGATATACTGTAAACTTGTTAATCCACAAAATTCCCGACGAATAGGTAAATTTTCTATTTATCTTATCTTTTAAATTTGAAATCCACGAACTCATGTCCCCACAAAATAGTCGTTTTTGAGAAAATAAAAAATTAAATGATTTTACAGTAAGTGACTGCAAAGGCAGGTTCACCTATACATTGTAACTTTAGTGACACTTTGATAGGCTTTGTTAATGGTCAATATCTCAGTAACAAATACAGTATAAAAGATACAGATAATACTATCTTAATAGTCAATAGTACAGAAATAGATAACATTTATTTATGTATAGCTATTGGCCGCCATGAATAACAAAAGTACATTGCAAAACATAAACAAAGTGTTTCTATCAAATATAAAATACAAGCTATTGACCGGCTGTCGGTTACAGCATTTTTCTAATTAACATGATTGGAACTACATTACAATTTAATTTTGGCAAATCATTGTGACTCAATGTTGACTCTGCTTTCCCTGTAGCATATCCACCTAGTGAAAGTAAAATAGTTGATGAAGGATTTTATTCTCGTATATTTTAGGCACATGAAGAGTTTGCTCTTCTTGTCGGGAAGGCATATATACTCGAGGCAGCTATGGAACACTTTGGGATGGATAATATGGATAGCATTCCAACTCTCAATGTTCCAGAAGAAGACCTTAGTCGAAGCCATCATTCAAGACGCCTTGGAGAATTTAATAAAGCAATGGATGGATTCATTACAATGGTGTGCAGTTCCCTGAGTTTTAATGAAGTAAGTAATTTTCAGTCATGAATATCATTAAGCTTGTAATGCCCGAGGAACCTGTAATAATATACACATATATAAAGGAACCTGCTTATTTGGTTTTTTCTCTGCCTCATGAAATAACTGGAGATGTCTTTCATTCAAAATAAAATAGTACTACTACATTTGTATTACATGTACAAATATATAAAAATCAGAAAGGCCTTGCTGGAAACCTACTTTGTGTGTTCTTACTTCTATAGAGCAGTGTAAAAGATTTACAAATGGATATTAAAATATACACACTACTCCTTTAGGTACCTGACCAGAACATGGTTACTGTCACTATTGCTGGCCATGATGTAAAGCTACCAGTAGAAAATGGCAATGTTGACATCAGAATTCAGCACCTTGGACAGACCACCATAGTGTCAGTACCTGTTAAAACCTTACAGCAGAACTGTGTAAGGGTGATGTTAGGGCAGACTGCTGTGACCATAACGATAAAAAAAGATGATGACCTGCAGAACTATATTTTGAATTATTTACAATATTACTTTGTTCTTTTGAACTTTAAAGACGCCATTCGAGAAGGTGACATTTTCCGAATATGCAATATCCTGAAGATGGCTATACCATTTTTTTTCAATCATTCTGCTCTTTCCAAGTACATGGTGGAGTGTATTGATTTTATACTTAAGACAGAAATATTACTTCCAGCTAAACTTTCAATGCAAGTAAGAGTTGCTTCTTTTGTGAACCCTAAAGGCAGGCAGGGTAAGAACAAGGCTGCTGACCTTCAAAAAGAAAATCAGGTCAAAGAGGTAAAAACCCTTATAAGGGGCCTTGGGGCAAATAAGACTGAACAGTCGATTATAAAGATATCAGAGGCTGCACCTGTGATTAAGGACATTGTTAAAAATTTTGATAGTCAAATTGACTTTAAAGAGAAACCAACATCACACAAGAAAAGATCTGAAGACGAGGACTTGCTGTGTATTATAAAAGTGTTACGGGAACTTCGGCCATTTAGGACTGTACAAGGTAGAAAACTTGAAAGTTTTATTGACATGAAGGCTAGTGTTTTTCATGAACTGTATAACAAGAGAGGTATTTTAAATGAGAAAATAATATATACTGCAAATCGACTGAAAAGGGGACTTCCTGAGGAAATGGAGGCCGATGAATAAACTGTAAAATATTTGGTTATATATTTTCCTAAAAATGTATAGATCAGGTGGAATTCAAATATCTGTGTTATATACATGTGTATTTTATTGCCAATCAAATGAAAATCCAACTTAAGCGTAAAAGTATTCATTTTTTGCTGTATTTCTTAAATATAACAATATCACAAAATGTGACCTTTAGTGGCAGGCATTTGGGAAGTACTCAGTTCAGTAGAAAAATATGATTAATTAATTAATGTATTAAAATATAAATTCATGTCAATTAAGTTGCCATTGATCTTAATATTGTACATATGAAAATTTCAAATATTACAATGCACAATGACATACATCATGTATACTTTTGTATCGTCTTTAAATATGCAGTTATTTAAAAGTGACTAATGCATATATTTTTGGTTACAAAAATGTTTTAATCAAACAGGAAACTAAATATACTTAAGAACATAATTATTGATTATGTCCAGCGTATACATGTATATGTGTTCAACAGTTTTATGAAGAATACTGAAAAAGTGCATACTAAAAAAATTATCAGTTAATTAATTGCTGATATTAAAGGGACATGCATCCAGACGTTTATCAAAATTTCAAATATTTTAAGTATATAGCATTTGATTTTTAAAAATCAAAAATATTACACCGATGTTATCAAAAGTGATACTTTAATGTGTATGATATTATGTACAGCTAAAATCATTATATTTATATCTAAATTATATTGTGTTACCAACAGTTTTTAGAGTTTTTTCTATACATTTTATCTGTTACATAAACTGTATCTAAAAGGGACGGAATTACTTTATTTCTTCTTTCTACTGCAACTACTAAAGAAAATAATTTCTAAAATTTGAGAAACTTTCATATTTATCTGGAGGCCTGTCCCTTTCAACATTGTATGCCTGATGAGTTTTTCAGACCTTTTGTTCTGCTGCAGATCTGCAATTACTACAGCAATTTATGGAGTCTCCAGTGAATAGGGTACTGCCATAGCCAAAGTGCTGTACTAATTGAAGGCGCAGACAAGAAACACTATTTTGGATGTATAAACACATGGCATTATCGAGCCCTTTCCTGTTTTTTGCAATGTCACTATTATTGTAATAACACAAGGCAACAGCCTTTTGTCCATTTCTGCCAGCTCTACCGATTTCTTGCAAATATTTTTCCAAAGCTGTTGGTGGTCGCATATGAACTATTCTGGAAATTGAAGGTGCATTTAAACCCATGCCTAAGGCAACAGTTGCCAATACCAACCGCACTTTTTGGTTTTCTTTGCGTAACTCATTTATGATGTGTAATTTCATATTTTGTGTATAATCTTTATGATACTGGGCAACAATTCTGTTCTCTGGGTCTGAACTGCCAACAGGAAAGTAAGCGTCTTTACCTAGTTCATATGTAAGATATTGAAAACAATACCCCAATGATTCCAAGTTATCGCAGTACATGATAGTAACAGGGAAATCACCTTCCTCTTGTTTTATTTCTTGGGTTATGTCACGCATGATAGCATCATATTTCTCATATTTGTATAGGTTGGACAACCTTTCCTTCTTTTCAATGTATATGTTGGGCCTATCTGGATTTGCCAGAACTCTGGTAGTATTCCTCATTTGAAGTGTTTGTATTAGGGAGCTAATAGCAACCGGAGTTGCTGTTGCAGTTAGTGCCAAGTGTGGAATATTGGGAAACAAACATGTCAACTCCCCAAGACGCTCAAAACATTTCCTGAACTCTGCTCCCCTGTGATAAACAAATTTAAATCAAACATTAAGTTAAGTTAATAACTTAAAAGGATCATAATGCCTTTATTTATAATGTGGCGGCCACATTTTTTGTTATGAATATAAAATATATTAATTAATTGTTAAATCCTATTTTTGATATTAATTGTTTTCTCTAATATTTGTCAAAGGTTTGAATATTGATTACCATAGTAGAAAGTTTCATTGAATCTATTGTTTTTTATTATCTCCATTTATGATTCTAACTGTATAAGTTCATGTGCAGTATTGAAAGTAGTGCTTTACTAACCGTATAAGAATATTTCATCTGTTTTTAACAAAAAATTTAAAGCTTTATGGAACTTTAAGTGCTATTTATATCTATTTTTTTTAATTAAGGTGAGAGAAACGATTTTTAAAGCATAATTTGACAAAACTGAAGCATATAAATGTGAGGACAACTGTCAGATCGGGAATCGAACCCGAGACCTCCACATAACATTGTTCTTACATGTCTGGGGTGCTCTTACCAACTGAGCTACCTGACATTGACTGTCCGCACTGTATTTTTAAGTAATGAGAAATTAATTTTAAAAAAAAGCTGCAATTACTATGTACCTCACAAAAAAACGCTAACTAAAACAAGTTTCAAAAATTGTAATATAAATTTACCATTTTGATATCATATGAACCTCATCCACCACTGTGCAACATACAAGATCTCGGAATTTGTAGCTCCTGAGCATTCTCCCAACCTCCTTATGAAAAACAGTTTCAGGGTGCATGTAAATAATTTTGAATTTGCCCTGTTTTACGTCTTTAAGATTTGCATTGGAAATAAAAGATGCATTTTCATCTTCCGAATCCGACTCTGACCTAGAAAATGTATTAAAACATAAAGTAACTTTTATGACACTGTATGACATTGTTCTTTATGCTCCTATGAACAGAACTGTTTATTCAAATCAGAATAGACCCTTGTAATAAACACATCCCATTATATTTATTAATAAAACAAGAAAACCTTCAACTAATTAAATGTATTCATTATGCTGCAAAAATGCCAACACATCGAGATGTATAATCAGGAATTATATACTTTTGTTGACATTGTATAATATGTAACTTCATTATATGAAACCTTAATAAAAAAAATTAAATTATAGAATTGTTCTGAAATACTGTCTTCTTCCAACGCGATATTGTACTCTTGAAATTGACCTTTTGTACTTGAAAAGCTCAATCAATTTTTACCATTTGTGGAATCGGTAATATTTGTCAATATTGCCTGACTTATGGGCCTGGAATACATGTACAGTTAAACCTGTGTAAGGACCACCCTTTGGAAATGAAAAAAATGGTCTTTTATACCTTTTCTGACTGTCTTGTCATATTGACAAATACATTAGGAACTTTGCTATAAAGGACAGTAAGATAATTGACAAAAATGTACAGATGTATACTTAAAAGTTCAGTACTTACTTATTATACATGTATGTAAATATGAGGAACTTACTCATTTTCATCTCCATGTTCAAATGAAGTGACTTTAGTAGCATCAGTATTCAGGAAACATGCAGGAATGCCCTTCTCACAAAGTGATGTAACCCGGTCCTGCATCAGTGAATTCAATGGCGAGATTATTATTACTATAAGTGGGTTGTCTGCTTTTAACGGCTTCTGAAGCAGCCAAGGGAGAACCTAAAACAGATACATATTGAAGAAATAATTTTATGCCTTATTACATGCATGCAATAATTTCCAAATTTCTAGTGATTTTTAAAAGACCAAACTGACTAAAGAATAAATTGGTATGATTTCATTTATGAAAAAACTCTGTTCAGTGTGAGCTTTTTGTATAGGTGGATCGTCCGTCGTCAACATTTTACTTAAATATCTTCTCCTTTGAAACTACTGGCAGAATAACACCAAACTTGGTCAGTAGCATCCTGACATGGACCTCTCTCAATTTTATTCAAATGGTTCCGCTTGGCCCCTTTTAGAGCTAAAAATAGAAAAAAACTTTAAATGACTTCTTCTCATGAACCAAATGATGGAACTTACTAAACTTGGTCTGTAGCATCCTTATAAGGTCCTCTCATATAAAAGGGATCAAGGTGCAAGCCCCTTGGTTCTTTAACGTGCTCAATTTACAAACCGGCACCAATACACATGTGACAATCTTGAAAACCTCTCCTAGAGAATTACGTTGAAACGTACCCAAACCAAACTGTACCCAAAATAAAAAGTTATAAGTACATGTAGTGAAAAATCCCACATGTCATAAATTTTTTTAGTTTGTTGTAGGATCTTATGTTCATCTATTAATTAAATAATTGGCATAATTAAATATACATACCGTTTTTTGACTAAACATATTTTGATAATTAGTACATATTTTACCGGCCCTATTTTACCATGGTACGTTTTGACCTGAAGCCTTCATGGATGGAACTGGCCACATAAAAGACATTTACAATGAAAATTTCCAGTGCCAGTCTCAAGCCACAAGCATTAACGATTGTCCGTAATAATGCATCCACGTAAGTCGAAACTGCAAAATATGAACAATTTAAATATCATGATTTAGAAATAGAATTGGGCAAAAACTCACTGGTTGAAACACTGCCCGGCTGGCTTAAAAGTTTTAGTAAAATCTGTCAATACCTGAAAAATGACGCTTTTTCCAGACCCTGTTGGCAATACAGCCAACGTATCTTTTAAAGAAAAAAGACTTCTCATTGCTTCCAGCTGATTTTCAGTGAAATTAAAGTTGATTTTCATGCTTTTCTTTGCATATTCAACGCTTTCAGCGAACAAGTCAGCCATTTTGTTTGTTTATGTTGTACATATTTATATACATGTACGTTGAAAATACAAACGTTGGTTAATCAAGACTGATATTTTAAATTTCCCTATTTGCATGACCCATGTCGAGTGTATAAATAAAAAAATTGATATAATAACGCCATTATTATTAACTTAATGACGGATACATAATTTGTTACTTTCACGCGAATGGACACAGACTTTTAACACAGGCGATTTGCGTTGGTGTATTCTAGAGCTATACACGAGGTGTATTATACGGAGGATACGGAAATACCCGATGTTTCACGATTGCCCTGGCAATAGACACCAACATACACAATCTGATCACCTCGGCCTTTATGCTACATAATAGTATTCTACGGAGGATACGGAAATACCCGATGTTTCACGATTGCAACATACAAAGTAGAAAGAAGCAGCTAGATATGTAATCAGCGATTACGCCTTCACTCAAATGTATCAAATTTTAAACTGGCAAACTCATCAAAGAAGAATAAATTCATCACTAAACTTACTTTATAATATAAAATCAAACAACCTAATTGCTGTAGAGCATAAACCATTTAATCCCGATAAAAAATCTAAATGTTTATTTACCTTTTTCTCGGACCCTATATCATCAGAACTCTTCCCCTTAACAATCAGAAATTGGAATAGCCTACCAAGTTGGGTTAAAGCGAGTACCAGCCTAAATAGCACCAGCCTAAATCAGTTTACGGCTGGTCTGACCACAGTAAAATTATAAACAAGTATCGTTTTTAATACTAGAAATGTAGTAAGTTTTAAATGAAAATTATGTTTAGCTTTGTTTTTTTAACCATATTTCTTTTGCTGTTCCCCGACAGCGCCTCCCAGTAATTTAATTAGAAATTGACTTTTGGGAGTGATATGTAGCCTAGATGCCATTTTCAACACATTTCAGGTTATATATGGCATATCCCGTTTTATTGGTGGAGGAATACCCCAGAATAAATATGAGTAGAACCATAGTCCTTCCGCAAGTAATTGGCAAACTTTAATTCTTTTGTTAAAAATAAGAAAGTCATAATAATTTTATGCTGTCCGCTAGTCCGCACTCGATAGTCCGCATTTTATACCTAACCTATGAAACGGGGTACTACTAAAACCCGGTCAAATTCCGGCCGATCCGGTCGCTGTCGGAAGATGTTTTAAAACTCATCGCCCAATGATTTGAGCCGTTAAAGTGAATTTGGCAAGCAGGTTCTATTTGGCGTCTAAAAGTTTTCTGAATATTCCATTTGTTTTTCTTATCTTTAAAAAAACGGGGTATTTGTAGTTTATTGTAAACTATTGACATTAGGAAATTGCATTTTTAAAATTATATTTACCGCCGACATATGTTTATCGTTTAACCATTTACATTTTGATATGTCATGTTTATCCGATAATTTAACGTCATATAATTTTAACCACCAGTCATCGGATTCTGTAAAGCTGCTGTTCGGACTATCAATTGTAGCGATGTCATCATCTAAAACTTTTGGTGACAGGCTTACTATCTGTTGAATTATAATTTGACGGTGATTGCTTACGTTTACTATAGCTTTTTGTAGGTGTAGTATGCTCGTTGATTACAGATAAAGCTGGTTTTTAATACTTGAAATAGGAAGACGTCTTTGAGGTGTTTTATTGGTAGTTAATTTGTTCCCGGAGTTAATAGGTGTGGATGATGTAGTTGGTATATCTTTGTTTGATATATAATTATTTGTTTTAATTGGCGTACCTACATATGTATCTTCAAGATTTAACGACTGTTCCTCTAAAATTGTAGCCAGTTTAGAATCTGGTACAGGGGCAATCTCGTAATCAGAAGGTTTTGGTTTCTTTTGACCGAGTCTTTTTTGGGAGAGGGGTCTATTTTTGTAACACATTAAACTTATTAATTTATTCTGTTTTTGACCTGTGATAGTTTGCATACCAATACATTTTTGGCTGCAATTATATGAACCTATGGCAATCAACATAATTTTATATTAAGAGCTTATATGTTATTCTTAAAAAAAAAGACTCCACTGGAAATAAGTTGTCATACTGTAGTTGTGTATACAGTGGATGGATACTTGTCTTAAACGATAAAAATTTTAAATCTGTACTACTGAGCTGATATAATATAAATGGTCAACTAATCTTATACTTTATTAACATGCATGTCATTTTTAACATTATTTATATTAATGTGCTTGATCACAATAAATAAATAAATAAATAAATAAATAAATAAATAAATAAATAAATAAATAAATAAATAAATAAATAAATAAATAAATAAATAAATAAATAAATAAATAAATAAATAAATAAATAAATAAATAAATAAATAAATAAATAAATATGGATATTTAGTTTACAATTATAGTAGCAAAATAATGTAAATTAATAGTCTAAATCTTACAACGTGCGGTAAATACGCCACACCGGTGAAATCGCCAGGTTTTTACAGAAAATATATGTCCTCTGTATCGAGCGAAATAAACAATTAAATGATATTGATTTTGTTTTTATTTTCATTGTTATAGATTCAGCATATCTTAATCTTTGTAGGAATTGATTTAAACTATGGTTATTTACAATGAATATACTTTAAAAACCATTCAAACGCAGCCGGAATTAGTCAAAAACGGCGAAAAATCGTCAAAAAAAATGTAAACTTCAAGACCAGATTTAAGGCATTATTTTATTTTTTTTCATATACTTTCTTGATATATATGTCAAGGGCATTACAATTACATAGTTAATGAGATTAGGGCAGTTTAACATCAAAATCACTGGTATACACGCTACATTTGCCTTTTCCCCATGGCCGGAAAAGTGACCGGATCGGCCGGAATTTGACCGGGTTTTAGTAGTACCCCATTTTGGGTCCGAGAACCAGGCTACAAAATTTGAAAATCTATAAACCAGTCATTAATTTATTTGGGTTCCAGACAAGCACTTACAGAGAACTACTTTTAAATATTGATATAAAATAGTACCGAATAATATAATTGTTTGTATCCAAGCAGCTGCAATATCTTTCAAATCTTTATTTATTTGACCATTTTCAACAATAATGAATCGTTACAATATATATTATAAGAACATTGAGTGTGATATTTACGTCTGAGTTAAAAATCGGAGTGTTGGCGTATGAATACAACCTCATTTTTGGGCAGATTAATTATGGCGACAAGCTGCTGAATGCATACTACTTGCAACTACACCATTTTATTTTTCGTTTGTACAAATTATGAAGCGATCACAAGATAGGGATGGTTCGCCTAGAAGCAAACGATCCCGCTCCGGTTATCCAGGCTTAGATCATGATAGCGGTAGAGATAGACTTTCCCCAGAAATGGACAGGCGTGGAGGCAGTCGCATGAAACCATACCGTGAACCGTTTGACGACGAAATGGATCGCCCTCGTGCAAAGTATAGGGACGATAGGTTCGAACCTGACTATCCACCCCCAATGCCCCGAACTGAGAATAGAAACCCCGAATATAGGTCATTGTGTGTTAGTGGTGTTAGCAGTAAAGTGCCAGATCGCATTTTGAAAGAACAAATGTACAGAGAATTTGAAAAGTTTGGTGAAATGAATGTAAACATTACCTATAAAGGTGATCAGAGAATAACATACATAAACTTTAAATTCCCTGAAGATGCCCGAGCTGCAAAACATGACAAAGTTAACAAATTGGTAGTGTTTGATCGGCCTGTAAGGATTGAATCTGTTTACAATAAGATCCGAAGTAGTAGTCCGCCAGGATTCCGTGAGCATTTTCCTGGTGGTGGTAGAGGCGGAGGTGGTTACCATCATCAGAGTGATGGAATGGGACGAGGTTACCCTGGACCACCAGGACCCCCACCTCCTGGTCCAGGTCGAGATTTTCATGGCGGACCACCACCGCCTCATCCTGACTTTGGTCCGCCCCATCCTGATCACCCATTTAATCAAAGTCCAAGAGGCGATGGTAGTTTTGTTCCGAAAAGAGCACCAGGAAGTGAAAAATTTCCTCATCATTTGGACCATGTTGCTCCAGAAGATGATGATAAAGCAACAAGAACATTGTTCATTGGAAATTTGGACTACAACATAGCAGAACCAGAAATAAGGAGTATTTTCGAAGCATTTGGTCCAGTTGATGAGATTGATATTAAGCGTCCTCAAAGAGGACAAGGTAATGCCTATGCATTTCTTAAATATATGAATTTAGATATGGCTCACAGAGCAAAAGTAGAAATGTCGGGAAAATACATTGGAAGGTTTCAGTGTAAAATAGGCTATGGAAAAATTAACCCTTCAAGTTGCCTGTGGGTTGGAGGCTTGGGCCCCTGGGTGAATCATCAAACCTTAGAAAGGGAATTTGACCGATTTGGTGTTATTCACAGAATAGAGTGGCCACATGGAAAAAATTATGCATATGTTGTGTATGATAATGTTGATGCAGCACAAGCTGCTATAAATGAAATGAGGGGATTTCCACTTGGTGGTAAAGAGAGAAGGATACGTGTTGACTTTGCAGATCCCAGTCATATAGGTCTAAATATAAATGATGCTCCTCCTCCACCGCGACGAGACAATTTCCCTCCAGACAGACCAAGATATGATGGCCCGCCAAGGGAGGATTGGCATGGCCCACCCCGGGAAGTATATGATAATCGTGCTGGTGGGGATAGAAGACGGGAAGATTGGGAAAGGCGTAATGAACCAGGAAATGGTTATAGACATCCAGATGGTCCTCGTGGCGACTACGATAATTTTAGACGATCACCTGATAATAGACGAATGTCGCGATCTCCTGGAAGGTCATTCGACCGAGACTATGAGCGAGACGGTGGGAGAAGACGCGATGAATATACCCCAGATAGAGACAATTATCGAAGAAATAGATCAAGATCACCTGATGATCAGTTGCCATTAGACAACGTTGTGTCACTTTCAGATCTTTCTAAGCGCCTCCCTGTTGCTTGGAATGGTGCTCTTATTTTGAAATCGAGTGCATTTCCTGCTAGAATGCATGTAGTGAGTGGTGACGTAACAATAGTTGATACTTTGATGAGAGACCCAACCAGTACTGAAACCCCTGCTCTCACTATTAAGCAGAGACTAAGGTTAGACCCCAGCAAAACTGACGATGTGCATAAACGTGTTGTTCAAGCCGGACCAAGAAACCACTGCATTTTGCTTGCCCTTCCAAGCACATTACAAAACTTTGACGATCCGGGGAAGAATATTCAGCAAAGACCACTGAAGAATTTGGTGTCGTATTTGAAACAAAAAGAAGCAGCTGGTGTGATTAGCTTGCCGCCATACCCAACAAAAGACAAAGACAATGTTGGTCTGCTGCACGCTTTTCCGCCATGTCAGTTTGGTTATGAATATCTTGTCAATAGAGCACCGAAACTACCTGCTGACTGCATGCTTGATGACTACATCGTTGTTGTTTGTGTTAGAGGTGCAGCTTAGATATCAACAAATTCATATACACATATTTCTATTGTTTTATATTACATACATCATTTTATTGTTTCTTATGTGTTTATATATATTCCAATGAATTGGAATGCACTTGCAGTAAAATGATTTCTTTTCCATTACATGCTTGGGTTACAGTTTACATAATCAAAAAAATGTACAGTCGCCAAAACAGTATTTAAAGCATACATCCATTCCTTCAAAAAAAGAAATGATAATAACTTCTATTTTTGTCATTTAAAACCATACTAATTCTTAATTTCAATTTCAATTTTTTAATCAATCATTTTAAAGTCGTAATGCATACATTTTTAACTTTTTTTGTAAATCTGGATAAGTTTACAGTTCCTGTGTAATGAATGAATGATACAGCAGATTTACTCAAAACTGCAATTAAGCATTTCAAGTACAATTTGGTTTAAGAACTGCAGTATGTTGTTAGGGTTTTACTGTATACGTTGTAAGTTAGGCCATCCTTAAAAAAATATTTATTTGCTCCAACCCAGTATTTTTCATGTGGGTAGGTATGTAGCTAATTTTTTTTTTATTATGCTAAATTTTGATTTTGCATTGTTATTTTAAAGAAAAATGGACAGAGATCATGGGGGAAAAATAAATGCTTTGAAAGTCAATAAAAAAGTTTGGGTAGCTACAATTTTGAGTGAGTAGGTAGGAGCCCGGCAAACAATTTATAATATAAGGATGGCCCTATGGAATTTATATTTCAATTTTTCCATGATCCAAATTTTTGTTTTAGCTCACCCAAGCATTGGGCTTAATTTGAGCTTTAACTATAATTACCCTGTTTCTTTTGAATATCGATCTGTGAACATTAAAGCCAGATCAATACTGCAGCAGTGGCGAAGTTTTTTTAAGCATTCTGCTGATCTGATAAAAGATGATTATTGTCAGGTTACATGTAATTCAATTTGTAAATAAAAAAGCATAATGTTGATAATGATATTTGTTGCAAATGCAGATACATTTTTTAAGAATTTCAAAGTTGCATATCTCCAGTGATGTTTGAGATACCGTATTTATAATTAAAAAGTTTGCATTTTATGTATTGATCTGTTAGACATGTAACTTGCCATGGCCATCATTTGGCTGTATTTGGGGCTCCACTCCAACTGTCCTGAAATATAATTTTTACCCCTAATTTAACCGAAAAAATTATATCCTTGGGATTAGTTTTCTGGCTAAAGAAACTACTGAAATCTGTGACTGGTTAGGCTAATGTCCCTTCTTTTCAACTCATTATAATACATGTATTTTGAGGTTTCTGGTAAGATCTTCAGTTGTTAAAAAATTAACAATATTACTAATTAGGCAAGATAATAGCCATTGAATTTTTACAAATATTATTTTAGAACATATTTTGGAAAAATGAATGCAGGGGAAATTTTAACCAGTTGGATGTTATTTGGATATTTTTGCCCAAGGTGAGCAAATTGCCTTTCAGTATGTTGCTGATTTTAAACATGATTTAAAACAGGAATAAAGAAAGATGAATAGTAAAATATGATGATAACAAAGTTTTAATCAATCATTTAATTGTTTTGTAGAGAAAAAACAAATTTAATGTTTGATTGGACTGAAGAGGTTTAAGTACTATTAAAGTTTTTTTTTACTGATAATTGTTCATAGCATAAGACAACATTGTTTATTGTTAATCATGTTTGTTAATTGTTTAAAAGTGTAAAAGCTAGGCAATCAACATATATATCATGCTTTTAATAAAATCAAGCTGGTTCTATCAATACTCAATACATCTTATTTTTCATGAAAAATAACAGTCGCAAAACAACTAAAGAGGCTTCTTTCAGGGTAACGAGATATGATGTGACCATAGATCATTTTTACAAAAATAGGAATTCTTCCAGTGCTCCAGACAAGTTTTTTTTTCCAATAAGGTATACTCTTGAAATTTGTATGCAACTTCTTTTCAAAATGTTGAACATTTTAATCAAATTGATATTTAGATTAAACCTTTCAACACTGAAATTGTCAGTATCCAGTGCTTATTTTACCACAAACTTTGAATTTGAATGCTTTATTCAGAAATGTCGATGCTTAAATACACTCAAATAGTATAATAATGTCTCTATTTAAAGAGGTAACAGTTTGAACAATGTCAGTCTTCTCTGTGGTCCTCTACTTATCTGGAGTACTGTCTTTAATTAATCATTAAATGAATATGGAAAGGATTGGAGACTTTGGGCTCTTATGTTACATTTACCTGTGTTTTGCTCGAGTACAATTGTTTTTGTTTTGAACCTTACAAATGATGCAGCATTCTATGTTTATTTAAATCATTCAGTTTAATATTTTTAAACTGATGATAGTAATTATGAACAAATTATTGTAAAGATTTTGTAATTTTCATATACACATGTTAGTGTTGTTTATTAAATGTGTATTCAGTTGCTGCTTGTGAAAGCAAAACAACATCAGGATTTTTACTTTTTCAGCATATGCTGTGCATTTCTTGAATGTGACGTTTTATTTTGCTGCTTACACATACACAACCGGGCTTTGGAATTTGGTGACTGAGCAGTACAACTATTGTCTTGGTTATTTAGGATGTTGTTATATCACAATTAACCATTAGATTTCTGTAAATTGTTTAAATAATAAGTATAAAAATATTAAGATGTTGTTTTCAACATTCAAATTTAAAAAGTATCAGCTTTGTCACAGTTTTTGAAATTATTTTTTGATTGCCCGGCAAAAAAGCTATTGGACATTATAGGAATGACACTGGATTTAAAGGAAGTATATTATGAGTTTCCAGAATTTTAAAAATGGCTAAAAATTGATCCGGTATTGCCTTAAGGATATCAAACATATTATTTATAATAGTATATTAAATATTTTCCTATTAAACATCATGCCCTGGTTCAGGGCTGGAAAATTCCACTCATCCGCTCGCCATGACAAGTGAACATTTGGTCAGGATGATTTTAAGCATTCAATTTAAAATATTGGAAAGGGAGAATGAGTAGCTTTTATCAGAAATTTCAAGCCCGTTGGTTAGACTCGAATATTTTTGATTTCCCACTTAAAATTGCAACATATTTTGTGACATATCAAACGAGTCACGGGATTTCATTTTTTTTTACGTTTTGATCCGGCATACAGGGTTACATATTATAGAATTTGTTCCCTCTTAAAAATGACGAGATGTAGCTTTCAAGCAGTATTTAAGTGCTGTCTGTTTTTAAAATGGTAATTTCGTTTTAATTTCATCACTTTGATTAAAATATTGTCTTTTTATATTTTGGCAGATTTAAAATAATTCATATTTTATTAATAAATGATAATTTTTTTTTAATTACAAAAATAATAGAGAAAGGGAAGCATGGCGTTTTTGATGACTTTCCGCTTAACTTTATTTCTGTAAATAATTATTATACAGTTAAACCTGTCTTAAAAAACCACTAAAGGGACAGAGCAAAAATGACCCTTTAAGGCAGGTGGCTGCTTAATACAGGATGATGATAACTAAATTATAAAAATGGTAAATAGAAATAGTAGCTGTTTTACGACAAATGGTTACTTAATAGAAGTGACCACTAACACAGGTTTTACTGTATATGTATATCGACCATGTCTACAAAGAAGGTAAAAAGGTTGTGAAAAAGAGTTATTATAATTTTGTAACAAAGAACAAAAAGTTATCAGCAATGTTATATTTTTTACATTTTTAATGAATACGTACTGAACAAAACAAGAAAATTCCGATTTTCATAGATGCAAATATTTTTTTAATGTTATAACAAGCAATTTACATGTAAAACAACCTGCATGGGGTAGTTTAAGGTGAGCAATGAAGTGTGTGATAAAACCAATTTAAACTAGCTTGCGCGCATATGACGAAAGAGTCGTTGTGAAAGTCTATTTAAAAGTGTATGCATGGACCAGTATGTTCTGCATTTATCAAATTTAATTTTCAGTCAGATTTTAAAGACAAGTAAGATTTTACCGTACCACCTAACACTTCTCTTGTAATACATGCAAAAATAATAAAAATAACTTTGTTTTCATATTTTGATATATCTGCACTTGGAAATAGCGGAAGGTTCCTTTTTTCTTCAGCATATATCATTGAATAAAATATGTTCTGAATTAGGCAGAGTTGTCAGTTTGCAATTTTACATCATGGTATATTTCAATATTATGGTGAATGTTACTCAGTATTGTTTTGTATTTTCAGTGGTCTGCTGATTATAAAGATGATCCATTTTTCATACAGATAATGTTATCAAAGTCAAATATTGTTCTATTTAATTATTTACAAGTTAAAGGCAGTATATCTGGGTTTTGAATGAGCTTAAATGTCATTTACTAATATACCATGATAAGAAATACTTATTAAGCCTGTTCGCCATATTAAAGGCTACCTGTTAAAACAATATTAATATAATACATTGAAAATGGATTTTCTTGCTTATGCATTCAAGTTGGACTAAAATAATATTCCCACTTAGAATTGCAAAAGCCTTTATTGAATATAAAAAGTGTCGCGTGACTTTGATTTCGTTTTGATGTGAAATTGGTCACTTTGGATGATTTTAAAAAGAATCCAAACCATGAGGTAATGCCGTGAAAGAGTGCATGTTTTTTTCAATAGCATTTTATTTTTTATAGCGATTTTCTCTGGTACACTGCCTTTAAGTTATATAAAATCATAGTTAAATATTTTTCTGTTTCATTATCCATACAAATAATGTAAATAATGCAATAATGCAACATAATGTACTATTTCATTATTTGTACAGATAGTATTTGTATAGTAAAAATTATGGATGTCATTATTTATACAAATGATGTATGCATATTCAAATACAACTATAAATCATAATATGTGCAGATTATGTATGCATATTCAAATATTGGTATAAATCATAATATGTGCAGATTATGTATGCATATTCAAATATTGGTATAAATCATAATATGTGCAGATTATGTATGCATATTCAAATATTGGTATAAATCATAATATGTGCTGCATATGTATGCTTATTCAAATTTTGGTATTAATCATTATTTGTACATGTTACATTTGAATAATTGTCATTTCATTATTTGTATAAATGTATGCATATTCAGGCAATATATTAATTTTCACAGGTTATGTACGCATAATCAAAAACTATATTATTGCTACAGAAAATTGTATTGTATTTTGTATATTTTCTGTATAAAACAGAGTGACCTTTAAATTATGAACTGTTAACTGTAAAATGACATCTTGTAAGTATTTTTTCATACTGTTATGTTGTATTGTCTAGATTATAAATGAAATAATATTTAAACTGAAGCATTTCAGTGCTGCAAATATACAGTGGGCCTGTTTAACAGCCTTAAATGTGGATTGGCAATACTGCTGGCACTTCAAGAAACAATCCCAGACAAATTCACGTACCAACCACCAGCAGAATGCAACAGCGAGTCGGCAATGTTGTTCTGACGAAAATATGGATATTAACCTATCCCTGTACTGTAATACGCTGGTGGGTGGAAAGCAGTGAAGAAAAAGCTTGGGGTAATTTCGATAACTTTTTTCCATCTTTTTAACTTAATAATGCTTGGCTGAATATTACAACGGAATATTGTTCATTCTAGCTTTCTTTCAAAAGTTTCCTCTCACTTACAAAAGGGTTTAGTTTATACTAATTTATCTCGGCTTGATTTTGAAGAACTCGGAGCATATACATGTATGTACTGCTTTGGAGTCCATTTCCTGTGTAGAACCAGGATAGTGTATTTGTTGAGGCATTAGGTCAGGCCAGAGTTCGAACCAGCAACTTCTCAGCCATCCCTCTATCCTTTACACTACCGCACCGTTTTCTTAAGACTGTACAGCTTTGTCATCTTAATGCATTCCAGTCAAACTGGTCATGTGTATAAATAACAGTAAATTAAGAGATGTATAATACACTAAACACAACTGTAGGATGAAGGTAATTTTTCATGAAACTTGTACTGTTTTGTTGAGCTGGTACAAAGGAATGTTTATACAATTTTATAAAAAATAACAGTAACTGTTGCAAAGTTGCATTTTATTGATGCTTTACTCTCAAATAGATCTTTCTGTGTTTGATAACTTACCCATTTTTTCTATATTTCAGATTTTAATGGAAAACGTCTAGTGTGCAGGCTGCTATAATGCACACAAAGAACAACTTGGTAGCAGAGAAAGACTTGTGTCTTGTTTTGTTCATCAGTGTGCATGAAGCAAAATGTTTGCAAATTTGTGAAAAGTTTAAAACTGAACACTGCTCTGATTGAGCAAGAAATTAAAAAAGTGAATATTGTTTTAATGTCTAGAGTTTTTAGTGGTGGACCAGGAGGAAGTGCGTGAAGTGACTTGATAAATGGGAAACAAAAAATGACTTGTGTTAAAGTTTCTGGAAAAACTTCCGTACATTCGAATGTGTTTAGGAGCAAAGTGTTCATTTGTGAAACTATGTTAGATATAGTCACGCTCTGAAACGTTAGAATGTTCTTAGTCTAATTGATGTGTTAAATGATGATGGAAAAGTTTTTTTAAAAAAATATGAACAGAATTGTGTAGGTAGTGATAATGTTTTTAAAAAAAAAGTGTTGGAAAATGATTAGTTAATGATTTCTCGAGAAGGTTATAAAATGACTTTTTTATGTTGTATATACATATTTTATGCTATGTTGTGAATTATGTGTGCTGAATTCTGATTATTTGTTCATTGTGACCACACCATTATTGGCTCGGAGGAATATTATCGAAGAATCCAGATGTGTGTTTTTAAAAATAGGAAATTGTCATACTCATTGATCAGTGTTTGATAAGTTTTATTTTGCATTTAGCTATTTATTCCGTTTGGAGTGAATGAATTCCCAGCAAAAAAAGTATTTTATTAGTTTGATTAATTAGAAAAATTAGAGAAAGTGGAGAAATGTTAAATGTGGAGTCGAATGTTGATGTTTGGTGTTCAAAAAGAGTGAAAAGTGCATTTATAAATCAACATCTCTGTTTTAATTTGTGATATTTTGTGATCCAATTTCTTCATTGTGTTTGTGAAAAGTATGGCAGGAATATATAACTGATGTTTTCTTGCCTCATATTCACATACATAAGTTCTGATAAATTCAACAATTTTGTGCATCAACTCGACATAAATGTGGGGCAATTCTGTGTTTGGGTTTTAAAATAAAAAATTCCAAGAGCAAAAGCAAATAGTCATCTGTGATTCGGTGAAGTAATGCTGTGTGTCATGACCTTTTATGTCTGCGTGTAATCATCTTAGTTGCATTATTGTGTACTAAACGCTTATTTCTACATATTTACATCTTCATTTTCTTTCCTATAGTGATAATGTGGAATGAGTCGAACTAGTTTAGCTAAATAAACCCTCAAAAAACGTCCATGTGTGTTCTTGAATTACAGTGCCATTTTAAAGAATTTGGAAGGAAATTCGAAGTGCTAGTGCCTTTGAAATGCCATGTGTACATATATTTTTTAATATATTTGGTGCAAAATTGTGATGAATTGTGTTTATCCATCACAGAGTGTGCGGAAGTGTCTGCAAATCAAGATTTGTGACCATAATCTGCTCAAGAGTGAATATTTATGTGTTTGTTGCATGCAATTCTGTGAGACAAAATATTCTGTCCATTTGAACATGACCATCTTGTGTGTTTAGAGTTCAGGTGTCGTATTGTGTGAAAATTGCGACACTTACATATGTGGTGTGCAATACATACAGTAGCAGGTCTCTACAATTATAACATCAATGTGAAAAGTGTTAGATCATGTCAATGTAGCGAACAAGGCATCCACAAAAACGAGAAGTGGCTATTTGAATGATGAGGAATTCGGCTAGTTTTGTGATTTGTGTGGGTTCCTGAAAGTGCTTCTTTTCCAAGTGTTTTGTTCCAGGGAACTGCCAGGTCAAGTCTGACTGAACATCTGTGATTAAGCTTGAGCATTTTACAGCTTTGTTACAGTTTATATTTTACAAGATGTTGGTGGAAAACCAAAGATATTCGTTCAAAAGCAACTTTTAAAAACTGAAATTTTCATGATGTAATTTTATTTTTACTTGCTCTTCTAGCAATAATACGACCCAACTAGGATCTGGTTTTTTTTTTTGGTTTTTTTTGGTGTTTGGTGTTTTATTTTGATGGTCACTCAAAAGTTTGCATTAGATAATTGTTCAATTCTGCGATTGGAAACATATTACTTAAGTTGTTTTTGTTTTAGATTGACCCTTTCTCTGGACAATGTCCAGTTCTTAAAGATAATATTTTGACCACATCAACTTAACTGGGTCCATACCTGTATGAAGTACTACTTGAATCTATAAATAGGCTAGAAGTTTCATAGAATTTTTTACGTCATGTTTTGATGTTGATTTACTTTCTCGCTGCTGGAGTGATTTCATTGGCTGAGGAATTCGGTCAACATCTACTGACAATCATGACGTTCTATATAACATGGACATTTTTTATTTTTTTTTTTTTTACATATTAGCAATGTTACTGGCTGAGAAAGTAGGATAACATCTAAACATCAGCACATTGTACGAGTTTAACCTTTATATATAAATAACTGGATACTGTAATTCTTTTGCACTTTGACCTCTAATTTTAAATTGACACCTTATCGTATTTCGTTAACCTACAAAAAGTCCCTGCATTGATAGCTGTTTTTTTGACTTCATCGTGCGAAAGCGATATAGGTGAAACATTTGATTCTACAGAATTCTCTTGTTGTTCAGAAACCCTGCTCAATCTCATTTTCGAGAAATGCGTGGTACTAGTCTTGTATTTGTATTTTTATGACTTCCAAGAAGATTAATTGAGACTGATGTCCTTACCTAATTATAGTGTTTATAGATCAAGAATGGGTCACCCATTTTACTGCCAAGCTTATTAAAATGTTTATTAAGATCCAATGAAAATGAAAAAAGTTCCTGAGAAGCCACAAGGTAAAAAAAATTAGTAAGTTTAAAAAATGAAAAAAAAGGGAAATAACTCTGATTTTCCGTCTGATTTTCCCTTAGTGAAAAATGGTTCTTATTTCTATTCAGACATGTAATATGTAAATAAGTATCGGTTATACCAACAACAACAAAAAGACGCGGGGGAGGGTGGGCAATCACTTTTGAGGTCAATGTCTCTGAAAATGAAATAGGGAAAACGGATATGTTCCATAACATAATTTCAAATAAAATTCAAGATGGTCACTGTTGCTGAAGATAGTAAACAAAAACTTGAAAAAATCTTCTGCCAAACAGATTTCAGTATTATTTAATTAGAAATGATCAGTAGTTATAAGATTTGTACAAATGGTAATAGGGGATGCATGGTTATAATAAAGATTTATAAGTTTTTGTTAATGTGACTGATGTTGCCTAAACAAAGGCTTTGTGGGGTCAAGGAGAAATGACTGGGTTCCACTCTCTTAAGTGGTCAAAGTATGCTACAGGAAATGGATCCTCATTTTGTTCCATCCATTTATGCAAATTTTTATTCAGTTTGAGACCTGATACATCACCTAATCGCAATAAATAAGATTTGGTTCAGTAAGGAAGACTAAATTTTCATAAGAGCAAAGGTGGGGTCCCAAAAGGGTTAAAACTATCATCTGCTCACAAGCCGGTCAGTCAAATTTGTTTATATTTGATATAAATTATCCCTGTATTTGGGGGTTTGAAGTGTGTACAAATCAAAGAGCCCTATTTTACCCTATTCAGTAAGGAGGACTGTATTTTTCGTAAGGGTCGAGGTGGGGGTCCCAAAAAGAGTTAAAAATTCTACAAATCGTGTGGCTGGTATGTACATGTATATGGGCCCTGTAAGAGGATGCTTACTTTATATAGAACTATTAGGTGTTTATCAGTCCAGGTGTCACGAGATGGAATCCCCAACAGGGCAAAGTCTCTGTATATGACATTGCATCTCATTGTCATTCTCCTCTCACTGCTGATTCAAGTGGGAAGTCATCAGTAACTTACGGAGATGGGTGTACTTTTTAACCTACCAGGATCGTAGGAAATAGTTTTTAGTTAACTGAATGTCTGTTAGCTCTCGATGGCACAAATGATGCTAAATATTCTAACAGTTTATATAGGAATGGTATACATATAAATGGGAAACTTAAATTTACAATTTAAAGCTTTAATTTCCTTTTCATAGTAAATAATCTTTTGTCCAGGGGGTATTTTCCATATTTGTTCAAGACTTGTGCCCCTCCAAAAGGGTTAACATTATGAAATTTATGCCAGTTGAGAGTCCAGGCCGATTGTTAACACACTTGTCATCAGGTGAGCTTTTGTGTTCGCCTCCCTAGTCCGTCCATCTGTTGTTGAGTTTGATTCAAACAACTTCTCTTAAACTGCTCCACAGATTTTCGCCAAATTAGGTGTGAAGCATTTTTACATAATTTTTTATAAGCTCTTTTAAGTTTGTTTAAATCATGACCCAGGGGTCAAATTTGAACTCCCAAAGGCGCTTATTATCAGTAATTTATTTATTTTTTCTTCAAAATATAGAAAAGTAGAAGGCCTTGAATTTTGATATTTTGAATGCAATATCACTTAATAATTCGCTGTTTCCGGGGCACAACTCCAAAATCGTTCGAGGTAACTTTACAGATTTTGTACTAATGTCATCCTAGTGGTCTAGTAGTGCCATTAGCTATTTGGGAGTTTTCATTTTTAATATTGTTTCTGTAACCATGGAAACAAAGAGTCAAAATTTACCATTTCTGGAGCACAACTTCAAAACTGTTTTTTAAGATAACTTAATGAAACTTTGTACACATGTCAACCTAGTGGCCTAGTAGTGCCCTTTAATATGTACAGTTTTCATTTTCCTTATCTTGGATTCTTTTTAAAAAATCCAACTTGTATTCTTATTTTCTCCTTTTTTATAGAGATGACCAACTCTCTATTCAGCAGATGTTGCTGCAACTAATTAAACATTTTTTCTGTAACCATGGAAACGAATATCCAAAATTACAAAATTCACTATTTCCGGAACTTAACTCGCAAAAATGTTCAAGGTAACTTGTACACATGTCAACCTAATGGTCTAGTAGTGCCTTTTGTTATGAGGGAGTTTTCATTTTCAATATATTTTCTGTTACCACGGAAACATAGCCAAAATTACTTTAAAACTACTCAAGATAGTTTCATGAAACTTGTACACGTCATCCTAGTGGTTTAGTAGTATTTCCATTTGCTGTGAGGGAGTTTTCATTTCCAATATTTGTTCTGTTGCGATGGTAACAATCTGCCAAAATTATGAAATTCCCTCTTTCCGGCATCTCCAAAACAGGTTTAAACCTAAAAGTGCCTTTCTGCTGTGGTGTGTCAACCAGTCAATAGTCATCTGTTGATTATCTGTCAATCCATTCACCATTCTGAGCAAACTTTTGTGGATAAGTGACTAAGATATTTATAGGGGTTAGAAACTGGTTTAAATATGAATGAGATAAGTCTTATACATTCGTTATAGTGATTAATTCATAATATAGGTGTAATGGAATACAAGTTAATTTCAAGATGGTCTCGAGTTTGTTTATGTTCAATTGACCATACAGAAAATAAGGTCAGTTTAAAATATTATAATATTAAAATGGGATGTCCCAGTCGCACACATTTTATTTGAATAAAGGGAAATAACTCGTTTTTCATCATGTAAACAATCCAAAATGATTTGCTTCCCTTCATTGTTCTTGAATTGAGCTTTTATTGGGGGACAGATACCTTACACCAAAAGGATACTAGGGGCTTTTTTTTTTATGTCATACCATTAGTCACTCACACGTAAAGGTCAAGGTCAGTGTTATTAAGAAACAAAACAGAAAACTGTATCATTGGAACTATTAAGGGTTTGAAAAGCAATTAAATATACTTGTAAATTTTTAAGATGAAAATACAAATTATTGATAATGCTGGAGTAAAGGATGATATACGGTACATAGAAAATGGAATTACCAGTTAATGTGCCGGAGAGGAAGTCTTGAGTATTTCCATCAAGAATTCGAGTAGTTGGACACCCAGACATGTGGTAACCATGGTAGCAGTATGTATTTTAACAAAATAATTGAATGTTTTTTAAAGGTCCATCGTGGCCTAAGGTATAGTCTCAAGATCACTCGACTCCCTCACTGTAGAGATCAACGGGTCATGTGACAATAGTTATCACCTACTTGCAGAAGGTCTACTCAGATTTAAATATACAGTCAAACTGTGAAAGCGGTCACCTCTATTTATATTAAGCAGCCAGGTTTGACTGTGTTTATATATATATACTTGCTGTAGTCTGGTCTGTACATTTATGTCTTTGGTTATTCACAAATAATTATCTCTCTATATATATATATATGTCTGTGTGTTTGACATCTTGCACTATATGTTGTATATAACCTGTACAGTAATAGGGTGAAAATGGTTTTAAGTTCCATTCAAAAATAATTTAGATTAATGTATTTGTTGCCCCATTCAAAAATAATTTAGATTAATGTATTTGTTTTTGTTCAATATTCTAATATTATTTTGGGATATATTTGTATTTGGAGTGACTATCATTTAAATTGATTTATATGTAACCGGGGAGACCTATTACACTTTCAATAATAAATATATATGAAATTATTACCAAAACAAATTAATTTTATATTGATAACAATTATATATATATATGAGCACGAAATCATCTGACAAAAGGAAATCGCTACATATTAAGCAAGCTATAAATAGGCACATGTTTTCATTGGAGATCCAAATTGGGATTCAACACCATTTATCACGACGGGTTGTATATATCGTCCAGTTTCATGTTTAGAAGAATATCTTGTATGCATAATCCATTTAAACAAATCGGACTCAAATCACAAGTTTCCTCAACAACTCTTTTGGACACATAAAACTTGACCTCAAGGGAAAATGATCTCGAGATTGCCTCAAATCTATTATTGAAAATCAAATTTGACTGATCAAAGACATCCTCAAAATGATGTAAATGATAGTGTCTTGCTCAATGACAAAACACGCAGCTGTGACAGAGAATCAAACTTGCATATCTCAGTTTTTGTTGGAAGAAAGTGCAAAACCACATATAGACTAGTTAAATGTGTCCAAACACTTGTGTTATATTATTAGTTTATTTAGATTTTATGTCAAGCATGTGCAGTTCAAGTGTCTCACTAATACTCACCGAAGATTAAACCTACAACCCTCGTAATACTAAAACACTGGATCCATGTGCTCTCGTAGTATATGAGAAACCCGCCTATAAATTGAATTCTTTATTAATTTATTTCCACGAGTTCTGGAACAGCACATGAATTGAGACTTTTTTTTAGCCACACATTAAACACTATCAACCTATGAACGCCCCATTGCCTGCTGAAAATTTCCTTGCTTTCTCGACTTTATGTTAAGTTGCACACCAACATACTGAGTGTAACATCTAGCTATGACTTTGTTAAAGCACCTTACAATACAAGACATTGTCATTGGTCAATAGCAGTGACAGGTACTTGTTACTAAAATTAGAAACAGAAATGAACTATTACATCATTTGTGTTTACTGTTGTGACTGGTTCAGACGATCACTTTTCTGTTAGTCACATTTTGATAAAAGGTATAAAGACTGATGTATGTTTGTTTAGATATATAGCATCATTTTTGTGCCATCCAGGGCTAACAGTTAATCAATTAACCTTACCACTCTTTTCTGGGATATAGGAAGGTTAACCGGTCCTCGAGCACACCTATCTCTGCAAGTAACTGATAACTATCTGACTTGAATCAGCTGTGAGAGACAAATGACAATGAGATGCAATGTTGTATATCAATCATCACAGAGTCTGACCAGACAGCGATTTAAATTCATGATCTGTAGATTGATAGTCGGGACGCTTTACCAACTGAGTTACGGTAACCAGGATTTGTTTATTCCCTGCTTAAAATAGAAATGGCACACTTTTATACTATTCAAACAAAGAGGTCAGAATGTATGACCAATTCCAAGGAGAATAGAACTTATAAAAAATAGTTGTTGGAATTTTTCTTTAGTTGCTGAATTTTTTTGTGGATTAGACGGAGAAAATGAATGGAGCAGATCCAAACACGCTTTCCTGTGATGCATCTTCAAGATAACTTTTCTTTATCCATTGTTTCTGATAAAGTGTTTGTTTGTGACCGGTATGTTCAATTTCTATCGGCATTTACAAACAACATTGGATAATAAAATTGGCATCTTTCACTGCTGGACCACACTTGGATTGATGAAGAATGGATTGGTTCTGGCTGGTTATTAACATGCAATTCTGTTAATGAACAAAAGACATAAGAGGGCCTGAATAGCTCTTCTGGAAATAAAAGTGATTGAGGATTTTTTTGTGAGGTTCCCCTTAAATTGTGCTTGAAAGCCCTGTGGCGAGGGGAATTGTGGTCTAATCAAATTGGTTCAAGAACTTGTCCAAGATCTTGTGGTTATATAACTCCTGTGTAAGTTTAAGATTCATTGAAAAATGTGGATGCTATTATATCCAAAAGAAAAACATAGACGGACAATTACCCAGACAAACTCCGCTGGCCTTTGGCCAGTAGAGCTATAATTATACACATAATATGATATGGAAGTTGGACATTTTATTTTTTGTTCACATGTAGTCTGAATGAAGGATTTTTACTAAGTTTTTACAGCTTGTTACAATTTATTTTTCTACGAGCATTTCAACCTGTGTGGTTATGGGTGAGAATATGTTGATCTCTGCAAATTGGTGTTATGTCCAGTTCATCAGATTTTGTTGTATCTACTGCAGTTAAATTATCTACCTGTATGCGGTTCCAACAACCAAATGATAGATGGTAAGAATAGGACCATGTCGTAAGAGGTGCCACATTGTGTAATGGAAAGAAGTTGTTGCATCGTTGCAATTTTGCATGTATCAAGGTTCTAGCTTCATTCTGCATATTCATTTAATTTATACTAATTTATTTTAGCTCAATTGAGAAGTAAGCTCAGAGCTTACATAAAACGTTCTCAAATCCACTTTCTAGGTCAGTACTGAATGTTGTTTTTTTTGGGAGGCAGACAGGTCAAGTTGGGGATCGAACCCACAACCTCTAGTACGAGCTGACAATACTGCGTTATAGTCCTGCTCTTGCTTATTCATTGGTTGATGTGTCTGAATCTGTTTGTAAATTTATTGTTTGTGCAGTGATAAAATTCCTCCAAATGGTCTCATTTCCATTTTATCATTTTTTTTGTGGATTTTTTTATTGCGTTTAAAAATAATGACTTTCATAGAAGTATGGGAAACCTGCTGTACAACCCATTGCGTCTCATTTTCATTCATCTCTCACTGTCGATTCATGTAGGAAAGTTATTAGTTACTTGCAGAGATGGGTGTGCTGGTGTACTGGTTAACCTTCCAGGATCTCAGGAAATCATCTGTTGTCTCGATGGCAAAATATGATGCTAAATATTAAAAAAAAAAATAACAATAATAATAATTCATTCTTTACGCATTTCAATTTGTTGTTAATGTTTTAATTTCAACACATCAGTAAATACAAAATAACCACACGAATATGATTTTAGAAATTTAATGTGTTATAACATATTTTAACAAATACACAGATTCATTGAATAAAATGTGAACATTCGACATAATCAGGTACAAACAGTAAGACAATATTGGTTTTGTTAGGGGTTTATCGACTCAATTAAGTCGCACTAAGAGCATATAAATATGAGCTCAACAATGATCAAGCATGCTACACAACATTTATTCAGTTACACCTGGTTTAGCGACCATCTCTATAAGCAGTCTCCAATGTTACGTAAATGTAGTTATTATTATGTTCAACATACATTGTATATGTATATCTGATTTCCATTTACACCATTTTATTTCAGCTTGGGCTTACTTGACATACTTTCAGGTCTATTTCCTCGGTTAATTAGTTCTGGACTGAACGTTAACTAACATAATTTTCTGGACACTGGCTCAACCTCAAATTAGCATAAAAGTATGCAACAAATTAAACATGTTTGCTGTTTAATGGTGCTAAAAGTAGCTTGGAGTCGTTCTGTGGATAAGATCAGGTCAAGCCTGTGATTGAACCGGTGACCTCTGGCTTAAGTGACTAACACTCTATCCAGTGCTCCAACACTCACTTATAGCTAGTTTAAATGGCTTTTTCAGATTGGTTTGACTGTCTTCAGTCCATCACTAATTTTTAAATTGGAGCATGGTGGTGTCTTGTATGAAATATATCTACAAACTTTCCATTATTAAAAAATTGCAATTTTAAATTTTACAAATACTTCGTAAAAATATAGTCAACTTTAACCTCAGAGATGGTAGTGAAGTCAAAAAAGAGTTGGCTGCTCACTCGAGAAATTACGGGTTCAATCCCCAGCTTGACCCACTTACATGTAGTACTGGTTCTAGCCAGAAAGCAGACTTGAGTGTGATTCTTATAAGCAATGAGTTTGTTTCATAATCAAACTGAAATAAATAAGTATAAATCTTACTTTGACCCCTGGGTTTACCTTACTCCTAAACATTGGCCAAGGTTTATACAGGGAAATAAACCAGTTCTTCTTGCAAAATTTCACATCTCTGTGTAAAAAAAAAGGACCCACAGATCAAGGCCAAATTTTACCACTCTTTATTATTTCTGCCATCTATATCTACTTGTACTCTCGGACTTAAAATCCTGGACTGGTTTATGTTATATTGTATAAATACTGTGAAACTGTGTAAGCTACAATTCTATGAAAAACATAGGTGCTAACATGTGTTGGTGTATAGAAGATGGACATGGGGTCAGCAGAAGTGAATTTCATCAGCTGCTACTTGTGTCTGGAGTGCAAAATGAATGGACACAGAATATTGAAAGGAACGAGAGGGCAGTAAACAAACACAAGACTAAACTAGGACTATACTCTGTCCTACAGCCATGACTCTTCCACCTCTAAATATGTGGGAAAGTAGTCAGTGACTTGCAGAAATAAGGTGTGCCTAGTACTGGTTAGCATAACAATGAGTAGAACTGAAATATAGTTGAAAAAATGGGGGAGGGGTGGGGGGGGATCATGATATAGAGAAAACCTTTGCTTGCAAAGATGTAAATTTACTGGTATGCGAAATGTTTTAAGAGTTTTAAGCACACTGATTTCTTATGCTATCTAAGACCATACTGTACACTGTTCAAATATAACAAATACATTATGGTCTTAATACTGAATACAAGGGTCTTATCATAGATAATGTCACTTTTAATGATATAAATATACTGTACATGTATTTTATAAAGTTTTTTAATGTCAGATCTAAATATGCATGTATAAATGTAAATGAATATACAAACCATATTTCATACAAACATGTACACAATGTTCACAACACACACCACATTATGCAGATTCAATCAATGAACGCTTCACACAATAACTATTGCACTTCTTTCACAAATTTAGACACTTAATGAAAGTTAAGTCACAATCACGAAATCATTTAAGTCTGCAATTACACAAGTGATAAAAAAAAAATCAGCTTTATGTCTTATTCTCATCAATTCATTCTTTCTCACTGATTCATCTTCCTAAGTATCTATTTGATTCCAAGCTTGTGCAACTATTCATGTGTCCGTCTATTGTACAAGTTTTTAGATGAGTTTTAATCATCAACCATAACACGGAAAAATGTAAAATAATATATGTACTTTTTCATAATATTTAACTGATAAAAATTTGTTATTTTTTTTAAAATGAACAATTTGAACACCTCTTAAATCATTATATGAAACAATTTGTTGCCCAAAAAACACCTAATGCTTAAAGAAATGTCCTATACCTTGCTACATAGTATAGCACTGGCTGAAGATTCCCATAATGGAGGGTGTTTTTAGCAAGCAAACTGAGGAATGAATAAACGAGAAAATGTTTTCAGGATTTTGATGAATGAGGCTGTTTACAAAATGTAATCATTGTATTTTGTGGGAATCATATTTCCATTTGTTAATTTTTATTGTTTTGTTTGTAAAACTTGGGTTTTTGTTGTTGAATATTATATCTGGTGGCAGAAAAATTCTGTAAATAACGTGCATACATGAATGTGCACCGGAGATGAATCAACAGAGCAACAGCATAATTATGTTACAAGATAAATTCTAAACGACTGCGGGGTAACAACTATTTGAAACAAGTGTTATTTTGGGGGTTTAAAAATACGAATATCAATATCATGATAATTTCACTTGTAAAAAATCAATATTTTGAAGAATCATTCTTGAAGGGAATTTATCAGGATTTTTCAAAATTTTGAAATTGGCTATAAATATTTTTTTCCAATAGATCATGCCTATATACATTCATTGACCCCGCAATACCAACAGGATATCTATATAAACATACTAAATAATATATTGAAAAGGGGTTTCCTAACTTGGGCTACGCGCCTAGGTTAGACTAAATTAGATTTCCTGCTTAAAATTGCAACCCATTTCATAACGTATTAAATGAGTCACGTGATTTCAAGTTGATCCATCATACTGGTCAACATGCTGTAAAATTGATTTCATCTTAGAAGGAGTTGAAGTGACGATGCCGAGCAGTGATGTCTTTTTTTGGAATGGTGATTTCGTTTCAAGTTTACCTCTCCAATTGAAACATCAATTTTGTCACGTTTTGGTGGATTTGATATTTTGATTTTGATTATTTAATGATAATGAGACGCTTTTTATCTATTTTAAACATAATTTTATTTTTTAAGACATTTATAGCGATTTTTTCCTGATAAACTCCTTTTAATAATATAAAGCTGATTTATGTATCAAAAATTTAAAAAAAAATTTTTTTCAAAACTATTGCCAGAACTCTCCGGCCTACTATTTTCAATTTAAGATGAAAATATTATGGAGAATGTCAAATTTCGATAAATATACGACTTCAAGGTGTCCTTTAAAAAATGTCATTCAATGACACATCCAATAAACGTACATGTGTACTTATTAAAAGATACAAATATTTTTTCCACAGATACATTTCAAATCTTTTATATTGGACATTATCAAAACATAATTTATATGCTGTGTAAACAATAAAAAACACTTTTTTAATGGATGACTTTAATCACAGCCATCAAGATTTATTCAAAGTAAGCAAATTTTCAAGGCGAAATATTTTCATGAAGACTTCACATCACTGGTCATTTAGATAATTCACAGAATGTAGAGATGGGTCTAATTTACAGCAAATTGACACCATTCAGATTAGTCCATTATCCACAGATACATGTAATTAATACCATTCAGACAACTGTCAACTAAAAATTAAAACAAATCAAATAAATGACAACTAATAATCAAGACAAATCAGATAATTGTCAACTGATAATCAGTACAAATCAGATGACAATTAATAATCAATTCCAATCAGACAAATGACAACTGATAATCAAGACAAATCAGATAAATGACAACTGATAATCAAGACAAATCAGATAATTGCCAACTGATAATCAGTACCAATCAGATAATTGTCAACTGATAATCAAGACAAATCAGATAATTGTCAACTGATAATCAATTCCAATCAGATAATTGTCAACTGATAATCAAGACATATCTGATAACTGTCAACTGTTAATCAATGATTATCAGATAGCTGTCAATTGGTAATAAACTACAATCAGATAACTGTCAACTGTTAATCAATGATTATCAGATAATTGTCAACTGATAATCTGTACCAATAAGATAATTGACAACTGATAATCAAGACAAATGGAATAACTGTCAACTGAAAATTAATAGCCAAAAAAAAATGTATTTGTTAGACTATCATTCATAATATAGCATATAAAATACCGCTTTGGTAAAATCACTTGTTTATATATCCAATAAAATAGATTACTGGCAATCTCACCCACTGGCTCATTAAACTTCATCTTAAATAGATGCATTAATGCCATCAAAAATATTTCTTCAGGAATTAAAAAAAACAACTGGCATCCAATTTAATATTAAAGTTAAAAATAATAATATCATACATACAAGTAGCACCAAAGTAAAAACAATTGTGATTTAAAAACAAATTATTTATTAAAAATAATCAAGGGATGTTCCCTGAATCAATAGCTTAAAACAGGTAAATAAGAAATTGTTATGCTTCCGACATGAACAAAAACTAAGTGTTAGAAGAGTGCATCTTCAGATTTAGATTTTACATTTCAGAGATTTTTTTCAATGACTTTGACCTAGTGACCACACAATCATTTGAGAGGGACCAAGTCAAGCTGGGGTTGACTTCCCTCCATCACTGGCGTGGGCTGCCAACACTCTATCCACTACACTTCTGCCCTGCTTGTTCTTATTGTGAGAAATTTTCCTGTAAAGGCCATGAATCTGGGTGAAACAGTTTACAAATATCACTAATATCCAATTTTCAACAAAGGTCAGTGACAGCTGACCTAGAAACCTTACTATAACAATGCAATAGCTAGCAACCTTACTATAACAATGCAATAGCTCATGAATTTTCAAGTAAAACCAAAACTTATGTATTTAACCATAGTATATCCCAGTCCCTGATATCTTCAAAATCAGGTCTGGTGAACCTCAATGAAAAAGCAAGGAATCCCATGCCTGTCCCACATTTCATAGTACTTTCACAAAACCAACTGACCAATCAGCATGCTCAAATCTCACTGCTACAAGACAGACTCAAGTGGGGAAAGCTGGGTCTGTTCTACAGGTTATATTTAAACATCAAAACAATTCAAGTGTTAAGTGGCAAATAACTGGCATTGTATTAAAGTTGTGGTTCTTTATTTCTGCATTTTTTCTCGTGACTCACAGGTATTGTACAAACTTTTATTCAAACAGATAGAAGTAACTAGGGAAAGATGCTTCAGAAAAAAATATAATCAAGTAGAATAGGGGTTAACTTTTGTGATAGTCCCTGACAGTTTATTTTACCAATTTCGAATTCAAAATGTGTGGTGGTTCAGGTATAATGATAAAAAAACACTTTGTGAGTAAATCGCCTATCAGACACTTGTTTTCACCAATAAAATATGAAACTATGACAGCAAGCAAGTGTACTGCAAGGTTTAAAATAATTACTTAAACAAGAGGCCCCAGAGGACCTGAATCGCTCTACTTGCAACAGATGTTAGATATAAAATATCTAAGGTCTAGGCCTTAAACTTTCGGAGAAAACGTTTTTTAAAGTTTTGCTTAAAATGTGCTTACAAGTCCTGTGGCGGGGGCATTTGTGGTTGAATCACGCTGGTTCAAGAACTCATCCAATATCTTACAGTTATATAACCGCTGTGCAAGTTTGGTTAATAGTCAATGAAAAATGAAGGTGCTGTCGAGTCTACAAGAAAAAGGTTACTAGATGGACGATGACAGATGATGACGGACAATTTACCATGACATAAGCCCTGCTGGCCTTTGGCTAGTAGAGCTAAAAATGACCATTTCACATTCTACTTTGTAAGTAATCTTTTAAAATATCATTACAAGAAAACCGAATAAAAGCAGTCATTTATCCATCACCATATAAACTTCAAGTTATACTGTAAATGGAAAATGGTGAAAAGAATCTATCTATTCATTGTATACATACAATACAATTTTTACTCTAACACTTTTTTTATTAATTGCATAAATGAGAACAGAATAAAAATACTGCCAGCAGTTTCAATGTTACAACAATTTAGGCCTAATGAACATTCATGTATACACACATTAATCCACACAGAACTATTATGGCATGCACTCAAAAAAATTTCCCATTTAAAAACAAATATTACAATTCCCATCGCTGTTCAGTGAAAAAATACAGACTGGGCAAAAATGCCACACATGCAGAATTTTATGAAATGTATACATCATTATATAAATATTTAAACAGGGATCTGAGACACATGCAGTAGTTTAAAAATATTTTAACCACCACTCATATGGTACCCAGCAACACATAGCCGATTCCAAAGTCATACTTCTGCTTTACATGAACTTTGTGATGACCATGGGTGGAATGAATCAAATGTCAACCTGGTGATGTCATATATTACAACATGTATATTTGAAATATTCTAGTTTAGAGAGGTGATAGGTTAATCACGATGATATGAAGTATTTACATTTCAAATAAAATTTAGATGCTCTCATCTGATTCTCTTATTTGTTCATTGAAATATTGTTATACAGTCTGTTATAAGTCCTACACAATATACATGTACTAGTTGTGGAGTTTTCTGTGATGACAAATTTCATCTAGACTCAATAGGGCATTTGTGGAGATTTCTGTGATAACAAATTTTATCTCGACTCTGTAGGGCATTATGAAGTAGCATGTAATGAAAAATATCATTTAGACATTATAGGGTATTTGTGAACCGTATTTCAGGAGTTTGTGGGGTTTTACGAGATTATGAAAAATTGTATGGGGGTAGGAATGTCATATAAATCTCAATCAGTCGCCATCAGTGATGATCCTTGTATACTGCAATGAAATGATTCTGGTACTGGTGAACATTATAAACATATCATGTGCTCCATTACATTTATCACATATTTCATTATAAATGCATCATGAAATGAGATTTTTATATAATAACTTTTATAATCAGAATGACTCAATTCTGATATCCACGGTAACAACAATCTCAGTGACATTGTTGCTATGGTGTGAGTATGAAGCAGTAATGTTTGTGTGAAAAAGTTAACCGGTATCGTAAAAATGCGTAATTCATTCCATAATGCCAATAATCAAATTTTATACACTTGTTGCATTTTAAATTAAGTGCATATCTTTGACAAGACAATATTATCTTATCTGTTGCTATAGTAACAAATCTTTGTATAACTGTTGTCAAGGCAAGAAGAAAAGCCGAAATTTCATGGACGAGGCACTACAGTGTCTGTAAGACAATGGGTTACCAAGGTTACATTGCAATTGGGAGAACATCAGCATCATCAAAGAATCACAGCACTAAAACAGATGCATGGCAACAGCATAGCAACCATAAAAATCTCTGTCACTAAAGGAGAAACAACATTTTATGAACACAAAATGTATCTACTGCCATGATTATGTGTAATAGCTAGATCTTTTTGATATGATTCCATTATCATTATATGTCATTATGACATTATAATGCATATCAACAGAACAGTCGCACCCATACTGCCATGGAGACCATGCACATGACTGTCAATATCACTATGGTAACTAATGTTAATTTTCCTGTAAGGGTTGTCAGGACTCTTCAATTTTTTCTGGTGATCCCTTCTCCACCAACTGTTCTGGTTGTTTCTTCTCTTCTGGTTTCGGAGATTTCTGTTTTGATTTCTTAACTCCCTTGCTCCTCTCCTGTATATACCGGGTTCTGTTCTGAGCCTGAATGTAGAGACATGTTTTATATCAATATTGTACTGCCTACTGTTTAGTTTCACATTCAATTTACTATATAACCCAATTTATGCACAATATTCCAAGATATTGAGAATTCAGCACGTGAAAACAAAAATAAATTTCTCTGTTGACAGGGTGATTAGAATAGGTCATGTTGAGCTTTGCTCAGGTGAGAATGAATGAATGGGGTTTTACGGCATACCATCACATTAGAGGTTATTCGACGCCAACAGGAAGGAAGATTCCAGGTTCACTCTACATGTACAAAAACAACAAATTAACATACAGTTAAAAAAAATATATCAACAAATGAATATGCAGAATGAACCTAGAATCTTGATACCTGCAGAATTTCAGCAAATTCTATCATATTACCCAAATTGTCGCTTTCTAAGACATGCATGAGTTACAGTGTCCTATTCTTGCCACCACTCATATGGCTCCCTGGAACCACACAGGTGTTGGTAATTTAACCGCAATAGTGAACATGACAAAAAATGATAAAATGAACATGATACCCATTCAGAGGATTCCTGCCATTCTGCAGAGATTGACAATGATTCTATTCTTAGCAGGAACCACACGGGCTTTCTCAGGTAAGATTATAAAGGATATCTGCCATATTTCTTTCTTGCATACCGAACAAGAATTTCCACATGTTTTTTACCAGGTACAGAATTTTCATCCTACAACCCCTCCAATGCGCTCATCTTACCCTGCAGTGACATTTGGACAATTAATGATGTGACGTAGTAAAACATATGATGTAATATTTTTTATTTAACGTCTTAAAAGCCATCTCGGTAAAATCTAATAATAATTTAAATTTTAATAAATATTCAGTGTGTTTGGAATGCAAGATGGCTTTTTGGTTCAGATAGAAAATTCCGCCAGCAATGGAATTATGTATCCAAACCTCAAACCCATATAAGATTCTTATGTTCTTGCATACTGGATAGTGGTTTCCGCATATTTTTACAGGGTATAGACTTTTCATCCTACACCCCCTTCCTTCATGCACTCATCCTACCCTCCTCACACCACAATGTATTAATTCATACATATATCGCGCTTCGACTTGTTAATTCATAAATACTAAGGTATATGTGCGCTACTGGAAAAAAAATAGACCGAAAAATAATCTTTAAATATCACACAGTAAGTGTTGTATGCAAGAAAACATATTTTTCATGAGGTTTTCGAGTGGAAAATTCTGTCACTCGAGGTAACTGTTTTGATTGAAATTTGGCAGAGCTTCCTAAGTGCCAAAAACAGTTATCCTTTGGAAGGAAATTTTCCATCCACACCTAAAACCCATGAAAGATACTTATAATGTCACCCTAGTATCAAGATAAAACTCAAGCTCATAAAATGCACATACTAGTATGGCATTCGCTATTCTCAGACAACAACGGTAAATCAACCTATTTGTTTAATATATAGAAACTTACAAAAATATTAGTGGTATACAAGAAAATAAACTAGATAATGAGATGCCAACTCTTTGTATGGCTGATTTGATTTGGCTCGACAGGGCGGTGGTACGGATAAACAACAGTGAAACCTCCAGTTGGAATATTCAGGGCTGCATGTTTCCGCTGCAAACGTTTGCTAACAAAACAAACACCTTTGTTGCTTACTGTTTGTTCAGCTGAGCAACATAAGTTATAATAAACACAATAAACATGTTTAACAGTACTTAACGCCATCCTTCATTTTAACCTTATACAATGTACCAATGGAAAATTCCTGTAGTGATCTTACACCCGGCTTTCTGACACTCAAATATCTTATTTACTGTGGTACATACCAGTTCCTTCAGCTGCTGATTGAGTTTGTCTTTCTCCCTGCTCAGTTTTTCAATTTCTTCCATGTTTCTCTGTTTCTTTGTGCTAGTCATTTCTAGTACTGCAATGTTGGCATCTTTTTCACATATAGCTGCCTGCAGGGCCTCTTGTCTAGTAAGGAATATAAATAATAAGAGTTTTCACTAAATAAACATCACAATACAAATTTCTAGGTCTTTTTTTACAGTGTTTGGGAAGGCAGTGCAATTTCATAAATGGTGAGAAAAAAACAACATGTTTTTTATCTATTACAGAAAGAAAAACTTTTTAGTAATGAAATGGGGAGGGGGAAGTGGGGGGAGGGGGCTAACAAATGTGTCTACAAAGAAGACCCTGCATACTAATATGTACTACAAAAATGGATGGCATATAATTATAACATGTAATGTGTTGAAAATGATGCTCCGCTCTTAAAACCTCATGCTTTCTTTTTTACCAATTTAACTTACTTCATTTCGAAAACTTCCTCTAAATGTTTATGCCTTTCAGAATTCATTTTCTTCAGTTTGGTATCTTTATCTTCCAGCTGTTTGACATAGGACGTTAGTTTGGTGGTGTATTCCTTGGTGGCAGACTGTGCCTTTAGCAAATCTGCCTGTAGTTCTTCAATCTAGGATAAAGATTATTTCATAAATCAGCCAAGGGAAGTTTTCCAAAATTAATTACTCAGTACAGCTTAACTGTGCTCAAATTGTTGATATTAATTAACTCGCTAGAAATTTATGGATATGTGATTAAGTTACAGTAAGTTAATTCAGACAGCATCAATGATTTAAGCATACCAGTAAGTAAATTTAATCAATATTAAGCATGAATACTTATATAATTCAGTGTATATTCACAATTTAAGCATAACTTTGTGAATTTGTGATTTGTGAATTATTCAAACAAATTTTGATGACTCAATGCAGAAATACAGGTATTAAATATAATTGCAGATTTGCGATTAATTCAAACTTTAAATTTAATGAAGTGGATACTTACGATTTAAGCATAATTGCATATTTGTGACTATTTCATATTTGACAATACATGTACAATGTGTGGCAGATTTGTGATTAATTCAAACTTCAGCGTTTATTCATGATTTAAGCATAACTGCACATTTGAGAATAAATAGTACTTAGTGAATTTAAGCATAACTTCAGACTTGTGATTTCTTGATATTAAATAAGAGAATTCAGTCAAGATTTAAGCATAAGTGCAGATTCAGATTAATTAATATTATAATAGTTTAAGTAATGATTCATTGTGGATATTCAGGATTTTTATTTTACTTTTTTTTTTTTTGGAGGGGGGGGGGGGGAATATGAAATATGGTGTAACACCACTTTCAACACATATTCAGTTTTACTGGTGGAGCAAGACCTAGAATTAATCTGAGTATAGCCTCAGACCTTCATTAAGGAACTGTCAAGCTTCTCACATAATGTTTTTGGACCGAGCAGGACTACCTTCTCAGCATTGAGAGTTAGGTCAATTTGAGATGCCACCTTTAACCACACGACCACCGAGTACCATTTCAATATATAAGCATAAGTGCAGATTTAAATAAGCGTTGAGTGATTCAGTGTGGAAATTCAGGATTTAAACATACATAAAAATTTGGATTAATTAAGGTCATTTGACATTTGCTGAAGACATATCATTAAGTAATTTGTTAGAATTAAAGAGGATTTGATATTTCACTGGTGGATTTATTATCTTTATTTCACTGGGGAATTTATTATCTTTGAACAAATGCATATTGTTTGCTATGTTTTAAAACTCTCAGTTCAAATTTATTATGACCCTATATGAAAGGAAATTCAATATAATAAATGTAAGTATATAAATTAAATAATATATCAATGAAGTTGAAACTTGCTTTGACTCATACTGCGAGTACGAATTTGCTTTGACTCATACTGTGAGTAGGAATTTGCTTGGACTCATACTGCGAGTAGGAATTTGCTTTGACTCATACCGTGAGTACGAATTTGCTTGGACTCATACTGTGAGTACGAATTTGCTTGGACTCATACTGCGAGTACGAATTTGCTTTGACTCATACCGTGAGCACAAATTTGTTTTGACTCATACCGCGAGTACGAATTTGCTTGGACTCATACTGCAATACGAATTTGCTTTGACTCATACTGTGAGTACGAATTTGCTTTGACTCATACTGTGAGTACGAATTTGCTACGACTCATACTGCAAGTACGAATTTGCTTTGACTCATACCGTGAGTATGAATTTGCTTGGACTCGTACTGTGAGTACGAATTTGCTTGGACTCATACTGCGAGTACGAATTTGATGACCATCTTTTAAATTAAAATTATTTAACAAGTAAAAGTATTATGCTTGAGAACATTTTTGATTAGACAGAAACTTCACCTTAGACTGAAAGGCATCTATCTGCATCTTCTGCTCCATAAGTAACATCTCTCTCTCTGCTGTGATCTTCACACTCTCTCTCAGTGCCTCCTCTAGTTCTTCAATGCGACCTTCCTTCTCTTTAACTGAACCCTGTGAATATATTAACATGTATTATGAAACAGTTCTCCCTATCCTGTGATATTAACAATCTCTCTCAGTGCCTCATCTACTTCTTCAATGCAACCGCCCTTCCCATTAACAGACCCCTGTGAATATATAAACAGTGATATAATCACTCTTTCTCAGTGCCTTCCCTAGTTCTTCAATATGACCTTCTTTCTCTTTAACAAAATCATGAGAATATATTGACACATGTATTATGAAACGGTGCCCTGTGAATCTATTGAAATGTAATATTAAACATTTCTCTCTCTGCAGTGATATTAACACTCTATGCCTACATACCTTCAATTAAAGTGATTCCATTTAGAAACTAAAGAAGGTGAAATGATGTTTGGGATGTGGAAGAGACAAGTACATACCTTCAATTAAAGTGATCCCATTTAGAAACTAAAGAAGGTGAAATGATGTTTGGGATGCGGAAGAGACAAGTACATACCTTCAATTGAAGTGATCCCATTTAGAAACTAAAGAAGGTGAAATGATGTCTGAGATGTGGAAGAGACAAGTACATACCTTCAATTAAAGTGATCCCATTTAGAAACTAAAGAAGGTGAAATGATGTCTGGGATGTGGAAGAGACAAGTACATACCTTCAATTGAAGTGATCCCATTTAGAAACTAAAGAAGGTGAAATGATGTCTGGGATGTGGAAGAGACAAGTACATACCTTCAATTGAAGTGATCCCATTTAGAAACTAAAGAAGGTGAAATGATGTCTGGGATGTGGAAGAGACAAGTACATACCTTCAATTGAAGTGATCCCATTTAGAAACTAAAGAAGGTGAAATGATGTCTGGGATGTGGAAGAGACAAGTACATACCTTCAACTGAAGTGATCCCATTTAGAAACTAAAGAAGGTGAAATGATGTTTGAGATGTGGAAGAGACAAGTACATACCTTCAATTAAAGTGATCCTATTTAGAAACTAAAGAAGGTGAAATGATGTTTGGGATGTGGAAGAGACAAGTACATACCTTCAATTGAAGTGATCCCATTTAGAAACTAAAGAAGGTGAAATGATGTTTGTGATGTGGAAGAGACAAGTACATACCTTCAATTAAAGTGATCCCATTTAGAAACTAAAGAAGGTGAAATGATGTTTGGGATGCGGAAGAGACAAGTACATACCTTCAATTGAAGTGATCCCATTTAGAAACTAAAGAAGGTGAAATGATGTTTGTGATGTGGAAGAGACAAGTACATACCTTCAATTAAAGTGATCCCATTTAGAAACTAAAGAAGGTGAAATGATGTTTGGGATGTGGAAGAGACAAGTACATACCTTCAGATGAAGTGCATCCGTACTGAGATCTTCATCTCTCCTGCGGGCCTCCTCCAGGAGACTGGCATTGTTCTTCTTCATGGCTTGTTGTTGTCTCTTTAATGTACCAAACTTCTGCTTGTATTCCTTCAGGGTACTGGACAATGTATATGTATTGACAACTTCAAGACATACCAGGCAACACTCAAAATGGTGAACAATATCGGAAGATTGAAGTATTGATACAATGCAACATGTATAGAGGATCTTACACTAGTGCTCATTTATTATTGAACTTATTAAACGAGTTGGCAAAATATACTATGGGAGGCTCTGCTGAGCATATCGTTTTTGCCAACAAGTTTTATAAATTTAATAATAAATGAGCACGAACATTCGATTATTTTTATGATACAACTAAGATAAATGGTTCATTTATCATTTCATTACCAGATAATTTCTATAACAAACAAAAATATATTGGCTATATAATAGTTTCTGTCAGTCATTGTATGATGTAACATCTCAAAATAACATAATTTTACCATGACAAATCATTATTTTTATTGGAAGTCGGAAAATTGTTTGGCAATTTACATACCGGAGCGGAGTTCTTTGACAAGCACCAATGGATTGATCAGAAGTGATATTACACTAGATTAATACAAACAATATGTCATAGGTTTGATACACTCCTGCAAATTATGTGATAAATGTATTTATGATATTTTAATATCCGTGGGAGTGATGTAGAACCAGTCCTGAATATTGTTTTGAGAGGCCATCAGGTTGCGTCTGGGATTATAATCACAACCTCAGTTGTGAGTGACCAACACCACATCCAATACATTATCATCTGGCCATATACTTGTATGTATCAACATGTAGTCAAACCATAAATTAACCTCCTTAACAGTGCATATGTATCGTTCACTCAATTCAAAATATTTATACAGGTGTGGAGGGAGCAGTCTAGTTGTAAAGCATCAGACCAAGGATTGGAGGGTCTTAGGTTTGTTCCCCATCACGGCTGTGCGGTGTCCTTGAGCAGGACAAGACACTATATTTGCATATGCTTAGCATTGGTTCTACTCAGGAAGACTTTGAGAGTGATTTTTCTAATTTACGATCAATTAGACATTGCGATAAAGCTTCATTGAACTCATTAACAATTTAAGTGCAATTCTGATGAGACTGTCTACATACTCTTGCATATCTTTAATCTGGGCATCTTTCTCAAATTTCTCATTTTCTGTCTCCTTCAGAATATCAAGTAGCCTGTCCACCTCTGTCTGGGCAGACTTCATCTCTGTGTGACACTGCTCCATCTCCTTGCTTAGTGTTGACAGTTGGTCCTCTGTCTCGCTGTCTGTCCTTGTACTGGATCTGGACAACTTCAGCTGGAAAAAGTTTGCATGTAATATTGGTCAGGGTTTCAGTCAACATTTTTTTCTTTTATAAAATACAGTTTAAAGGGCACAAATATACACACATAGAGTTTAAAAGTATGGTAATGTAAATCTCACCTTGAGTTGAAAAGTAAAATAAGACATAACAAAAGTAATTCATCTCCAAATGAAGTTCTTTAAATTGAAAATGAAACGTGCTTAAAAATTGCAAATATTTTAATATATTTTTCACTACTGTTGATATTAGTCCAGAAATGGTCTTCAGTTCAAAATATATTTAATGCTGATTCTAATAGTTCTAAAGTTCTAATTATGACAAATTTTACACTTAGTTCATCAATGAAATGTTACATATGTAAATAACTCTGTTAATCAAATTTATCAAAAAGCATTGGCCTTGACAATATTCCAGCAAGATTTTAAGTTCTGCAACTTGTATTTGTTTGTTTGTTTGAATATTTAGTGTCACCTTTCTGCCAATGAGAGCTAACATACTATCATTTAACCTAACCACTCTTTCCAGGTTAACCAGTACTCAAGCAAGCACACCTATCTCCGCAAGAAACTAATACTTTTCCCATTTGAATCAGCAGTGAGAGACAATTGACCATGAGATGCGATGTTATATATCAACTAGAGCTATCACTGAAGGTGATGAATACCCCCGAACGCCGCCATGACAGAAAATGGTTTACCATTGTATGAAGTTTTATTAAATTATATCCAATAGTTTTAAAGTTATGCTCCGGACAAGGGAAATATATCAAAGGGCAATAACTCTGTAATTAGCAAGAATAGAGTTATGTTTCTTGTACACTGTACTTCCTCTCATTATATTCTACTATTGTATGAAGCTTGATGAAATTCCATCCGGTACTTTTCAAGTTATGCTCCGGACAAGGGAAATATATCAAAGGGCAATAACTCTGTAATTAGCAAGAATAGAGTTGTTTCCTGTACACTGCACTTCCTCTCATTATATTCTACCATTGTATGAAGTTTGATGAAATTCCATCCAGTACTTTAAAAGTAATGCTCCGGACAAGGGAAATATATCAAAGGGCAATAACTCTGTAATTAGCAAGAATAGAGTTATGTTTCTTGTACACTGCACTTCCTCTCATTATATTCTACCATTGTATGAAGCTTGATGAAATTCCATCCGGTACTTTTCAAGTTATGCTCCGGACAAGAAAAATTATCAAAGGGCAATAACTCTGTAATTAGCAAGAATAGAGTAATGTTTCTTGTACACTGCACTTCCTCTCATTATATTTTACCATTGTATGACGTTTGATGAAATTCCATCCAGTACTTTTCAAGTGATGCTCCGGACAAGGAAAATTGCAACGGACAGACCGACCGACTGACAGACCGACAGACCGACCACAGGGTGACTCCAATATACCCCCTCAAACTTTGTTTGTTTGGGGTATAATTATCAACAAACTAGCTGGGCGGCAATTCGAACTCAAAACCCCCTGGACTGATAGTCAGATGTGCTACTGACTAACAAAATAAGCCAATATAAATATTAACAAATAAAAAACACAAATTGATGCAGATTTGATTGTCCTATACCATGACAAACTTTTAAATCTTAGATGCAACAAGTGAAGATTGTTTAAAATGCTTTTAAGTAGACATTCTTGTTCAAATATTATCACTGCAACAGTATACCTCTTCAATTTCCTGTTTAACGCGACTTATTTCCGAGTCTTTCTCACAGATGCTGAGTTCAAGCTGTCGAAGTCGAGTTTCTGCTTTGTAGCGTGAAGACTTCAGCTCGGAAACCTCCTCCCGTAACTCACATAGCTCTGTCTGCAAAACAAAGGTGATACAGGTATAAATGTAACAGGTCAATTATCAATTTTCTTTTTGTAATCAATCATGTTTTTTTTTATCTCTTTATTGAAAAAATTCCGAATGATTAAAAATTGTTGTTTTTTTTATAGACAACACCAGTATCATACAAGTCAAGGTCGTGAACAAATATGGCCATTATGAGGACATGACATAACGGTTTACTCAACTGTTTATTTGTAAGCTCCAAGGTCATGAATAAATGGCCATTATGAGGACATGATGTAACGGTTTACTCACCTGTTTATCTGTAAACTCCAAGGTCATGAATAAATGACCATTATGGGGACATGATGTAAGATTTTACTCACCTGTTTATCTGTAAGCTCCAAGGTAATGAATAAATGGCCATTATGGGGACATGACGTTAGGGTTTACTCACCTGTTTATCTGTAAGCTCCAGCTGCACATTATCCATCTGTGCCTTCAGTTGTTGGTTCACTGTGGTCTGGTGTTCACACTCCTGCTGGTGTTCCAACTCCATCAGGTCTCTCTGCTCCTTCAACCTTGATTAAGTAAATAAGTTATGAAGCAACTAATATTACACAAGCCAGCAAGTAATAAATAAGTAACCTGAAGTGGGTGTGTGGGGTGGGTGTGTCGGTGGGTGGGTGGGTGGGTGAGTGAGTGAGTGAGTGAGTGAGTGAGTGAGTGAGTGCGTAATGAATTCCAACAACTTATACTATTATACACAAACAGAAAAGCGCAGTCCCATTATATAATATAATATTCTATAATATTCTATTTATTATGCAATTTTCTATGCTTTTTATTAAACAAAAATATTCAATTAATTATATACAAATAAGAACTCCCAAAATTTGGTTTATAAAAAATCAAAAAAATCTTAAGCTTGAAACAAGTGCCTCATTCAATTAAAAAAATAATAGGAATAAATTTATTATGATGTGTATACATCCACAAATAATTTATCAACCAGGAAAAAGTCTCTGCTATAGTTTTGAAAATAAAATATCCCATCAGATGTCATATTTCATCTGGGATATTGAAATTGTAGAGGCAATGGATGCAATATTGATATGATTAAAAAACAATGAACATACTTTTCTCATAGCGGAACCAGATGTTCGATGTATTGGGCATGTATGTCACCTGATAATCACTTACAATTACTAATTCAAAACAAAGGAGATTAAACTGGAATGTCTGATAGTAAAGACTGATGTGTATATATATATATATATATATATATATTATTCTGTCCTATTACTCAAACCAGCTGATATTCATTGCAAGCTGGAATCAAATTTCTTTTCATTTTTTTTACACTTACCCAAATATTGCAATATTATTTTTTACATGCTCTACTATAATGCAACAGTACTTGTATTTGATTCAATTGTCATGGATGTGTTTTGGTTACATACATATCTGTAAAGTTTTGTGTTCAATAGATCAATTTAATATCAATTATTATTATTGTGGGTATATATCAAGGATCTTCAAACTGTGACCATGACTGTATAAATGTTACAGGTCACAACTACTTCACAATTACCTCCTCAGTTACAGCGAATAAGAGCCATAGTTTAGGACACCCTCTAAAGGACACATATTGCACACAAATATTTTCGGAATGTAAACAGAGATGTCTAGTGGAGGTCACAGCCTTTTTCTTATTTATTTTTTACTTTCAGAATGTACCAAAGCATTCATTTCTTTCTTTCTGAGCCTGGTAAGCTCAGTTGGTAGTGCATTTGACTTTCAGTTAGTTTGAATCCTCGCCCAACCACAGTCTGTGATGCTTGATATAGGACATTGCATCTTATTGTCATTCAAAGTTATCAGTTAATTGCGAAGATGATGTGCTCAAGTACTGTTTAATCTTCCAGGACCCCAGGAAAGAGCGGTTAGGATAACAGCTCATCTGATAGCGCTTGATGACATAAAAAGAACCCAAATAGTCAAAATAAACAGTTTCTGAAATTTCTATTGACATTTGAGTTATCAACCAGCTTTTACACCTGCTAAACTTCAATCCTGGAAAGTTATAAAATAGCAAATAATTTATTGATATACCTACCGTTCTATCTGTCGATCTTTTTCCCCGATGGATTCCTCCATAATAGAGATAGCACTGTCGGAGGATTCTATAGAGTTGGTGGTCAGCGCCTTTGCATGCAACAATTGTTCCTCTTTCTCTGCCAGCAGATCCTCAAGGTTATCAATCTGAATAGAAATCATCCTCAGTTGTTAGTCAAGGAATTATTGATATTTGTTGAAGGTTCATAAGATATGTAACACGTGCAAAATAAACCTCAAAAGGAAATGGACTCCAAAAAGGTTTCACAAAAACTTTGCTAGTTACATGTAAGTTCATATCTGAGAAACAATAACATAGTTTCAAGCTGGTTTTCTTATAAATAAATGTGGCAGGGCGGTTTCCACCCACCAAAATTCCTTGATATTTCCCTGACAAAATTCAATTTTCCTTTGAGGTTCTGAGATCTATTTTAAAAGTGATCTTTTGCATTCCTACATATTAATAACATGTACAGTAACAGATGGATTGATAATGTAAGCCTCTATCCGCCCCTTTTGCAAATCCCTACCACTTTAAAATAAGTATTTTACACCAATTTCTTTTATTATTATAATTTCAACTACTGGATATACGTTTCTTTGATTTTCAAATTTCACTGACACTTTCAAAAACTTCCTGACGTTGAATAAAATCCAATGTCCTCGACTTATTCTAGAAATATGAGAATTTGTTTTATAAGATCTGTTTTTCTTTATTTCTTCATATAAGAAATATGAAACAACAATGGTTTTGTACATCGCGCTATAAAAACAAATACAATAATTCAAATCCAGTCATTTGATAACCAAGCAAATTACATGTACTAAAAGCACTCATCACCTTCACTACCTACTGACCTTGCGTTGCAACACGTTGACCTTTCTCTCCTTGATGTCAATATTGTCCTTCAGTTCGGCCAATTCCAGTTCCAGCTTCCTTTTCTCCACCGTCAAACTCTGACACTGGTGTGACTTTTTGTCTATATTTTTGTCTTTGTCCTTCAGTCGTTCTCTTAAGTCATCAATCTAAACAAGTAAAAGATATCATGGAATAAAACAGATTTAAAGATGCATCACCTGCAACTTTCTGTTCAGCAAATGATGTAAAGTTTATTGAATTACAAAGAGGAAGGTCCCATTCGAAGTTAATGGTTGATTTCGTCATTGTAGTTTATCCTATTTATTTAAATCCGTCAATGTTTGAGACAAAATACAATACAAGTAATTTAAGATCGAGAAATATTGGTGATACAGGTGAGACCTCTTTAACAAAAAAGCTCTTTAAAAGCTGAGCTAAACATAAAACTTTAACCAGTGGACGCCGCCAATGCTGACAGTAAAAATATTTGAAAATACAAATCAATTTTTACTATTATTTCTGTCTTGACTGATAGTACTTTTTTTTCCAGTGAAAACAGTTATCCCAAAAATTATCTGTCCGAACTGAAAAAGCAATGAATGATTCTTTTTCTTGCATGCCAAACATACTGAATAATTATTTTAAATTAATTTATCAGTATAGATTTTACAATGATCGCTTTAAAATGAGTTATGATTTACGTCATATATGTAATACATTACATCATCTAGATGGTTCCAACATCACTGCAACAGAATTTAATTTCAGGCCTAGGGCAAGATAGAAATATCTAATTCTCGGTAAAAGTAGATTTCCTTATCCTGTATGCAAGAAATGTATACCATGCATTTTGTCACAAATCTATGAAAAAGTATTAAACCTACATTATATTGACATATATTACACCTACATTATATAGACATCTATTACATCTACATTATATTGACATCTATTACACCTACATTATATTGACATATATTACATCTACATTATATAGACATCTATTACACCTACATTATATAGACATCTATTACATTTACATTATATTGACATCTATTACACTTACATTATATTGACATATATTACATCTACATTATATTGACATATATTACACCTACATTATATAGACATCTATAACACCTACATTATAGAGACATCTATTACACTTACATTATATAGACATCTATTACACCTACATTATATAGACATCTATAACACCTACATTATAGAGACATCTATTACACCTACATTATATAGACATATATTACACCTACATTATATAGACATCTACATTATATTGACATCTATTACACCTACATTATATAGACATCTATTACATTTACATTATATTGACATCTATTACACTTACATTATATTGACATATATTACATCTACATTATATTGACATATATTACACCTACATTATATAGACATATATTACACCTACATTATATAGACATCTATTACACCTACATTATATAGACATCTATTACATCTACATTATATTGACATCTATTACACCTACATTATATTGAAATCTATAACATCTACATTATATTGACATATATTACACCTACATTATATAGACATCTATTACATCTACATTATATTGACATATATTACACATACATTATAAAGACATCTATTACATTTACATTATATAGACATCTATTACACCTACATTATATAGACATCTATTACACCTACATTATATTGACATCTATTACACCTACATTATAAAGACATTTATTACACCTACATTATATTGACATCTATTACACCTACATTTTATTGACATATATTACATCTACATTATATTGACATCTATTACAACTACATTATATAGACATCTATTACACCTACATTATATTGACATATATTACACCTACATTATATAGACATCTATTACATCTACATTATATTGACATCTATTACACCTACATTATATTGACATATATTACACCTACATTATATAGACATCTATTACACCTACATTATATTGACATATATTACATCTACATTATATTGACATCTATTACATCTACATTATATTGACATCTATTACACCTACATTATATAGACATCTATTACACCTACATTATATTGACATCTATTACACCTACATTATATAGACATCTATTACACCTACATTATATAGACATATATTACACCTACATTATATAGACATCTATAACACCTACATTATATTGACATATATTACACCTACATTATATTGACATATATTACACCTACATTATATAGACATATATTACACCTACATTATATAGACATCTATTACACCTACATTATATAGACATCTATAACACCTACATTATATTGACATATATAACATCTACATTATATTGACATATATTACATTTACATTATATTGACATCTATTACACCTACATTATATAGACATCTATAACACCTACATTATATTGACATCTATTACACCTACATTATATTGACATCTATTACACCTACATTATATAGACATCTATTACATCTACATTATATTGACATATATTACACCTACACCTACATTATATTGACATATATTACACCTACATTATATTGACATATATAACATCTACATTATATAGACATCTATTACACCTACATTATATAGACATCTATTACACCTACATTATATTGACATATATTACACCTACATTATATTGACATATATAACACCTACATTATATAGACATCTATTACACCTACATTATATAGACATCTATTACACCTACATTATATAGACATCTATTACACCTACATTATATTGACATATATTACACCTACATTATATAGACATCTATTACACCTACATTATATTGACATCTATTACACCGACATTATATTGACATATATGACACCTACATTATATTGACATCTATTACACCTACATTATATAGACATCTATTACACCTACATTATATTGACATCTATTACATCTACATTATATTGACATATATTACATCTACATTATATTGACAACTATTACACCGACATTATATTGACATATATTACACCTACATTATATTGACATATATTACATCTACATTATATTGACATATATTACACCTACATTATATAGACATCTATTACACCTACATTATATAGACATCTATTACATCTACATTATATTGACATCTATTACACCTACATTATATTGACATTTATAACATCTACATTATATTGACATATATTACACCTACATTATAAAGACATCTATTACATCTACATTATATTGACATATATTACACCTACATTATAAAGACATCTATTACATCTACATTATATTGACATCTATTACACCGACATTATATTGACATATATTACATCTACATTATATTGACATATATAACATCTACATTATATTGACATATATTACACCTACATTATATAGACATCTATTACATCTACATTATATAGACATCTATTACATCTACATTATATTGACATATATTACACCGACATTATATTGACATATATTACACCTACATTATATTGACATCTATTACACCTACCATACATTATATAGACATATATTACACCTACATTATATTGACAACTATAACACCTACATTATATTGACATATATTACATCTACATTATATTGACATCTATTATATCTACATTATATAGACATCTATTACACTTACATTATATAGACATCTATTACACCTTCATTATATTGACATCTATTATATCTACATTATATTGACATCTATTACATCTACATTATATTGACATATATTACACCTACATTATATAGACATCTATTACACCTTCATTATATAGACATCTATTACATCTATATTATATTGACATCTATTACATCTACATTATATTGACATATATTACATCTACATTATATAGACATATATTACATCTACATTATATTGACATATATTACACTTACATTATATAGACATCTATTTCACCTTCATTATATAGACATCTATTACATCTACATTATATTGACATCTATTACATCTACATTATATTGACATATATTACACCTACATTATATAGACATCTATTACACCTACATTATATAGACATCTATTACACCTTCATTATATAGACATCTATTACATCTACTTTATATTGACATCTATTACATCTACATTATATTGACATATATTACACCTACATTATATAGACATCTATTACACCGACATTATATTGACATCTATTACACCTACATTATATTGACATCTATTACATCTACATCATATTGACATATATTACATCTACATCATATTGACATATATTACATCTACATTATATTGACATCTATTACACCTACATTATATTGACATCTATTACATCTACATTATATTGACATATATTACATCTACATTATATTGACATATATTACACCTACATTATATTGACATCTATTACATCTACATTATATTGACATATATTACACCTACATTATATTGACATATTACACCGACATTATATTGACATCTATTACACCGACATTATATTGACATCTATTACACCTACCATACATTATATAGACATCTATTACACCTACATTATATAGACATCTATTACACCTACATTATATTGACATCTATTACATCTACATTATATTGACATCTATTACACCTTCCATACATTATATAGACATATATTACATTTACATTATATTGACATCTATTACACTTACATTATATTGACATATATTACATCTACATTATATAGACATCTATTACACCTACATTATATAGACATATATTACACCTACATTATAAAGACATCTATTACATCTACATTATATTGACATATATTACACCTACATTATAAAGACATCTATTACATCTACATTATATTGACATCTATTACACCGACATTATATTGACATATATTACATCTACATTATATTGACATATATAACATCTACATTATATTGACATATATTACACCTACATTATATAGACATCTATTACATCTACATTATATAGACATCTATTACATCTACATTATATTGACATATATTACACCGACATTATATTGACATATATTACACCTACATTATATTGACATCTATTACACCTACCATACATTATATAGACATATATTACACCTACATTATATTGACAACTATAACACCTACATTATATTGACATATATTACATCTACATTATATTGACATCTATTATATCTACATTATATAGACATCTATTACACTTACATTATATAGACATCTATTACACCTTCATTATATTGACATCTATTATATCTACATTATATTGACATCTATTACATCTACATTATATTGACATATATTACACCTACATTATATAGACATCTATTACACCTTCATTATATAGACATCTATTACATCTATATTATATTGACATCTATTACATCTACATTATATTGACATCTATTACATCTACATTATATAGACATATATTACATCTACATTATATTGACATATATTACACTTACATTATATAGACATCTATTTCACCTTCATTATATAGACATCTATTACATCTACATTATATTGACATCTATTACATCTACATTATATTGACATATATTACACCTACATTATATAGACATCAATTACACCTACATTATATAGACATCTATTACACCTTCATTATATAGACATCTATTACATCTACTTTATATTGACATCTATTACATCTACATTATATTGACATATATTACACCTACATTATATAGACATCTATTACACCGACATTATATTGACATCTATTACACCTACATTATATTGACATATATTACATCTACATCATATTGACATATATTACATCTACATCATATTGACATATATTACACCTACATTATATTGACATCTATTACATCTACATTATATTGACATATATTACATCTACATTATATTGACATATATTACACCTACATTATATTGACATCTATTACATCTACATTATATTGACATATATTACACCTACATTATATTGACATATATTACACCGACATTATATTGACATCTATTACACCGACATTATATTGACATCTATTACACCTACCATACATTATATAGACATCTATTACACCTACATTATATAGACATCTATTACACCTACATTGTATAGACATCTATTACACCTACATTATATAGACATCTATTACACCTACATTATATAGACATCTATTACACCTACATTATATTGACATCTATTACATCTACATTATATTGACATCTATTACACCTTCCATACATTATATAGACATATATTACATTTACATTATATTGACATCTATTACACTTACATTATATTGACATATATTACATCTACATTATATAGACATCTATTACACCTACATTATATAGACATCTATTACACCTACATTATATAGACATCTATTACACCTACATTATATTGACATCTATTACACTGACATTATATTGACATCTATTACACCTACATTATATAAACATGTATTACACCTACATTGTATAGACCAGTATAATAACTACTTACGGTTATACATTTAACTTGCTTTTAATTGATTTTCACCTACAAACAATGGTCCGTCTTATTCCACATCCAGTTAATCCCACATCAATTGTCATGTTTTTGCGCAAAGCCAATTATTTAACCAGCCAACGAGGGGCTATATGAACTTCTCAAAGTTGTATCATGTGTCAATCATGTGATGCAAAGTGTGCGTATAGATGGCAGACACAGAATGTCTATTTTAAAACAAAGATGTTTTTGTCTAAATTATTAATACATGTATATACAATAGAAAAATATAATAACAAAATAGAAAAATAATGTTAAGCTGTCATTTCATGATAAATGACACTAAATATTGGAAGAATCGGAAAGAAAGATGTTCGCATAAAATTCCACAGATGATGTCTCATTCCATATGTGAGATTTACCACAGCCATGATGATATTTATATAAGCGGTTCCTTTTATAATGCGGTTTGGCGCTTTGGCTTCTGGAGACCGTGTTATACCGGGACTTACTTCAGCACAGCAGGTGATACTTACATCAGCCTGGAACATTGACACCTGCTCTTCTTTCGACTTAATCTGGTCCTTCAGTACATTGATATAGTGTTGATGTTCGGACTGCTGGTTAGTAAATGTTTCCACCTTCATCTTCAGTCCAGCTATCTCATTGTCCTTGTTTGACACGTCACCTTTCAGTGACTCAATCTACATGCACACAAAGTTAAAGCATAATTATAATAAAATGATATTATAAGGTGAAATTGATGAATACAGAACTAAATTTTTGTGTCAATCTGGTTTGTAAATTATATAATATAAAGAGGTCCTGAGAAAAACTAATGAGAGAACCTAGAATCTTCACACCTTAAGAGCTGCAGAGTTTTAAGATGCATATTTTTTTTTAATAAACACTCAAAAACAACCACTGTTATCTGATTTTTATAACAAGAATAGCATAGCATTTTGATAAAAACTCGTTATACAAAAGCGCAAACTAATTGTCATCTTTCCCCACAATTACCCTATGTTGGGATGCGCACCAACTTGTGTGTACAAACAGACATAAATACTTAGAAAATGTTACGTAATCGAAATATTCAGATTTTAATGAGTTAGAATTTTAAAATGTTGATGATTTTTAAAAAAAATATTGCCCACCCCAACCCCTTCCCCCCCAAAAAGTTAAGTCCCCAAAAAATTATATGTCCTTGAACCAAAATCGAACAAAAATAATCCAAACAAAAATCAATGATTTCACAGTATTATAAATGGCAAACATACATAGAGATATACTATAACTGATAAAAATACATAGAGAGATTGATTGATTAATTGATTGATTGATTGATGAATATTTAGCGTAATTTTTATGCCAACAAGCGTGAACAGGCAATTAGTTAACTTTACCACTCTTTCTGGGGATCTTGAAAGGTTAACCAGTCAACTAGTAGTCAGGCACACTCATCTCAGCAAGAAATTGATAACCTTCCCACTTGAATCAGTGGTGAGAGATGAATAATTACGAGACGCAATGTCTTATATCATGAAGACTGTGATAAGGCAGGGATTCAAACTTACAACCCCTGGATTGAGATTGGATGCGCCAACAACTGAGCTAACCGGGCCAGGCTCATAGAGATATATTGTAACTGGCAAACATACACAGATATATCATAACCAACAAAAGTACACAGAGATATATATTGTAACTGGCAAACATACACAGATATATCATAACCAACAAAAGTAAACAGAGGTATATATTGTAACTGGTAAACATACACAGATATATCATAACCAACAAAAGTACACAGAGATATATATTGTAACTGGCAAACATACACAGATATATCATAACCAACAAAAGTACACAGAGATATATATTGTAACTGGCAAACATACACAGATATATCATAACCAACAAAAGTACACAGAGATATATATTGTAACTGGCAAACATACACAGATATATCATAATCAACAAAAGTACACAGAGATATATATTGTAACTGGCAAATACACAGATATATCATAACCAACAGAAGTACACAGAGATATAATTATACTGTAACTGGCAAACATACACAAATATATCAAAACCAACAAAAGTACACAGAGATATATATTGTAACTGGCAAACATACACAGATATATCATAACCAACAAAAGTACACAGAGATATATATTGTAACTGGTGAACGTACACAGATATATCATAACCAACAGAAGTACACAGAGATATAATTATACTGTAACTGGCAAACATACACAAATATATTATAACCAACAAAAGTACACAGAGATATATATTGTAACTGGCGAACGTACACAGATATATCATAACCAACAGAAGTACACAGAGATAATATTATAACTGTATTATATAAGCTGTTAGTGACAACCCTCCTGTTTGCATTTACTAATTGACTAGTGCAAGTAGTTAACGACTGTTCCGACTATTTGTTTGTACAGTTTACATAAAATGTGTATTTGTAACCACAACAAAACAAACTGTAGTGATGAAACATAAGTCAGGATGTGAAACAATGGTAAAAAAACTGTGGTTATATGAAACTTATCTAATCTTATTGTCTTGACAAAAAATGTTTCCATGGAAATAGGAACAGAATATAAACTTATAATATATAATTTATTCTCCTACAAAACGAGTATTAAGTTGTGAAAAGCTGTGTAACTGTTATAACACACAAAAAAATTTTGGTGTTCATTAAAACATTCTTGGTATTTACATGTATTTACAAAAGATTCTCTGATTTATTACAAAAAAAATAAAGAGAAAAAAAAAATAGAATTTACCTACCTACCCCCCACTCCTAAACGGTAGGAGTTATAGCAGCTTATATACACACTGAATTTGATAAGGGTTAACCAGGTTAACAATGTGTACTCATTCTTTAATGATTCAACGGTCGTTGCCTCAGACAAAAATAAAATTTCATATACGAAATTCCATTCTGAGCAACAGTTTCCATAGTAACCAGGGCTTTCATTCTGTCTCAGTTCTGACAAATGGATATTCTTTATCTAAACTTATAAACCAGGATATATTCTTACTTCACCATCAGCAAACTTACATCTGACTTGAGGGCTTTTTCTCTACTTGGAAGCATCTCTTTGAGACTGCCATCTTTATCCTTTGCCCCATCCTCTCCAAGTCGATGTAGCCGGTCTTCCACATTCTGCAGCTCTTTCTCCAGGGCAGAAATACGAGAATCCTGCATAATGAAATAATAATTAAAAGAAATTGTAGAGTGGTGGATAGGCTGTTGACCTCTCATGCCAGGGGTTGTACAGATTCAAACATATACTCGATCAGATTGCCTCTTAAAAGTACTACATTTACTGGAAGAAATGGTACTTAAGAAGATTCATAATAACAAACCTGAGCTTACTTAAACATGAAGCTAACAGTAAATAAATTAGTACAACATTACTTATTTTTTTGCATTTCCTGTATCAGTATGTGTTTCAGTTCAATCTCCTTGTTTCAGTGCGACACATTGCATTTCAGTTCAATCGCTGTGTATCAGTGTGACACACTGTGATTCAGTTCAATTTCCTGTATCAGTATGACACACTGAGTTACAGTTCAATCTCCTGTATCAGTGCGACACACTGCGTTTCAGTTCAATCGCCTGTATCAGTGCGACACACTGTGTTTCAGTTCAATCACCTGTATCAGTGTGACACATTGCATTTCAGTTCAATCGCTGTGTATCAGTGTGACACACTGTGATTCAGTTCAATTTCCTGTATCAGTACGACACACTGAGTTACAGTTCAATCTCCTGTATCAGTGCGACACACTGCGTTTCAGTTCAATCGCCTGTATCAGTGCGACACACTGTGTTTCAGTTCAATCGCCTGTATCAGTGTGACACACTGCATTTCAGTTCAATTGCCTGTATCAGTGTGACACACTGCATTTCAGTTCAATCGCTTGTATCAGTACGACACACTATGTTTCAGTTCAATCGCCTGTATCAGTATGACACACTGCGTTTCAGTTCAATCGCCAGTATCAGTACAACACTCTATGTTTCAGTTCAATTGCCTGTATCAGTATGACACACTGCGTTTCAGTTCAATCGCCAGTATCAGTCCAGCACTCTGTGTTTCAGTTCAATCGCCTGTATCAGTAGGACACATTTGCGTTTCAGTTCAATTGCCTGTAACAGTACAACACACTGCATTTTAGTACAATCGCCTGTATCAGTACCACACACTGCGTTTCAGTTCAATCGCCTGTATCAGTACGACACATTGCGTTTCAGTTCAATCTCCTGTATCAGTACAAGACATTGTGTTTCAATTCAATTGCCCATCAATATTTACATAAGATTTATACACAGGGGAGACAACCAATTGATTGTACAGGGGAGATAACAAAAGAAGATTAATACAAGAGTCATGTTGGACATGGCCAATTCCACCGCTGAAACAAGTTCTTGTACTGTCCACTTCCTATCAATGCTCTCTATCATTGCATGCATTCACTTCAAAATATTTCAAGGTATGCTCCAAACAAGGGAAACTAACAATGGGGAATAATTCTTTGAAGACAGAAGAAAGAGTTATGCTTCCTGCACAATGCACTTCCTCTCAATGTCCTCTATCATGGTGTGAAAAGTAAGCAAGGTAGAGTTATGGTTCTTGTTCACTGCACCTCCTCTCAATGTTCTCAGTCATTGTGTGAAGATTCAACAAAATTCTTTAAATAGTTTTGGAGTCATGCTCTAGACAAAAGTATAAGGGGGGGGGGGGGGGGGATAATTGAAACCATTATATTTTACCATTTTACAAGAGAGATAATCAATTGTTTTTTTAACAAGGAATTTTTTTGGATGGGATGGAAAGCCAACACTCCAGGTTACATATTGCTTTCAGTTTTATCAACGGAGGAATACCTTGGAATGAATCTCAGAATGAAGCTGAGCACTACCACCATTCTTCCTAAAGTAACTGGTAAACATGTTGGTAAATGTGTTTGGTTTAAACGTGTTTATCAATCTCCAAGGGAAATAACCATTCTATGCAAAAAAACATTGAACTAATGCGAGCCAGAAAATGAACTGGTGACATGTCTAGCACAGTATTCTCACATACATTATATACATATTTTAAATGATGAATCTGTGTAATGACATTTGACTCTTGTATCATGAGAAACTTCCATTTTAATTCTGATGAATTACAACAACGCCCACCTTGTTTTGTGTTAAACACATACTTATCAAATTGTACATTAGGTATAATTAACCTCAAAAATAATTTACTCAAAATTTCCAGAAGCTAAGAACAATGAAATAACTCCATGACCAATTACAATAAAATTTCCATTTCGGTAAACAATTTGAATTATTCAATTGATTTTAATTTATGATTAAAATGATATTGTTGACAACAAACATTATCCATCAAACTGCAATGAACCCTGGGATCACACACACGAACACTTTAGCTATCAATACCATAATGTGAATATCATTTTACCACAGTTACAGCATTTAATTTCTCTGAGTTACTTTTTTACCTGAGCAATTGCAGTCACACTTGTAATTCAAGTATACCTTTAAATTGTGAGTGTGTCTGTGTTTTTATCTGACTTAACAATTTAAATGTTGCAGTAATAATCTGGATTTAACTAAGATTTATTCCATTATTGACAATATGGGTTACAGAAGGTTTTTGTGATTTTTTAATGGGGTTTAATGCCATTTTTTCAACACACACCAGGTTACACATGACAACCAATTTAAAAGGTTGAGTAAGATCCCAGATGTATTTACAAGAACCTAAGTAGAACCGTCATCCTTCAACAAGTAACTGGAAATCTTTCTCACATGATATATTTGGACCAAGCTGGCCTCAAACAGTGTTGTTTCAATTCATTAATTAATTGCCAAATTGTTATCAAAACCACTGGCGGGTCATCGACAATGGATTTTTGTTTGTTGATGAATTATACAAATTACTATGTAAGAGTGATCATTCTTCCATATAACTAATTGAACGCTGATCAGATGATGAAGTCAGGCAGTTTATCAACCTCACCTGGTCCTTGTAACTTACCAACATGGCTGACCAAGATAAAGATGAATGAATGACCCTGTTCCTTCCCACAAAAAAAAATAAACAATCAGACTCCTGGTAGCATTTTGGTTATTGTTATTATATAGAAAATTAATCACGATTTTAATTGTTCATTGATTATCTGATGTCCAATTAATCAATTAACCCTTTACTTCATATAGACACCTTTGGACACCTCTAATATAGATGCCTTTCGACACCTAATATAGAAGGCTTTTGAATTATTGGGTGAATTATGTTTATATTAACTGACAGAGTGGAAAACAGTGCAGGAAGTGTTCAGATTGCTTGGAACGAGCAATCTGAACTCTTCCTGCACTGTTTTCAAAGGCCTTCTGTGATTGGTGCGTGAAAACGCGTATCTATGCAGTAAAGGATTAAATATTTCAGCTCACATTCCCAACACTAGCTCAAACCTACAACCATACCAGTAACAGAGAAGTGTCTTAGACCACTCAGCGATAACCCTCTCTAAACAATAAAATAATGGAGACAGGAAACTTGAAATACAGATTTTAAACCTAAGTAAATAAAGAAAGAAATCCTGCACAGAAATCAATATCCACGAGGCTGGAGGTTTTAAACAGCTTTAAATGATTTAAAATGTTCAACTTCAATGTTGAGTGCATTACAGTCATGTTGCATTTCAAATAAAACTTTTATACAGAACCCATTCCCGTATTTCATCTGTCAAACCTCACAGCAACATAGCATCTAGATATGATTTAATAACCCTATATTTATTGATTGTGCATTAAGTCTCGCATTCCTACAGTGCTGTACAATGATCAGCTAGTCTCCTGTGCAACGTTTAGGTCCCATTTCATGAATTTTACGCTACATTTCACTGTCTGAACAGGAATAGAAATCATAATTTGTTAGGTCCTTATCCGATTGTCTCAAATTTATATATATGCAACCATTGTATCAAATGTTTCATTGATGTTGTCTTTAAAAGCTACAGTCAATTGACAAAACAAGTGAATTAAGTATTGTCCTGCAATACCAAGTCAACAATAATAGAAGTAGGTTCTAACAATTTACTAATGATATTTTCCGAGTTAATTATACAAGGAAAAACTGTTCAAAATGAGCCACACAAAATGGGGACAGGTAAATTGGTATAGTATTACTCCATTGACATGATTCATTGTATTGTCATACGGAACACTTATGTGTGTTATGTGGATTCCGTATGTTTATGTACTTCATGTAACCTTGACTTTTGGGGAAGTCATTCAGGGCTGCGTTCAGTTCGGTCAAACATTTGATAACGTTAGCTAACATATTTTCCTTGACACTGGCTCAACCTCATATTAGCACACAGTAGGCATTAATTTTAGGGAACCAGGCATTAAACGTGTTTGCTGTTTAACAGTGCTGAATGCAGCCCAGGTGTTAAATGCACTCAACACGTCATGTTAAGATATTTGAAAATCTGTCCATACAGATACAGGGTGGACACCACAACCAGTACAAAGAAGTATATGAAAATACACAACCTATATATGCTGAAATTCTGTACATGACCTTGGACATCCATGTTCTGTACGCGACATGTTACGCTGAACAATTCTGTGAAATTATTATAAAATCAGCCTGTGCATTTGGAAGTTACAGGGTGGACACAACCAACAATACCGTATAATAAAATACACAGCCTCAATATGCATAAGACCTGCATGCAACCTTGACTTGCATGGTAGTTACCGATATTATGCTTAAAACTTCTTTGAAGTTAATTTAAAATAAGTCCATGTATTCCGAAGTAACAGGCAGGATGAAACCAGCAATAGAGTATATGGCAATACAAAGCATCAAGTCCTGTGCATGGCCTCAATGCAAGATAAGCACTATTTGGGGGTATTAAGGCATTGCAATTTCTGAATAAAGCATTGACATTTTAATTTATGGGTACAATAAGCATTGGTTATTCTCAATTTCAGTGTTGATTAGTTTGTTTTAAATGGCAGTTTGATAAGAATGTTATTTTTACCCTTAACATTTTGAAAATAACTATTGCATACTAATCTAAGGGGTAAAATACTCATTTGAAGAAAAGTTTATCTGGAGCACTGTGATTGATTGAATATTTAGCATCATTTTTATGCCATCGAGGGCTAACAGGCAATCAGTTAAACTAACCACTGTTTCCTGGGATCCTGAACGGTTAACCAGTACTTGAGCACACCTCATCTCCACATGTAACTGATAACTTCCCAACTTGAATCAGCGATGAGAGATGAATGATAATGAGACACAATGTCATATATCAATCGTCACAGAGACTGTTACCAGGCAGGGATTCAAACTCACGACCCCTGGATTGATAGTCAGACACGTAAATGACTGACCTAATTGGGCCCGACTCATCCAATTGAAATATTGCATGTTAAATGACAGAACAACTTATATCTGACACTATCAAGCATTTTAAAGAAGGACCCATAATTTTTTTTATTATTATTATTCAAGCCAATAATAACGATTATATAAGCATTTATCACGCCAGTGAAATTTTACAGCACAGACTGTATTAAAAAAGTGAAAGTACAACTGACATAAGGCAGACAGCAACCCTTTGATGAATATAAATCTTTATCTGGAGACAAGATATCTCAATATTTTTTTGGCATTCCCTATAATATTTAGATAACGAGTTTTGACTGTATTTCTGATCTTGAGCCTCCAAGTTGTCCTTGCTGTTTGAGCTACGAGCTTAAGTCTTGCATGAGAAACATCATTAGATTGTGGAGAATATTTGTGACTTGTTGTTTCAAATTCTGTCCAGTGGCTTACAAGATATGGAGAAGCCACAAAATTTTGTACATTTTTCTGACCTTGAACCTCTAAGTGTGACCTTGACCTTTGAGATTCAGACTTGGGTTTTGCATACGACACTTCATCTCACTATGGTGAACATTTGTGCCATGTTGTTTCAAAATCCCTCAATGCATGAATAAGTTTTAGCCTGGACAAGATTGGACAGACCAAGCGTCTTGTCAAGTTACCACAAAGTTATCCCAAGAGATGGTATTGATGGTATATACTATCCAAACCAAAAATGTCATGATTTTTTATCTTATATACCAAATACAATGAATAATTCATCATAATAGTTTTTTACCACAAAGCTTTTTTTTAATACATCAAATAATGTACTTATTTCAAATATTTTTTTATATATCACATAATGGATAGTGAGCACTGTCACATCACAAGCATTCTATCTCGCCCCAAGGGTGAGATATAAAAAATATCTTGCACCAGGTGAATAACAGATATCCATATCTGGTGACATATCACTTTACCATTAAATTTTAAACAAAAAGCTAGGTTGATGCAGATGCAGGAATAAAAAGGACTGCCATTTCTTCTTAAAAATGAGCTGAAGTGAATATAGTGATTCCTCAAGGAACAAAGAAGATTCAGGTACTACAAATGTTTGCTTAAGTTATAGTTAACCTAAATATATTTTTATTTGGCCTTATCAATCTGTCAGACCATATCAAAACACATACATCTCAGAACACATCTACATTTAGTATATATATATAAGAATTGATTCACTCTGGTCACCTAATAAAACCTTCGGGACAATTTTCTTTATAACAGGCACTTAAAAAACTGGAAAATATCGACATTTACAGCCAACATCATACTCAATGAAAAATACCAATCTGTTAATGTGCTCAGCCAGCCATTTTTTGTATGTTTCAGTGACTACAGGTTCAGATGACTAATTCTGAAGACAGATTGCTTTATCCAGGAATACCTATTCATCCAATTACTGGTAGACTCTTCAGTTTTGCTCCGAGAAAATCTATTTTGCTTTCAACAAATACTTATTCAAGTTTTCCTTTTCTGTATGTTTTTTTTTCTTAATGGGTTTAATCTCAATATTTAACACATTGTACATGTGTATTAAATAAACACCCAATAACAGAGATGGAGATGATCACTTGAATGAGCTCAATGTTTTGTACTGAAATGCTATTTTTACAGCACTGACAAGTGGCTAAAACCTTTAAATAGGGCTTATAATATCAGAATAATACAAAGTGTTATTTAGTTTGACGGCATTCTGCTATCAATCACAATTTAGACCATTAGTTTATACTAATTAATTTTAGCTAGATTGCAAAGAAAGCTCAAATCTGATATGAACCAGTCTCAAGTCTGCTTCCTAGGTAGAACCAGTACCGAATGTGTTTTTTTTAGAGGCACTGGATTGAGCTGGGGATCAAACCCGCAACCTAGCAACACTTGCGCCCCACTTTAAGACCATAATAATTCTACTTTCTTGATTCCAGGTGTAAATGAATCTAGCGCCATTTAAACAATAAAATTGCCAAAAAAGTTGTAATTGATCTAGAGCATATTATTCTAAACATTGACCCTCCAGAATAGAAGTAAGCATAATATGACCTATTGTCTAAACTTTCATTGCATTAAGCATAATTTGACTACCATACTCCATTATCAAATTAAATCCCAGACACAGTTTGACTCTTGACCCCATCAATGACATTGACTTTGAACTCTGTAAATGTTATGCATACCTTTGCCTCCATGATGGCCTGCATGGTGTGGGTGCTGGCAGGTTGTTGTTTAAGTTGTACCTCCGCATGCTCTATTTTGTCCGACAGTTTACTGTTACTCTGTAATAGCAAAAAGTTAACACTTAACATACTAAGAGCTTATACAATTTCAACAGTCACTCCCGAATTACGAACTAATTAAGAACTACCTGATAATGAGCAGTTGACCCCTTAACCTTTATTTGTTGTGTTTTTATCAATGTGGTCTATAAGTATTAAAGAATTGCTGCAGCTGGTAGTGAGTTTCCATGGCCACAAACCTTTACATACTGACCTTTATCTATCACCTACTGACCCCAAAATATCATGAAAGGGCTATGAAAGTTAGTGACTTACATAAATTAAAAGTTTTGTGAATGTGGCAATAAAACACTAATGATAAGTTGAGATTACAGTATGTATTTACATTGTAATCAGGTCATGGTTACCGGGACCTTTGACCTATTTACCTAGAATATGAGGTCATACAACCAATGTAGTGAATTTAATTAACTATAACAGGTTTGTTAATGGGGTTGCAGCTAGTGATGAGTAACCATGATCAGTCTTTTCCATGTTTGGTCCACTGTGACTTTTAGCCTATGTGAAATATAAACAAGTCCGCAGGGTAGAGTTTATTAAGTGCGACTGCAGTGTGTGATGCAAGGTGTTTATGTTGCTGCAGAGGACAGATAAGCCAAATCATGGTGACCTTGATCTTTGGCCTTTTGTAGAAAACATGAAGACAGTATATTACACTGAAAGGACATAAAATCAAGATCATTAATTGGCAATAGAAATGTTAATGTCAAACTGTTTTAACATTATCATATTAGCGCTTTCAAATGGTAATATCAACAATTTATTCTTAATATTGAAAAAAATCTTCTTATTTTTTTTTACAATTGCTAGATCAGTGTTTAAAACTTGAAAATAGAATTTTGAATAAAAATATTTAAAGAGGCCACATTATTCTTGGTTATAAAGTCCATAAATTTGTTTTAAATTTAACAATATACCGGTAAACCCTTTGAAGGCAGGGGGTGTGGGGACAACAAGTTATTCACTATGAAAATAAACCGCTTTAAGGTTTCCTCTTCCTATTCTATTTCCATATTTCTATTCATAAAATGAAGAATTTTTGCTTGTCAAGTATTCCATTTATGATATTATTTATTTTGTCTATTTACATAATTATATACCAGCCATTTTAGTGCTTACTTTGTATAGAAAGTTATTGATCTTGGGATGAAGTAAAATCAATATTAAATACGTCTATGTACCACCTTAATATAATTAAAATACTTACTTCCTTCAAATCTGTTATCTCCCTTGCCTTTTCTTCCAAACTCAGCTGGAGTGCACTTATTTGTTTTAAGTCCTGTGCTTTCTGCACCTTACACTTTTCCAACTCCTTCGTAGTCTCCTCAATCTTCTCCACTGCCAGTCCCTTACTTTGCAACATTTCTAAAAGTTTCTTAATACTCTCATCCCTTGCAGTAAGAGTCTGTTTTTGCGTCTCTAACCGCAGCTCCATTTCGTCAACAGTTTTTCGTAAAATCTTAACTTCCCTAGTTTGACCGTGAAGGCCTTTCTTGAGGCTCTCGTGCTCTTCCTTTGTGATGGAGTTATGGCCGTCATGCTGTGAATGTAGCCGGGACTCGAGATCTCGAATGGTGCTGTTTAATTTCTGGAAAGAAGTAAATGAAAATGTGGAGACATTTATTGGTACTTAATTGCATACACATGTAGTCAGTGTTATGTCCCACAGGGGACACAGTTATTGTAACAGGTTGAATAATTGTGTCAATATCAATATTTTCCCTTTTTTTTCTGTTTTTATATTATAATGTCAAGTTTTTACTATTTCTTTGTCTTGTCATATTAATGTCAATGATTTAAAAAGCAAGCACACCAGTACTTAGTTAATTCAATTATTCAATTTTTTTATGTCTTTCAATGCAACTATTTTTTAAATGACAACGTTTCATCCCGACATAGTATTTTTCATTCAAACAGAGCCTCTTTTCATTCTGAAATGGTCTCTTTTCATTCTAACATGGTCTCTTCATTCTGACATGGTCTCTTTTCATTCTGACATGGTCTCTTTTCATTTTAATATGGTCTCTTTTCATTCTGACATGGTCTCACTCACTTTTCATTCTAACATCTCCTTTCATTCTGACATGATCTCTTTTCATTCTGACATGGTTTATTTTCATTATGACATAGTCTCACCCTCTTTTCATTCTTTCATCTGTTTTCATTCTGACATGGTCTCTTTTCATTCTAACATCTCTTTTCATTCTGACAGTGTCTCTTTTATATTCTGACATGCTTTATTTTCATTCTGACATGGTCTCATTCTCATTTCATTCAGACATGGTCTCTTTCATTCTGACATGGTCTCTTTACATTTGGTTGTGTATACAAAATGGCGTCTTCAAATAAAGTCTGTGAAAGGGTTTATTACTGTTTCGTTTATTGCACATATTTTTCAACAAGTGTCCTTTCATTTAATAGTTATAATTATTCTACATATTTCTTAAGTATCAAAGAGGTCAATGAATATATCCTATTAGTAGGGCTTCTAAAATTCCAAAATGAATCGGTCCAGGGTTTTTATTGCCATAAGAATCACGCTATTTTCTTTTTAAAACCACTGTATATTATGCCCATGCATGTATATATACTCCACCCACCGCACAATTTTATTAATTCGTTTATTTTTCATGCTATCTGCATTTAATTTAACTAAACATTTCTAAATATGTACATTTTTATTACTGACATCATGTATTCTCCTTTATATGAACCAGATTCAATCAATTTCACACCAAAAATAGGTTCAGGATGTAAACCGGAAGTATTGTGTATACCTGATATAGCCTCAGTTAGTCTTGAGTCTATTCCACATTCAATGCTTTTAACATGGTCAGAAGCACTTTTCATTGAATGTGACATTTAAACAGACTAGCCAATAGCAGTATTATTCTCACTGAACTATATATGAATATATGTTAATATGTGTACTACCACATTCAACTCTGCCTCCTATTATATTATTATCAATTCATTAAAAAAACATTCACATCTAATGCAAATATTTAAAATGGAATATAAATACTTATTGACGAAATCTTATTTTAAGTGAACACAAACAAACTGCACAATTCCATTGCATGTATTGAACGAAACAACACGTTTGCTGTCGTGTCTTTGATGACTGTGACGTCACAATGCATTGGCTAACATCAAAGGGATATTGTAAGGGTGAAACATACATAATTTCAAGTCCTTGAAAGTGTGACATGTTTATGTCGTCCTCGTTTCTTTTTGAAAGTTGGAGCATGTTGTTGGATTGTGAAGTTAGTAATATGGAGGAAATATATCAAATTAATGGGTAAGCCAAAGATATATAACCAGTATGGTAATTTTATATTAATTATTTAGTTCAAGTTATGTTGATGATGCACAGATTTGTACATTGTGAACAACCATTTTTCCAAACATTACGACTAACGCAAAGAATTCCGGTCCGACATCAAAATAAAATTGGTCCAGATTTGATCACTTTCCTTAATTAATGTCATTAATATTATAATTAAAGTCATTGATAAAAAAACTCAAACGAACAAGTAATACTGCACGTTTTCAAATATTTTAATGACGCAAACAATTTTCGGTCCCAAAGTCCCTGGACTGAGCTTTTACCACTTGAAAAAAAAAGAGACACAAGCAAACAAGTTAACATAATTATTATGGCTAGCGGTTTAACAAAGAAATTACGGACACAAACACAGCCGTTTTGATGAATCAACAGAGCGTGTGGCCGCTGATCACACATTGAAGGCATGTTACGTAGCAATAGACTCTTCTGAAAAGCTCCCCTACTATTGGTTATGGCTTAGCAAAATTGACCTCCTGTCGCACAGCTAATGACAAAACAATCGAATGATATTGCAGCAAGGCATATTTCACAGTTCAGTAAAGCATGTAAAGGGCAATTTTACACAACTGATAGAAAATATCTGGACTGATATTTTATTAAATTTTGAAAAGAAAACCGGATTTGAACAGTAGAAATTGGTCAAAAACCAAAATCTGGCGATTTTAGAAGCCCTGCTTATTAGGTTCATTGAGCTCACCACAAACGGGTTCGACATTAAGTGCTTTGATCCCCTGCCATGGGTGATGACCTATAGCAAAATACTTTATCTATGTATGCTTAGTACGAATTTTACTCAGGAGTTCAAGCATGATCTGTATAAGTTGTAAAAACTTGTACCATTTCTTTTACAATCTATTTCAAAATTAAATAAAATAAGTTTAAAGCTGTCCAGTGTATAACTTGCAGGAAAAATTAACTTGTCCCTCTAAACCATACCATGACATCGGCAACAGAATAAATAACTGTTATTTCTATCCCAGAGTTTCAGATAAAACATTTCCAGACACAGTAATCATTTTGATTAATGACCGTAACAAAAAAATTGATTTCAAATGACTTCAGTTTACTATTTTTATTCTCTAATCTAAAATATCTGGCTGTCAATTCATCATTGAACACAGCCGTCAAAATAGTACTGACTTCAATGTTCAGTGATTTTTACGTATTGTAAAACACTTTATTAGTGAAAACTTTATATTCGCTATTATTCGTGAGTTTTAACAGGAATTCAAAAATTTCGCTAAAAGTTACAATCGTGTCCACTGTCCGAATGTTCACAATATCCAAATAAAAAGAGCATCGCAAGCGGTTACAGACGCTCGTCTTTTTTCCAAATCTATTAACATAGGTCAAAATCAGTGAAGTAAACTTTTTAAACTTGATGGTGATTAGTTTAAAAAATCAATACTATTACTGAAAAAATAAAAAAGATATAAAAAAATCACCAAAAAAAATAGTGATGTCAAAGAACAGCGTTAACTCGACTATTCTAGCCTTGTTGATCACAGAACAAAATATTATAATGTACCATCAGAAAAACAGATATATCTGTATGAATGAAACCATCTTTCATATTTGCAAAATAGTAGATACATGTGTGTGCATTAATAGGACTATTACGGCAGAATATACACTATGTCTATGTCTGGCTAAGGCTAGCTAGCCAGTACTTAAGCTGAAAAGTATTTAATTTAATTCTAAAATCTGGGTGTGGATGTGGGGGGTGTACATGCTAAAGTTTAATAAACAGGACAGTTTACTTTAATACAATAAAAAAGAAGTTGGAGGAAGAGCGTGTCTTGGGGTTGGTAACAAAGTTGAAAAGGTACAGTTTATTTACTTCAATACACAACAAAATTTTTAAGAAAACAATTAGAGGGGGCAGAATAGTATTAAATTTAAAACAAATCAAAATTTAAATAAAAAAGGGGAAAAAAATGGGGGGGGGGGGGATGTCCTTGGGGTCAGTAACAAAGTTGAAATGGGGCAAAGTATTTAATTTAAAACAAAACAACATTTAAAAAATTAAAATAAAAAAATGGGCAGGGATGGGGGTTGGGTAAGTGGAGGGATGAGGGTCTTTGTGTTGGTAACAAAGTTGAAATGGGGCAGAGCATTTGATTTAATACAAAACAATGAATGAATGAATGAATGAATGAATGAATGAATGAATGAATGAATGAATAGGGTTTTACGGCATACCAACACATTATAGGTTATTCAACGCCAATAGGAAGGAAGATTTCAGGTTCACTCTACATGTACAAAAACAACAAATTAACATACAGATTAAAAAAATACATCAACAAATGAATATGCAGAATGAACCTAGAACCTTGATACCTGCAGAACTGCAGAGTTTCAGCAAATTCTATCGTATTACTCAATTAGTTGCTTCTTACGACATGCCTAAGCCACAGTGATCCTATTCTTGCCATCACTCATGGCTCCCTGGAACCACACAGTGGTTGATAATTTAACCACAATAGTGAACATGACAAAAAAATGATAAAATAAACATGGCACCTATTCAGAGGATTCCTACCCCTCTGCAGAGATCAACAGTGATTCTATTCCTAGCCGGAACCACACAAGCTTAATACAAAACAAAAAATAAAAAAAATAAAATAAAAATGGGGGGGGGGGGGGGGGGGGGGAGGTTCTTTAAGTTTGTAACAAAGTTGTTGAAATGGGGCAGTGTGGCAGAGAAAAAAAATGGGCAGCAAGGTAGGGGTCTTGGTTGGGCTCGGGCAGGAAAGTCCACTAAATAGGTCAAGATCAGTGATGTAAACTTTTTTAAGTTGATGGTGGTCAGCTTACAGAATTTATAGTATTACTGAAAAATAAAACTGATTGAAAAAAAAACAAAAAAAAACACTCAGGTTTTAAAGCCCAAATTATGGAAATTTATGTTAGTTAGCTATATACATTGTTTCTTCAACATAATATAAATGTGTTTATGAAGTTTAGTCATCAAAACATAAGTAGTTTGTTCAGAAACAGAGAAAATGCTGAGCTAAACATAAAACTTTAACCAAAGGTTTAAGAGCCGAAAGTATGTAAATTTAGGTAAGTTAGCTATAAACATTGTTTGTATAACATGATACGAATGTGTTTATGAAGTTTAGTCACCGTAACATGAGTTGTTTGTTCAGAAATATAGAAAAGGCTGAGCTAAACATAAAACTTTAACCAGCGGAAGACGACGATGACACCGACGATGACACCGACGATGCCAGGGTCATGACAATAGCTCTTCATTTTTTAAAAAAGACGAGCTAAAAATGAATTTCAGGTAGTTTCACATTTAAAACGCCGCGATTTCAACATTTTGCAAAAAAAAATCTAATAGGACAAATCAGAGTAAATTTGCAAAATAAAGTTTTTAACACAAATTTAAAGGAAAGGCCAAATTGATTTTATTTGCATTAAAACTTGAACCAAATGTTACAAATCATCTTAAATATTCAATCTTAAAATACATAAGCAATCTACACACAGATTTTACTTCTTAATGGTTATTTATTTATTCATCGTCTTATACTTTCGACAAGTTTTTATTCAGCACCTAATTCCCAGAAACTTACTGTACTGCTTACTCTGGAAATAAATCACAAATAATGACTTTCGGATAATGTCTGCATTCCAGAAATGAGATCACTTACCCCACCAACAGAACTTTGTTAATCAAATTCTCATTATGGAGAACTTATGGAGAGGCAATGTAGTCATAAAGGTGTTAGGATATTTCTGTCAGAATAACTGGGTTTCTAAATTCATTGTTTTTATTGTTTTTTAATAGGGTTTAACAAAAAATAACAGTTTTTTATAATAATGGCTTATCTAACTTTGCTGGTCACAAGAATGAACATCCCAAAATGAATCCCAGTAAAACTTATGTCATATTAAAGTTTTTGGAGCAAGCTGGACTCAAACCCACGACCTCAGCTAAGACATTTAAGAGATCTTGAGACAGCATCTGAGGTCACTCGGCCATAAATGACTCTATAACAATAAATTCAATATTCTATACTCAGTTGAGACATTTAAGAGATCTTGAGACAGCATCTGAGGACATTCGACCATGAATGACTCCATAACGTTAAATTCAATATTCTATACTCAGTTGAAAGATTTAAGAGATCTTGAGACAGCATCTGAGGTCACCCAGCCATGAATGACTCCATAACGTTAAATTCAATATTCTATACTCAGCGAAGACATGACAGCACTCAGTTGAGACATTTAAGTGATCTTCAGACAGCATCTGAAATCACTCGGCCATGATTGACTCCATAACGTTAAATTCAATATTCTATACTCAGTTGAGACATTTAAGTGATCTTGAGACAGATCTGAAATCACTCGGCCATGAATGATTCCTTAACGTTAAATTCAATATTCTATACTCAGTTGAGACATTTAAGTGATCTTGAGACAATATCCGAGGTCACTCGGTCATGAATGACTCCATAACGTTAAATTCAATATTCTATACTCAGTTGAGACATTTTAGTGATCTTAAGACAGCAACTGAGGTCACTCGGTCATGAATGACTCCATTACGTTAAATTCAATATTCTATACTCAGTTGAGACATTTAAGTGATCTTGAGACAGCAACTGAGGTCACTCGGTCACGAATGACTCCATAACATTAAATTCAATATTCTATACTCAGCTGAGACATTTAAGTGATCTTGAGACAGCAACTGAGGTCACTCGGTCATGAATGACTCCATAACATTAAATTCAATATTCTATACTCAGCGAAGACATTTAAGTGATCTTGAGACAGCAACTGAGGTCACTCGGTCATGAATGACTCCATAACATTAAATTCAATATTCTATACTCAGCTGAGACATTTAAGTGATCTTGAGACAGCATCTGAGGTCACTCGGTCATAAATGACTCGTTAACGTTAAATTCAATATTCTATACTCAGTTGAGACATTTAAGTGATCTTGAGACAGCATCTGAGGTCACTCGGCCATGAATGACTCCATAACATTAAATTCAATATTCTATACTCAGTTGAGACATTTAATTGATCTTGAGACAGCATCTGAGGTCACTCGGCCATGAATGACTCCATAACATAAAATTCAATATTCTATACTCAGCTGAGACATTTAAGTGATCTTGAGACAGCATCTGAGGTCACTCTGTCATGAATGACTCGTTAACGTTAAATTCAATATTCTATACTCAGTTGAGACATTTAAGTGACCTTGAGACAGCATCTGAGGTCACTCTGTCATGAATGACTCGTTAACGTTAAATTCAATATTCTATACTCAGTTGAGACATTTAAGTGATCTTGAGACAGCATCTGAGGTCACTCGGCCATGAATGACTCCATAACATTAAATTCAATATTCTATACTCAGCTGAGACATTTAAGTGATCTTGAGACAGCATCTGAGGTCACTCTGTCATGAATGACTCGTTAACGTTAAATTCAATATTCTATACTCAGCTGAGACATTTAAGTGATCTTGAGACAGCATCTGAGGTCACTCTGTCATGAATGACTCGTTAACGTTAAATTCAATATTCTATACTCAGCTGAGACATTTAAGTGATCTTGAGACAGCATCTGAGGTCACTCGGTCATGAATGACTCCATAACGTTAAATTCAATATTCTATACTCAGTTGAGACATTTAAGTGATCTTGAGACAGCATCTGAGGTCACTCGATCATGAATGACTTCATAACATTAAATTCAATGTTCTATACTCAGTTGAGACATTTAAGTGATCTTGAGACAGCAACTGAGGTCACTCGGTCATGAATGACTCCATAACATTAAATTCAATATTCTATACTCAGTTGAGACATTTAAGTGATCTTGAGACAGCATCTGAGGTCACTCGATCATGAATGACTCGTTAATGTTAAATTCAATATCTATACTCAGCTAAGACATTTAAGTGATCTTGAGACAGCAACTGAGGTCACTCGGTCATGAATGACTCCATAACATTAAATTTAATATTCTATACTCAGTTGAGACATTTAAGTGATCTTGAGACAGCATCTGAGGTCACTCGGCCATGAATGACTCCATAACGTTTAATTCAATATTCTATACTCAGTTGAGACATTTAAGTGATCTTGAGACAGCATCTGAGGTCACTCGGTCACGAATGACTCCATAACATTAAATTCAATATTCTATACACAGTTGAGACATTAAAGTGATCTTGAGACAGCATCTGAGGACATTCGACCATGAATGACTCCATAACGTTAAATTCAATATTCTATACTCAGTTGAGACATTTAAGTGATCTTGAGACAGCATCTGAGGTCACTCGGTCATGAATGACTCCATAACATTAAATTCAATATTCTATACACAGTTGAGACATTTAAGTGATCTTGAGACAGCATCTGAGGACATTCGACCATGAATGACTCCATAACGTTAAATTCAATATTCTATACTCAGTTGAGACATTTAAGTGATCTTGAGACAGCATCTGAGGTCACTCGGTCATGAATGACTCCATAACATTAAATTCAATATTCTATACACAGTTGAGACATTTAAGTGATCTTGAGACAGCATCTGAGGACATTCGACCATGAATGACTCGTTAACGTTAAATTCAATATTCTATACTCAGTTGAGACATTTAAGTGATCTTGAGACAGCATCTGAGGTCACTCGGTCATGAATGACTCCATAACATTAAATTCAATATTCTATACACAGTTGAGACATTTAAGTGATCTTGAGACAGCATCTGAGGACATTCGACCATGAATGACTCCATAACGTTAAATTCAATATTCTATACTCAGTTGAGACATTTAAGTGATCTTGAGACAGCATCTGAGGTCACTCGGTCATGAATGACTCCATAACATTAAATTCAATATGCTATACACAGTTGAGACATTTAAGTGATCTTGAGACAGCATCTGAGGACATTCGACCATGAATGACTCCATAACATTAAATTCAATATTCTATACACAGTTGAGACATTTAAGTGATCTTGAGACAGCATCTGAGGACATTCGACCATGAATGACTCGTTAACGTTTAATTCAATATTCTATACTCAGTTGAGACATTTAAGTGATCTTGAGACAGCATCTGAGGTCACTCGGTCATGAATGACTCCATAACATTAAATTCAATATTCTATACACAGTTGAGACATTTAAGTGATCTTGAGACAGCATCTGAGGACATTCGACCATGAATGACTCCATAACGTTAAATTCAATATTCTATACTCAGTTGAGACATTTAAGTGATCTTGAGACAGATCTGAGAACACTTGGCCATTGATGACACCACAATATCTGTTAAATTCAACATTATGTAATCAATTGTTGATGGTTTTGTACATAAGAAGTGACCTAGATTGTTTCTTGATCCTTAATACATGTACTATGATTTTGAGTGACATCTTACTTGTAATTTTGTGTTTATTTACAGCAGTATCACCTCCAATGTACATACATATATTATTAACTGTAAATAATTATATTTGTTTTTTTGTTGTTGCTGTTGTTGCTTATTTTGTTGTTACAGATGAAGAGATATATTTACTTTCTTGATTTATTTTGTATATATATAATTATATATAATTGTTTTAATCAAAAAGACTTTCAAAGGATTGCTTAAAAAAACTAAAAAAATGATATATATATATTATGTAGTTATCATATTTCACATACAATCAATTTGCTTGCAATGCTTAAACTGTTTTAATTTGTTTTGATAATGTATTTTGTAAATAATATAAAAATGTATCATAAGAGAACCTCATTATTTTAGGAAGATTATTTTCAAATTAATTGGGCTACCCTCTTTAAATAAAGACTTCCATTCCATTCCATTCCATTCAGTCCATTCCACAAATTCATTAAATCATGATCTTGTTATTGGCTGACAACTTGCTGCAAAGCCACTTTACCCCCAACATTCGTAAAACTCCACTTGCCAGAGTCGCATCACTCTACCTGGTACAGAAAGCTTTATGCCACCTGGAAATCATTTTCCATGGTTCCAACGATTTTCTTTTACCATATTATTTTATATTCCAGAAACTTTTATGCTTGTAATATACCAGCTTGGTTTTTGTGGCATTTACACTATAGCGCCATAGCCTCACTTAGCAAGAAGGCAGTTGCCTCTTCGATATTTTCAGAAATTAAAGAAAATTAATTATTAAAGCATCTTTTTTGCATAGTCTTGTTATGAGAGAAAAAAATGAAAGAAGATCTATCTGAAAACTTAATTATAAGTTTATTTTTAAGTTGTAGTCAGTTTTCATAGTGTCGATAACCGTCTTATTTAATCATATGACAAAAATTATTGTATTCTTATTGGGGCCGCATTTTTAACTGCGCCCGGACTTCAGTAGTTCAGAAGATGAATGCCCTCCTCAATTTCGAATGTCTGGCTACAGCCCTGAGCTTAATGTATGTGATTGTGTTTCAGCCTATTTATTTTTGGATGTGAACAAAATTCGTACAAAAAAACATAAAATTGAAAGAAACAATTACACTGTCTGACTGGCATTCAAAGTCATTTTTCTTTATGGTGTAGCCTTCAGATTCTTCACTTGCAATTAAAATGTCCTACAAATTTCTGCAACTATATGTTTGAGTAGTTTCTTCTATTGGTTTGTTACCATTCCTGAAATGTATATTTCACTCCCTGAAAATGGAATTATGTCCCTTTAATTGTAATAACTAGAAAAAAATAAACTGTTTGCAGGACCTAATATTGTTTAATTGTTTTTTTAAAACAGTTTACCGCTATTGACGGAACAATAAGTGTACACAATCATGTTATAGTTGGTGAACAAACCCACAATGGAATCTGAAAAGTGACAGCACAAATTCTCATGAATATTACACACAACTCAATATCAATGAAAACAGAACAGCTCCAGTTGAGCCCAGCTCAGTCAGTAGTGCATTTAACTGTCAATCCAGGTGACTGGAGTTCAAATCTCCACTCAGCCACAGTTGCTGTGACATCGCATTGTCATTCTTCTTTCACCACTGATTCAACTGGAAAATGTTATCATTTATTTGTGGAAATGGAAATACTTGAATATGACTAACCTTCTAGGATCTCAGGAAAGAGTGATTAGGTATATTGATCGTCTGTTAGCCCTCGATGGCATAAAAATGATGTTAAATACTCAAACAGAACAGCTATAAAAATGACTTGTAAGAAACTGACATATTTTACTCTCAAGGCATTTCATATACCAGTGTTATTTTTCAACATAGCTTCCTTCTAAGCACTTAGCCGATCGCTTCTCAAGGTCACTTATGCCAGTTTTATACATGGCTACTTCCTGCTCCCCCACACCACCCTTGAATGTCACGCCTTGTCAAGTTACAATGGCTGCTTTCAGGGAATCTGTCTACAAGTTTCTGCCATTTACATGCATGCACCATTATCACCTAGTGAGACAAATTACACATATCTAAGGAGCCTTCTCAAGATTTTTTATTTGCGCCTCCAGAGACAGCAGATCGGATATCCAAATAATAAAAAAGCTGTTTTGTCCACGCCTGATTTTATCAGGCTATATAATCATCAGACCTTGCCCATAACGATATTATCTGTTTTCAAACCTTAAGAAATTCTCACAGAGACAAGAGAGTTAATGATGATGATGATGATGATGATGATGATTATGATGCTGATGATGTTGATCTGACCCATTCCATTCAAGGAATGATTATAACATTTTGGCCTTCTACCAATAACTGGCCAGTCAAATGATAAGATCTGAAATCTAAGATATCATATAGACCATCATCTAGACTTCCCCAACCAAATATAATCTCCATCTGATTAGACCAGACACTGATCTGTGAGATTATCATCTTTATCAATGTTTTACTTTAATCATAAAACATAAACCCGAATACCTCCCAGTAATCTACTAATCTAAATGTTTAACAGGGGTCACTCAGTATCCTTATATAAAGTGTCTGGCAAATTTTAAAAATTTCACGTCTTTTTCAGCATCAATGGCGAACATAAGATACAGTGCATATTCATTAGTTGATGTGTTTGTGTAATTCATCTGTATGCTAATTTCGACTAGACCAGCACCGCGGCATGGTCTAGTGGTAGAGCGTCTGCCTCGCATGCGGAAGGTCGTGGGTTCAATCCCCGGCCGGGTCATACCAAAGACTTTAAAAATGGTACTAGAAGCTTCCTCGCTTGATGCTCAGCATTTAGAGGAGAGTTCTACATCTGGTCGGCCCGATGTCAGTATAATGTGACTTGGTGAGGTATCATACCATGTGTCTGCAGCATGATACTCCAGTGTGACAACGCTTAGAATACTGTCTCAAGTAGACACCGTCAAGATATGACTGAAAAATTTTTGAAAGCGATGCTTAACACCATACAACAACAACAAAAAAATCAATTAGACTGCCATCTTGGTCAATATAACAGAAAAACACAATCAAGAAACATTATTTAGTTTAAACAATTTTAATATAAAGTTGTCATTGTCAGTTTAGCTCAGAGCTTAAATAAATCTCTTCTTATTTCTGAGTGTTCTTAAATTTGTAATGAGTGTTGTTATTGAGAGGCCATTGGGCTGAGCTCTGGATCAAACCTGTGACCTCTGACGTGAGCAACCATGACTGTCCACTGCACTAAGGATCATTTTTTATTTCCATTGTTAAAATTTTACAAACAGTATTAAAACATGGTTGCATATCCTTTAATATTGGCTTGTTAGCACAAAAAGGTACCAAGTGCATTCTTAGTTTACAAAATATACAAACTTAACGCTTTTTTGCATTAGGCCATACTAAATCAATTGCTGGATTATCATCCCTGCCTGCCCCTATTTTTTTTTAATTACCACCCCCCACCACTTTAAGAAAAATTTGGATGAGAATCTAGTAATTAATTAGAATGGCCTGAATACAGCTATATATTAGTTTCATTATAGCATGGAGGCTATCTCGGGACAGAAAAAAATACATTTATTGTTTCTTCTTAATTTTGTGTCTGTCTGTCTCTCATTGCATCATCCCAAATGACCTCAGTATTGATTCAATGATGTGTAACCTATATTCCCAAATGAATGTCAAAACAGCATATTGATGCGTACGCTGCAATTTTGCACCCAAAACTGAACTAACTCTGCATTCTTCAAACCTATCATATAATCATAGTGGAATGTCACTGCAGCCATTATCATACTGATACTGTACATAACGTAGCGATGCAACATGGAATAAATCCCATCTCACAAACGTTTACCATTCATGAACAAGAAACAGAACATGTCAGTCTGAATAGTGACTGCAACATGGAACACTATTTAAAATTCCAGGATCGATCATCATTGATTTGAATCTAGATATGAGGATGAAGTCAGGAGGCTAAAAATCTGAGTGTCACTGACAGTCAAGTAAATAAAGAGAAAAACAGGATGAAGAGGCAGACATTAGCCATGTCGAACAGTTAATTACAGGATATTACATTTGACCAAAAGGCAGACAGCCAGGATTTCTAAATGAGACACTGTGCTATCAACTTCATCAAATTCCAAGTCCCCCCTCCACCAGCCAGCCAAATACTGTCAATCTAAAATCGGCATAATTCCTAAAAAATAACAAGATCCAAGATTAATGTGGTGAGAATGAGAAGCAAGTGGTCAGTAAATGTCGGACAGCACATTAAACCACCTGGCTGGAGAGGACCCTTGGACAAGACAAAGATGTTTTGTATAACATACATGTAATAAATATGGAAAAGTTGTGTAAATCATGGTAAAGTAATGAATGAATTAATATTTAGTGTCATTTTTATGCTATTGGAAGCTAAAAGATCAGTTAACCGAACCACTTGTTCCTAGAATCCTGGAAGATTAACTGTTACTCATACATACCCATCTCCACAAGTAACTGATAACTTTCCCACTTGAATCAATGGTGAGAGGCGAATGATAATGAAGACGAAATGTTGTGTATCAATCATCATGGAGACTGTTACCAAGGGATTCCAACTTGTGTCCCCTAGAATGATAGTCAGACATGATACTGACTGAGCTAACCAGGCGCAGTGATAAAATATTCCTATTCAAATGTAATAAGAATATGCAAATGTCCACTTTATTTCAACAATTATCCATAAACACTGCATGATTACAAGGTCAGTTGTAACAGATGGAGGGACATACAGACAGGACCATTAAAATGTCTTTCCTCTTTTCCTTAAAACAGCAATGGTCTAAGGCATCTGCCTCAAATGCGGAAGGAGGTGGGTTCAATCTCCTTCAGGGTCATACAAAATACCTGAAAAAATGGTACTAGAAACTTTCCCCTTGGCACTTAGAGCATAGTTCCAGGTATATACGGCCCGGTGTCAGTATAATGTGACTGGGGAGGGTATCATACCATGTGTCTGCGGCATGATACTCCAATGTGGCAGTGCTTAGAATACTGCCTCAAGCAGACACTGTAGTGATTTAACTGAAAAATTGTTGAAAGTGACCCTAAACACCATACAACAACAAGAAAGTTGGAAGACAAAATCCTGAAGCCTCCCAGCCAGCATCAAAGAAATAAAGGAAAATTGTATTTTTTTTAAAAACTTAATTACTTTACATTGATGATGAAACAAGTTCTTACAACTTAGACAAATCATGCTCAAAGTCTTTCTGGGCAGAACCAGTACTTAGCATATGCGGATAAAGTGTCTTGCTCAAGGACACTATAAACAGCCGTAGCTGAGAATCAAACCTATAATCCTGATCCTGGGTCCGATGCTCTAACTGGACCATATACTTCACACTCCAGCTAATCCAGCTAGCCTCAGTTTACCAAATATTATACCGGAGCATGGATCTATTTTAAAGTTAACAAAATATGGGCAAGATATCGTTTAAAACCCTGCATAGAGGGACGCCACAGAGGCTTTGTACTAATGAAATAAACAGTTTTATGGCAAAGTAACCAATACAATAAATCATACCGACAGCCATCAGCCAATTGTTATCACTGCAGTAAGAATGGTGGCAGACTTTTGGCTCACGCTGTTTCTACTACAGTGTTGTGTTCACCTATAATAATTAGGAGTGCTAACAGATGGTTTGCAGCTGAGGGATTCTTGTTATAAACATACTATCTTTCATCTGATTAATGGAACTTATAATAACCGAGTAATCAGGGGGTAATCAACACACTGCCTAGAACATGCCTGGCTATGAAAAAATATAATGCATGGCTTGAATTTTCATTTTTTGTTGCTTGCTTTTTGTGTGTGTGTGGAGTGGGGAGGGGGGTTATTGGTGGGTTGCATTAGCAACTCGCCAGTGTTTACACGTGGTCTAGTGGTAGACATCTGCGTCGCATTCGGAAGGTTGTGGTGACGATCCCCGGCCGGGTCATACCAACAACTTTAAAAATGGTACAAGAAGCTTCCTCGCTTGGCGCTCAGCATTTAGAGGACAGTTCTTGGTCTGGTCGGTCCGGTGGCAGTATAATGTGACCGGTTGGGGTATCATACCACTTGTCTGTGGCATGATACTCCAGTGTGACAGCGCTTAGAATACTGTCTCAATGAATGAATGAATGAATATGGTTTTACGGCGTACCAACACATTATAGGTTATTCGACGCCAACAGGAAGGAAGATTCCAGGTTCACTCTACATGTACAAAAACAACAAATAAACATACAGATTAAAAAAAAATACATCAACAAATGAATATGCAGAATGAACCTAGAACCTTGATACCTGCAGAACTGCAAAATTTCAGCAAATTCTGTTGTATTACTCAATTTGTCGCTTCTTACGACATGCATAAGCCACAGTGATCCTATTCTTGCCATTACTCATGGCTCCCTGGAACCACACAGGGGTTGATAATTTAACCACCATAGTGAACATGACAAAAAATGATAAAATGAACATGACACCCATTCGGAGGATTCCTACCCCTCTGCAGAGATCGACAGTGATTCTATTCTTAGCCGGAACCACACGGGCTATATACTGTCTCAAATAGCCACCGTCGCGATACGACTGAAAAATTGTTTAAAGCGATGCTAAAAACCATACAACAGTGTTTACATGTGGAATTTTGAAACTCAATCAAAAGTGTAAATACCTCAGAACTCAGTGTTCCAACACACCAAAAATATAGTGCAAAGAAATACCAAAAAGTACACAATGTTAATATATAAAGACAAACAAACCACTTAATTATTATATTAATTATATATTGTAACAAATTAACATCATGTACTTAGCTATGACAAAAAAATACAAGATTTTTTTTGCAGAGGGAAGCAGGATGATTTATATAATATAAAATAGTTTTACAATATGCACATGCTTACATATATATTTTTTGTTTAAATCCTCTACATGTAACTCTCTCAGAGCCCTAAAATTTTTCACCAAGTTTGACTCAAAGCAACAACCTAAGTGGTGAGAGTAAAGTGAACTTTTTTTGTTTTTCAATTTTTTTTACTTCCTTTGTATATATTTGTACATTCACATACAGTTTATAATTACATACACATTAAAGTGTTCTCCTAAGACATTTCCTTAGACCAATCAGCTACAATTATTAGAAGGTCCGTATGTTTTGAATCTAATTTTGTATGGCATGTGGTTAAAACAGGTGTAATGTTACAAACAGTAACCAAAAGCAATATATAACAAGTGTAAATAAAAAACAGCAGTTATAACAGACAAACAGCAGTAAAATTTATGGTACTAGATGACAAAACAGGTGTATATAACAAACAGCAAAATATAACAAATATATATAACAATTATTGCTATATAACAAATAAGAAACACAATGTATATAACAAACATCAGTATATTAGAAATGTATAAAAAAAAACATAGTAAATAACAAATTGTATATAACAAATATATATAATATACATGGATCTGATGAAGGTCGAGGTTGAGACTACAGATTATATCTTCAGCTAGCCATATGAAATACATGTATGGATTATTATATGAGAGAATCAACATGGGGGACATGTTAATTGAAAGACTGATTGGCTAATTGATAATTATGAGAAGAATGCTACTGAACAATCAATAACCCAATCTGAGGCAGATCAGGGATGTGGCTGAGCTATGAACCATGAACCGGTAATCAATCAACGGCAGACAATGACAGAATGGAGGGATCTTACCATATCTACATAGGAATCTGAATCACAACTTCCTCTTGCAGAAAATGAATGTGGTAAATTGTCATTTTCCACACATAACATGTTATATACTGGTATATGGCAAACAGTTTTTTTGTGGAGGATGACCTCAGATATCTATACAGGATATTATGTAGGACCACCCTCCTTTCATAAATAATTGTGTATTGTGTGCTTCATTAATTACACTTTATGTTACTCAGATTTATCTGCCATGAATATACTTTCAATATACCTTTTTTTCTTTCTTTTTTTTTTTGAATGGTGTTTAATGTCATTTTCAACACATTTCAGGTTATATATGGCATATCCAGTTTTTCTGGTGGAGGAAGACCTTAGACTGATTCAGACTGATTAGAACCACGGTCCTTCCGCAAGTAACTGGAAACTTTGTCACATAAAGTTTTTGGAGTGAGCGGGACTTGAACCTACAACCTTAGTTCAATATACCTAAATTATCTTTAATACTATAAAATATAATTGAAAGGGAATGGCTGTCTCTAATGTTGAGAGAACTTGTGGCCAGGTCCCTTTGCCTAAAATTGTACACATGACTTATATGCATAATATATACAAATCTAAAAAAATAATTGGCAAACTATCTCACAACTTTTTTTGTTTTACCATGCCTGGCTCGAACCCATAACCTCATCAGTGAGAGGTAAGTGATCTTGATTCATCGTCTTGGACCATTCAGCCACAGAGGACCTGTTCCAGGATATGAAACCAAGTAAAGAATTAGGCTTAAAACATGCTGTCCCTCCTCATTATGTTTATTAGGTCATGATTTGATGCAGACTTCTGTATTAAGTGGCACCAGGTCAGTAAAGTTTTAAGCAGTCAACTTGCCAACTTTTAAATCAAATTAAAGCTATTACTTAAAGGGACTCCAGGCAATGTTGGAATTAAATTTTACACAAACTCTCACATCAAATCTATCTTTCACCTATGGACATTTTAATCCATATATGAAAATATTAATCTCCAAATATCACTATCTAAGAAAGTAAAAACATCTTTTCACAAAACTAATGAAATAATGCAATTAAGTTTTTTAAATTAGAGTAAAAAATCTTAAAAGATATAAATGTATAGTGTTATTTTTTTAAATTTTTATCTACCAGAGCTCGACTTATTGAAGCTTGTCTCAAAACAATAGTTATAGGATAACTGAAACTGGACACGAATATGTATATATATATAATATATATAGAAAAGGATATAAAATACATGTTATGGTTAAGACGCTTGCCCTTGATAATGTTGTTGACCTTGAGCTATATATAGGTATATATGTGGAGTGGGTGGCCCAGTGGTAAAACAGAAGATCCAAGATCAGAGGGTCATGGGTTTGATATCCAGCCACGGCTATCAGTCATATCCTTGAGCAATGTCCTTGAGCAACACACTTATTTAAATATGCTTAATATTGGTTCTACACAGGAAGCCTTCTAGTGTGAATAGTCTTAGTTGTAAGACCCTGTTTCATAATTGATATAAATTAAATTAAAGTTTAAAACATGAAGATATAAGATTATAGCTTCAAGCACAGGTTATAACATACTGATAGTAATATTTTACATGCCTCACTTAGCAGAAGCTATGCAATATGGAAAATTAACTTAATTGACTTTTTTACTTTTTTCTCTTTTAGATGTTACAGCCAACTAACTGCGTATGTTTTTAATCATTATCTGCTCTAATAGAATCTGAGACATCAAGTGAAACTTTCATCTTACCTATAATTGAGAATTTGGCACTTGCCTTTCCAACAGTAGAAGAAAATCTAAACATTGAACATTCCAGGAAGAGATCAACCTGGCTTTGTGAACATGCAACACGCTTAATTTGCAGCGTTTTTTTTATAAAGTTATTATACTGAATTTATATAATCAATAAGCAGGATCCACCTACTATGGTACATATAGTGTAACTGTACATACAACATGCATCCAACCATCACACAACAAGATCCACCTTCACATAAAATGGATCAACCCACATTTACATTGATCTACCCATATACAACATGAATCAACCCACTTACAGAAAACATGAATTCACTCACCTAAATACAACATGGATTCACCAAGCCATATACAACATGAATCAACCCACTTACAAATAACATGAATCAACCGATATACAACATGAATCAACCCTATATACAACATGGATTCACCCACCAACATACAACATGGATTCACATGCATAACACTGATCCACCAACATCCAACAAAGATCAATTATCTGTATAGTACTAGGATACACATATGTATAACATATATCCACCTACAAACAACATATATCCACCTACATACAACATATATCCACCTACAAACAACATAAATTCACCTACATACAACATATATCCATCTACAAACAACATATTCCACCTACAAACAACACAGATCCACCTAAATACAACATAGATCCATCTACATACAACATATATCCATCTACAAACAACATAGTCCACCTAAAAATGACATAGATCCACCTACATACAACATATATCCATCTACAAACAACATAGTCCACCTAAAAATGACAAAGATCCACCTACAAACAACATTGATCCACCTACAAAGAACATATATCCACCTACCAACAACATATATCCATCTACATACAACATATATCCAATCCACCTACAACAACATATATCCACCTAAAAACAACATATATCCACCGACAAACAATATGGATCCACCTACAAACAACATATCCACCTACAACTAACATGGATCCACCTACAAACAACATATGTCCATCTACAAACAACATGGATCCACCTACAAACAACATAGATCAACCTACAAACAACATGGATCCACCTACAAACAACATAGATCCATCTACAAACAACATGGATCCACCTACAAACAACATGGATCCACCTACAAACAATACATATCCACCTACAAATAACATTGATCCACCTACAAACAACATATATCCACCTGCAAACAACATGGATCCACCTACAAACAACATAGATCCACCTACAAACAACATAGATCAATCATCTGTATAGTACTATAATCCACATATATATACAATATAGATCAACCTATAAACAACATAGATCCACCAACAAACAACATAGACCAACCTATAAACAACATAGATCAACCTGAAAAACAACATAGATCCACCTACAAACAACATAGATCAACCTAAAAATTACATATATCAACATACAAACAACATAGATTCACCTACAAACAACATGGATGCACCCAAGTGATACAATAAACATGTACAGCATGGATCCACCAATACAATAAAACCATAAACAAGACAGCCTTACAACAAACAGTGGCAAGTCAGGTAATTGACATAGGATAATGACCGGAAGATTTATAATCTGGTCTGGAATAACTGAGTTCTAAAACAAAAGGAAAAAAATCAAACAGGTTGTTAAACTGGAAACAGATTTAAAATAAATAAACAAATATGCAGGATGCTGTCTTTTAAACAAAAGTGAACTCTTTGTGTACTGTTTCATTGAAAACAAGCAAAAACATATAAGATCCAATATTAGCCTGAAAGTAGGTTGTAGTCTGATCAGGGTCTACTTTGTCTGTCACTCCCACCACTGTGCACACAAACAATCATTAATGGGGTATTATATATATTAGTGCTTCTAAATGACAAAAAATAATGTTGATAAACAAGGATGAAACATTTGTTTACAGAAAATGAAGTCTATATATGTATGAAACACATGTTCATGACATAATCAAATGTCAAACATCAACATTTCAAAACATCTGACATGGCAGTCATATAAGCAAACCTAAATACAAATAAGTACAAACATATAAATATTGGCTGCAAATCAGCACTTCTAGTTGTAAAAGTGTAAATGCTAGACTTTCTCCAATCAACTTGAAACACTACCACTATGCTAATGAGGTATGGTGAATTTGAATCCATGTGCAGACACTAAATATTTCCCCTTTATATGGGCAGGATAATATTAGTATCAGTTGCAGTCATGAAGTCTAATCCATACACATTTATGATAGAGAATAACATTTGCACGAGCAATATGGATCCCTAGCTCCATATTACAATAATCAATATGTCACCTATTATGGTATGAATGAGCTACAGTTGTCCTATTTTTGCCACCACTCATTTGGCACCTTGGAAACATATTTTGGGGATTACTTCCCTTCTGCAGTGAATACTGGAACCACGCAGGTGTTAAACATTTGACACCCTGGAACCATACAGGTTTACTTATCAAACATTTGACACCCTGGAACCACACAGGTTTACTTGTTAAGCATTTGACACCCTGGAACCACACAGGTTTACTTGTTAAGCATTTGACACCCTGGAACCACACATGTTTACTTGTTAAATATTTGACACCCTGGAACCACACAGGTTTACTTGTCAAATATTTGACACCCTGGAACCACACAGGTTTACTTGTCAAACATTTGACACCCTGGAACCACACAGGTTTACTTGTTAAGCATTTGACACCCTGGAACCACACAGGTTTACTTGTTAAGCATTTGACACCCTGGAACCACACAGGTTTACTTGTTAAGCATTTGACACCCTGGAACCACACATGTTTACTTGTTAAATATTTGACACCCTGGAACCACACAGGTTTACTTGTCAAATATTTGACACCCTGGAACCACACAGGTTTACTTGTCAAATATTTGACACCCTGGAACCACACAGGTTTACTTGTCAAATATTTGACACCCTGGAACCACACAGGTTTACTTGTCAAATATTTGACACCCTGGAACCACACAGGTGGAAAGTAAGCAAGACATGTTTAATGAATCCTACAATAAATGAATTCCTAGATTTTCATCCATATTTGTGTCAAAATAGGGGAGGGTGCAATTTTATTTGTTATTTTTCAGACATTAGAACAGTGTTGTATAAGTCGTGAAATGTTCTCTTGTCAAAAAAGTATGGCCCAGGGATCAACATTTATTCACTTGGTGGACCACAAAAAAATAAAACTGTAACTGTTTTTTTCCCCCAACAAAATAGAATTCTAGAAAATATTCTAGAACAGTACATTCTGTACATATCACAAAATATGTAACAAAAAGGAGAGAGGCAAGAGAAATATACCTTGTAATATGAATACATATGATAAAATATATTCATATTACAAGGCACTCCACAGGCTCTCTCCTTTTTGTTACAAATTAACATCAAATTACACCAAAACCTATTACTGCTCCATCTAGGTTTTCAACATATTTCTGTTTGACAATTCCCAGTATCCAAAGCTCTGCATCATGTATGGTTGATAAAGACCAAGTGAGTCATCACCTTAAAGATTTCTCAACATTAAACAATAGCCATTCAGCCAGGGGAGAACTCATTACTGCCTTTCCTTTTTTCTGTGTGCTCTATGACACATAAAATTTGTGTTGCATGTTTATGTATGCACATGTCAGATAAAATATGGCAACTGTATGAACAGTGGACAAATTTTAAGGGATATCACGAGAATGTTTATAATATAAATATTGATTTTACATAAATGTTTAGACGTCCAATAACAAATATGAATGTGTAACTATATGTATATCCGAAGATATTATTCTCCAAGAATTACTGCCTGGAAATTTGTATTCGAAAATGTGTATGTTTTAAACTTATTCACGTTACATCAATTGTGAAGTAAGATCTTACAACTAAAATAGGGTTTGATTGAAGTCTTCCTGGGTGGACCAGTACTAAGCATAAATGAGGATAAAGAGTTTTACTCAAAGACACTACACATTGCTGTGGGGAAGATCAGAGTATTCAAACCGATGATTTCCCTCTGATCCTGAGTACGATGCTCTGTCACATGACCATGCACTCAACAATACCTTTCAACCATTAGTCAGGATGACACATCTTCCAAATTAACAAATGAAATTAAGGGTCTGCAGTCAAACTGGGATATTTATATTTCATATTAGGGTCTTTTGTGGCTTAGTTATCAAAGGCACTGTCTCAAGATCATTTACCTGATATTGCCAAGTTCATAAGTTCGAGCCCTGCTCATGTCAGAAAGTTAGCCAGTTACTTGCGGAAGGATAGTGGTTCTACTCATAGGTATGCGTATGCATATGCGTTGCTTTGTCACTACTATAAAATGTAGATCTATGTCTAAAAAAACACAAGATAACTATACAATGTTATCCAAAATTTTTTATTTTTTATTAAATTCATATTATGAAAATTTATCAAAGAATTGATTATCATATATCCTTTTAAGCAAAATGCTGATTTGATTTAATATAGAGATTTTGAACACAAGTATGGTGAATATAACATTACTCCCAATAGAGAGATCTCTGCTCTAACATGTATTGATTGCTGCAGCATATTGTCTGTAAACAACAAACAGACAGAAAACCCTAAAAAACAGACTTGCAAGTAGCAATAAAACATCAAAATGTATTTGGAGCTTTCTTATGTAAACCTCAAGCCCTGCATGTGTGTGTACAGGAGAATGATGATGTAAAGCAGGTGGTTGGTAAATGTAGTTCCTCAATTGTTTACCGTAATTATTAATATAGCATAAATAGTTTAACTTGACAGAATGTTGGTATGCCATGTAAGCTACAAGTAGGTAATACTTTAACGCAACTGCATTCATACAGAATTTGGTTGAAATAACTGATGCAACAAGGATTCATTCCAAGTTAAATTGATCAATATCTAATTTTCATGCCTAGAGTCATTCTTCAAAAATGGTTTGTTTACTGTGCTCCAACCCAGTATTTTTCATGTGGGTAGGCAGGTAGCTAATTCTTTTTTTTGTCAGATTTTGATTTTACATTTAGTCATTTTAAACAAAATAAGGACAGAAAACCTAAAAAAAAAATCAACGCTTTGAAAGTCAATAAAAAAGTTAGATTAGCTGCAATTTTGAGTGAGTAGATAGGAGCATGGCAAACAATTTCTTATTTAAAAACAGCCTTTAGAAGACTTTAGGACTCCGACTCATATATCAAACATTTAAAATCAAATAATGTCACTTCAAGAAGCAAAGTACTAGATCTATATTTATTGTTTTAATAAATATTTAACAGATATAATGTTTGAATGTTTAAAAATTGCAGTTTTTACCATAATTTAATGTTAACAAGTTCTTTAAATTTTTGAGTTGGAATCCAACTTTCAGACCCATAAGAACCTGTTCAGAATGATTTATATCCCTGCACATTCTGAGTAAAATATTATTTATTGTTGTTTTTTCATAGTTATTGCTTTTCATCTATGTGCTTTAGTTTGAATGTCATCTTAATGCCTAATCACTGTTTCCTGGAAATTTAACCAATGCTTTTTACGCACACCCATTTCCGCAAGTAACTGATAACTTTCCCACTTGATTCAGAAGTGAGAGAAAAATTACAATGAGATGCAATGTTGTTATAAATCATCACCAAGACTGTGACCAGACTTGGATTTGAAATTACAACCTCTGGATTGATAGTCCTACATGCTACAAAGAAATTTAACCTGGCTTGGCTTTGCCATGGAAAAAAATTGGGGCAAAAAACATTTGTTCTTTAATAAAGGTCTTACCTTTGAAAATTGTAAGGTCCATGTGGACACTTTTATTAGGGATTAATGGGTACTCTGGATATATTATAAAATATAACTTTATTCTTTTATTTGAAATGGAATACTTGATAGGCCAGTTTTTAAATTCCTTAACATTCCATCATCAGGGAGACGTTTAATAGTGTGTGTAAAGTCTGTATTGTTCTCACACAAGCCCAAGACAATCACCAAAATACAAAAAAATGGTTTAAGGATTAAACATGTTATCTAAATTAGTATAAACTAAACATGTTATTAAAAATTAAAAAACAATAATTACCTTTAACTCAGCTTGTGTGGCTTTATACTGCTCGTTAAGTAAACTGTACTTGGCACTTTCCTCTTTTCTCAGAGATCTTTCTTTCTTAAGCTCTGGACTCCAGAAAGTTTTAATGCTATTCATAGTCGAACTTAGTTTGTCTTTGGTAGAGTCAAGTTCCTGCTGCTGTTTGACGCAGTCTTTGTTTAGATCTGTAATTTGTGACTGTAACTCCAATATTAGTGAATCTCTGCTTAAATTTCTGAACTGTTCCTGAGTCTGATGAAGCTGAGAGGTAAACTCTTGCCTGTCATTTGACCTAGATCTACCGTTATTCACATGAAAATAATGGTCTCTTTCTAATGATCTTGCACCCATATGAGGATATTGTTCTCTTTCTTGTGATCGCTCACGACTGTAATTCATTGAGGCAGTGCGCCTGTCACTTCCTCTTAATGCAGGCATAGTATTTGAACTGTTAATCTCCTGATGCTGATCTGAACTTGAAGGCATCATCATCTGTAACCTTTCAAACTGACGTTCCAATGATGTATCACCAGGAAAAAGTCCTGAAAATTCACCCTTTTCTAATGACCTGTGCCGTGTTGAAGATTTACTGTTTGATGGAGCAGTAGAATAAGAAGAGTGGACTGGACTTTGGAAAGGACTTCTACTTTGAGGAGGCTTGCCAGATGGAGATACATTTGATAATGAATTGCCAGTTCCACCATCTGCAAACCCTCGACCTAAATTGTAAGCTGCACTGATAGATTGTAATGTCTCCATAGGCAGATCTAAGGGACTGTTTGCACGAATTTCTTGCGAGCTGTTCGAAGTTGATAAGTTAAGAGTTTTGGAACCAGATGTTGATCGCGTGGGTGTTCCTTGATACTTTTCACTGGAACCATTCCCAGAGTACATACTTTTTGGAAGTGAAGAGTAACTCTGGGACGACATCTCCGAATTCTCAGATTTCTTTGTAAGTGCATTGATGTCCTTCGCACTAGGCGATTTTTTCTTTCTTTTAAACATGATCACCGTTCAGAGTATTTGCTCGAGTATAAAGCAAACAGAATTTGAAACAGATACCGATTTCATAAATCTGCAGATCCAACCTTGACTAAACTGACAGCGTGTTTGTCCATATTGAAACTGTCAAATGGTACACCATGTGTGTTGTTAAAATTAATGCGTAGTCCTATACTTATATATAATTCAGGCATGTGCTGCTTCTGTAACCCGACCCATGATCCGGTGGGTGCCCAAGAACGACAAATTGTATCGGCACAGAAAACCAGCGTTCTACCCTATACGGTAAACCTGGTGACATTCCAAAACAGCATTACATATCCACAATGTATTTACGAAAGCAAGGGTTCGAAAAACATATAAATACTTGAGAAAAGACACTCAGCATCTTTTCAGTCTTTTAGCAGACATCTCTCCTGGGTCATTCATAAATTATCAGCGCCGTCTATATCCTGTGATCAGTAAAAATTACATTTACGTGAAAAACTCACACATTTCGTTCTTTGACTATTTTTACAAAGATTTTGCTTTTTCAAAACGATTGTTTTACATGAAATTAAGACAGAAAACAATCGCAATAACTTACTTTATTTGATGAAAATGTAAATAATAGATGGAACACATTTCATTTGTAAAAGCAATAAATTTACGAAACTTCGGGGCGAACTACCTTGGGACGTTTCACAGTTTCATAAGCCTGGCGGTGATTTCAAAAAGTGTCATAATCGACAAACATATTTTATTCTACAATATATGTATAAGTATGATAATTTGAAGTTTCTAAATCAATCAGTGTAGTGTCATGTCATGGAAAAGGAGCCTAAAACTGCTTATAAATTTGGCCAGGTAAAAAAAATAAACATACCGGTGTTAAAGTACATGTCTTTCTTCAACAATATTAGAATAACACAGCGCAAAATATATGTGTAATATTTAAAACGTATATTTTGGAGTTGTTGCTATAAACAGTTGTTGATTACCTTACCTTGTAAATGAAGTCGTTCAGTATTTTACGCCCATATTTTGGGAAAGCAATGCAGCTTTTTGCAGGGGGGTGTCATTTCATCAGTCCTTGTGCGGGGAGAGCCCTATCTTGTGTGTGTAAAAGATCTCGCTGAACTTCAGTAATTGTGTCCAAACTAGTTCTTATCTCAGAAATGACCAATGACGATTTTGTCCCTAAAACGAAGTGGTGGGTCGGCCAGAAGTAGCTTGATATGATAAGGCGTGTATGGACAGCTTTTTTATTATTTGGATATCTGATCTGCTGTCCTTAACGCCTTATTGCGCTAGACCAATTTATGTACTGGAAAAAAAATCCACCGACACTTCGCTGTGTATGTCATTTAATGCTGTTATACGGGTTGAAAACATAAACAAACTGTTGAAATAAATCAATGAAACATTAATTTATCAAACGGTATTAATAAAATACATCATTTTGTTGAGTTACAATGAAATTATTAACAATTTACTGGGTGAACCATCAAAATCATAATCGCGAACGAAATTTTGACGTCACGTGCACCTGTTTCGGAAATGAATATTTGTCCACCGTGAACAACATATAATGGAAAAGATTTGATGTACACACGGTTGAAGCGAAATGCACACAAAAGTTTATATTTTCTTGAAAGTTGGTGCATAGTAACCATTCTTTGTTGTTAAATATTATGAAATCCTTATGAATAAATAAAATAAAATAAGTTACCATGTATTTTTGTAAGGAATTTGCAATCTATATAGCTTAAACAGTGGGTTAATAATACTTAATGGATAGGTCACTGATATAAGTCCTTGGGAATTTGGTATTTGACATACATGATAATGGGTTAGGGTTAAGGTGATCAGTCTAAACAATGTTTTAACATTTTACCGTTTTAAACAGAAAAAAACAACACAGACCTAAGTATATAACTACCCCAGACAACTTCCTCTTATTTTGATAGGCATGAAATATAGCTGAAATACGAATAAACGCGTGCTGAGAATGTATTACATCTTTTAAAATACTAATTTTTGGAGTTGATGCTTTTATGCTTTATAATTATATTTTCTATATGAAACATAATATTAATTACCCCAGAAAACATTACTTATTCCTAGTTGTAATGACTGTAAATTTAGAAAAGTGTTATTGCTTAAATACGGATACACGCAATGACCCGTCTATGATACAGATATTCCTCTTTTTCATGGTGTTGGATAATGTTTTTACATTTTGATATTATTTGTACAAAAACAATATGAAACAAGTACGTAAAAAACTATTCAAATAGAAGCAGTTCGAGTATCTTGGGTGTGATATTAAACAATTACTACATAAGGTCATACATAAAAATGTCTGTGTGCCGCAGAGATGTATGTGTGTATTTAACCAAGTCACTGTCTGCTGTGCTCCTATCTACTCACTCAGATATAAGCTATCTAAACTTGAAAGAATTTTTGTTGTTGTTTTTTTTCTCAAGAATTATGTCCATTTACAAAAAAAAAAACTTACAAATGCTACCTACATACCTAATGCGAAAACACTGGGTCTGTAAAAAGCGAGCAAATAATTTTTAATAGCAAAACAAGGTATGGAAGTCAAGAACTTTTTTGTAAGCTATTCTTCGCGGCACCGTAAAGGTCATTTAATATGAGCCAGTAAATAGGTCGACACGGTCACACACTGTGTGTATCGTTGAAATTGCGTGTACTCTTATTGAATTCCACTTGTCATGAAGGTGTTAAACAGGCATTTTACATAAGCTTCTTTAAAACAAAAGCGAATGGCCGAGCACAAATACTATACACAAACGTTTAACCTAGTTGTAAGCATATTGAAAACATAATTTTAATGATGGATCGAAATTGTCTTTGAAACAACTTGTACATGTTGTTTATTCTTGTACTGTCGTGTTTGTTGTTATGCGAGTTATCAATCTGACCATTATGAGGACTTCCGTACAATACAGTGTTGGGTCTGTTTTGTCCTTGAGCAAGACACTTTGTCCGCATAAGCTTAGTACTGGATCTACGCAAGAATTCTTTGAGCATGATCTGTTATAATCAATTGTTTCTCAATCAAGGTAAAATAAATAAGTCTATATTTGTCATTTTAAGGCTACTTCTGTCAGTAAAAAGACTTCAATATTGTCTATTTACATGTACATGTATTCATTTTTCATAAAAGAAAACCAGTTTAAACAGAAAAAGAAGATTAAAATTGTGTAAACAACTATCTTTGGGAATTTATGATAGGTATATATGGTTTTAATGTAAAATGTACATTTTATAGTGACCCCCTACGTTTTACCGAAGAGGGTTGTGAAGTCTGAATTCATTCCACAGTTTACAACAAACTCGTCGATATTATGTACCAGTTTTAAAACTTTTTTTCTCTCAGAAAGTCACCCTTGCTATTACAAATAACTTGTTTAATCAGAGAATAATTCAATATTCTGCCGAAAAAGTGACTACGGCATCGATCTTGATTACCTTACAACACGACTCGACCAGAATAATAAATAATAACACATTGTTTATCCAAACCCGACCCTCTTTAAAAAGTCAGTATGGTAGGTAGGTATGGTTCACATTTTGCCAAACGCTTTCACAGGCATAATCGGGTAGCTGCGTCTCGTGTCTGAATTAGTAGAAGAAAGAAAAGAAAAATATAATAATGTTTAAAAACCAAATTGTGTTCTACAATGTAACACTAAGGAATTATATAGAGAAGGAAAGGCAACTGACAGAGATTTTGTTAACGCTCACATATTCACGCAAAATCTCGCAATATCTCGTTTTCAGTTTAGTGAATTATCTTAATTACCATTCATCTCAGGAACACAAATCAAAATTCTTACAATGCAGAATGAAATTATCATAAAAAAAATACCATTCCTAGAAATTTGTGTTTAAAATTTTTGAAGTACTGTCTTGTGGTTACAAAATCTGTATACTGCAGCTTAAATGATGACAAATTGCGATTAAATTTCCTTCAAACCTCAACATCTTTCATTCATGATCATTTCACATGATCGAAACATGTGTTAACATTTAAGATAACATAGAACTTATAGTTTATGTACAAGAAATCAGTTGCCTGTGAATTAATATGAATTATTAATTTGCAAATTATGAATCCTTCGTGTACTATTTCGTCAACATTTAGTCAGGAGATGGAAGTTTCCTATCCTTCTATACAAGTAATTGGTAAGACATACAGAAGGACAATGGTAAAAATAATGTAAAATGCCTATTGCACTGTAAACGGGCCAATTTTTTTAAAAAATATAAGTAAATGATTTTAAAAATCCAAAATACAAGTTAATTTCTAATTCTAACAGTTATTACTGTAACATATCAGTATAACCTAAATGTAGTTTTTAGTTTTTCCCAAAAAATAAATCTATTTTTTTTAGCTCATCTGACAAGTGAACTATTGTGATTACATTTGGTCAAGCTTCCATCCGTTCATCAACAATTTCTTTAAATTAAATGACTTCTTTTCTGAAACTGCTTGACAGATTTTCGCCAAATTTGATGTGAAGCTTTCTTACAAGAAGCTGTGTCATGATTGTTTAAATTTATCCCTACCGGTACTTCAGGGGCTTATCAGGGATTTTATCTTCTTCAAAATTTCAAAAAATCTTCTTTTCTGGTATTTTGCATGTACCAATAGACTGTATAAGTTATAACCTAATAATTTTCTCTCAGGTTTGTTCAGGCAATGACTCTGGGGTAAAAATTGGGAACGGTGATCAGTTTAACATAGGAAAAAATTAATTTAAAAATCTTCAAGAACAGATCAGCAAAATTTGTTTATATTTGGTATAAAATTAATGATCTCTACAAGTATGGGTTCCAAGTTTGTTGAAATAAAGGACTAGGTACTTTTCATAAATATACACTTTCATTTTACTTTGCTTGGCAGACAGAGTTCACTGCAGAAGAACACGAAGCCATCCAGAATGCATTACGGCAAAGGCTAGGACCAGAGTTTATCAGTCAGCGGGCAGGGGCTGGTGGACAGAAGGTGAGGAGAAATGAGATGTTTTATTGTTAAGCATGTTGTAAGTTTGGAAAACTCTCTGAAACATCATTATGTCAAATTAGAGTTATTTACTATAATAGAATTTTTCCACACCTTCAATTTTGTGCATAATATGAATAATGGAAACTAGGAACTAATTTTCTACTGTTATGCACATATGATAAGACTTGAAAATCAAGAAAGTGATATATACAACATTGCCAGGGCTTCTAAAATTTCAAAATGCAAGTCGGTCCAGGGTTTTTATTGCCGTAAGAATCGCTACATTGCATCTCTTTGTCATTTATTTCTCATGACTGATTCAAGTAGGAATGTTTTCAGTTATTCACCAAGATGGGTGTACTTGAGAACTAGCTACTCTTCCAAGAGCTCAGAAAGGAGTGGTTAGGTTAACTGATCATCTGTTAGCCCTCGATGGCATACAAATTGTGCTAAATATTCAAACAAACGTATTTAATCTTAGATATTTCAACAATGTTACTAGGTTGTAACCCATAAGCTTAGCAATAAGAGATAATCTTGAGATTTTTGCTCAAACCACATGGGCTTGGAGGACAATTTCTCTAGCTAGAAGTTTTTGGACACCTAATATAGACGCCTTTGGACACCTAATATAGAAGGCTTTTAAATTATTGGGTGAATTATGTTTATATTAACTGACCGAGTGGAAAACAGTGCAGGAAGTGTTTAGATTGCTCGTTACTAGCAATCTGAACTCTTCCTGCACTGTTTTCAAGAGTCTTCTGTGATTGGTGTGGGAAAACGCATATCTATGAAGTAAAGGGTTAACTCTTTACTTCATATAGACGCCTTTGGACACCTCTAATACTGAAAGCATTAATTCACTACATATCAGCAATGGGTGACTTATGTAAATATTAACTGACAGAGTGGAAAACAGTGCAGGAAGTGTTCCTCTTACTCTTCCTGCACTGTTTTCAAAGGCCTTCTGTGATTGGTGTGGGAAAACGCGCATCTATGGAGTAAAGGGTTAAAGAAAGAAAAGAAAAAAATATCTTTGTTAAATATTTAACATGAAAAATTTATTCGATGAGTACAAAACACATCAATTTACTGTCATTAATCCATGAACATGACAGAATTTGGGAAAGTATTGAACTTGTAAGTACAATCAGTATATACATACTAGTATATATTAGTTATTCTTCATGTACATGTACCAAATCATTTAGCTTCATCTTTTATAATGAGGAAAAAAATGCTAGATATCTTGAGATTATAGAAGAAATGAAATTCATTCGGATAACCGTTTAAAAACCACACCTAGAAATAGTTCTACACAGGTAACCATTTCAGGTGCGATTCACAAAATCTTCGAACTTACTTTGCAATCAAGTCTTTTGTTAAGTTTGATTTAAATACTTTAAAATTTAACTAATTGAGACTGGTCATATATTTATTATATAATCAATATCAATAAAATCATATGCAGTTTTAATGGAACCAGTCTGAAATTACGATCACTGGGGACTGGTTTCTTTGAACAAATCTAGCTGAGGTTTTCCTCAAAAGAATCTTAATTTCAGATGTTTATTGAAACTGGGGACTAGCTGCATTCCTTAGATTTAAATATATACTTAAATGTGTTGGTGAAACAAGAGTCAGCCAAAATAAATTTAATTTAAGCCAAAGTGAACATTTCCTCCATCTAGGTCCTTGACAGCTTCTTTACAATCAGTAATAAAAGAAATATGAATTTATCAATATTAATTTATTTACTGGTACTGCCTCTCTTATTCTGGTTTGAATGTTCATTCACAGTTGGCTTATATTGAAGGATGGAGACTCATCAACTTGGCCAATGAGATGTTTGGATTCAATGGCTGGTCCCACTCTGTCACCCATCAGACTATTGGTAAGTTGGCGTTCTATCACCCTTTCAGGTTATTAAACAGTTTACCAATAGCTGTCACCCATCAGATCTGACTATTCAGGGATTGAAAATAGTGCAAGTCCGAGGTCCGGAATCTTTGCTTTAAGCTGTTGGACCCTTTTAGTTTTACTTGAGCTGGGTCTATCAGATCTTTCAAAATTAAAAAAAAATTCTTTCTTTTTTTGTAATTATCATCGGCACTCCACTAGTACAAGGAGTAAATCCAGAGACATATACATAGAGATAAATGACTGCAGGTGCTTGTCTGAATGCCACCAGAGACATATACATAGAGATTAGTGACTGCAGGTGCTTGTCTAAATCCCACCAGAGACATATACATAGAGATAGGTGACTGCAGTTGCTCAGACACATATACATAGAGACAGATGACTGCAGGTGCTTGTCTAAATGCCACCAGAGACATATACATAGAGATAGGTGACCGCAGGTGCTCAGACACATATACATAGAGATAGATGACTGCAGGTGCTTGTCTAAATGCCACCAGTGACATATACATAGAGATAATTGACTGCAGGTGCTCGGACATATACATTGAGATAGATGACTGTAGGTGCTTGTCTAAATGCCACCAGAGTCAAATACATAGAGATAGGTGACTGCAGGTGCTTGTCTAAATGCCACCAGAGACATATACATAGAGATAGGTGACTGCAGGTGCTCAGACCCATATACATAGAGATAGATGACTGCAGGTGCTTGTCTAAATGCCACCAGAGACATATACATAGAGATAGGTGACTGCATGTGCTCAGACACATATACATTGAGGTAGGTGACTGCAGGTGGTTGTCTAAATGCCACCAGAGACATATACAGATAGGTGACTGCAGGTGCTCAGACACATATACATTGAGATAGGTGACTGCAGGTGCTTGTCTGAATGCCACCAGAGACATATACATAGAGATAAGTGACTGCAGGTGCTTGTCTTAATGTCACCAGAAAAATATAAATAGAGATAAGTGACTGCAGGTGCTTGTCTAAATGCCACCAGAGACATATACAGATAGGTGACTGCAGGTGCTCAGACACATATACATTGAGATAGGTGACTGCAGGTGCTTGTCTAAATGCCACCAGAGACATATACATAGAGATAAGTGACTGCAGGTGCTTGTCTAAATTTTGGATGGCACATTTGGCATTTTCCAAATCTTGGAAACACAGCTTGTCCGTAATCAACCAACATTTTTTTAGCTCGACAATTCTGAGAATAAAAGAGAGCTATTCTACTCATGTCGGCGTCACATCTTGCTTAAAGTTTTGCATGCAAGTACTGTCAAATCCATATTACACCAACCACTCAATGTATTTGATTGAAACTTTACACAAGTCTTCCCAGTCATCAACCCTACTACAATGACTAAGTTAGATAACTCTTTCATGAACATAGTACAAATTATTGCTCATGTTAGACTTTGAAAATCTGGTTAAAGTTTTGCATGCAAGTACCATCAAGTCCATATCTCAGTTACCAATACATGTATTGACTTGAAACTTTACACAAGCCTTCCTTGTCATCCACCCTACTACACTAACTAAATAAAATGACTCTTGCATGAATGTAATGCAAATTATTGCCCTTGTTTGACTTAAAAATTCTGGTTAAAGTTTTGCGTGCAAGTAACACCAAGTCCATATCTCACCAATCACTCAATTTATTTGATTGAAACTTTACACAAGTCTTCTCAGCCATCAACCCTACTACAATAACTAAGTAAGATAACTCTTGCGTGAATATAATGCAAATTATTGCCCTTGTTTGACTTAGACAATCTGGTTAAAGTTTTGCGTGCAAGTACAATCAAGTCCATATCTCAGTAACCAATACATGTATTGCCTTGAAACTTTACACAAGTCTTCCCAGTCATTAACCCTACTACAATAACTAAGTTAGATAACTCTTGCATGAATATAATACAAATTATTGCCCTTGTTTGACTTCGAAAATCTGGTTAAAGTTTTGCGTGGAAGTACAATCAAGTCCATATCTCACCAACCACTCAGTGTATTTTTACAGATTATGTAGACCACTCTAATACTTTGTAATCCACAGATTTTGTAGACCACTATAATACTTGTATTCCACAGATTATGTAGACAAGTATAATACTTGCATTCCACAGATTATGTAGACCACATTAATACTTGTATTCCACAGATTATGTAGACCGCTATAATACTTGTATTCCACAGATTATGTAGACCACTATAATACTTGTATTCCTCAGATTTTGTAGATCACTATAATATTTGTATTCCATAGATTATGTAGACCACTATAATACTTGTATTCCTCAGATTTTGTAGATCACTATCATACTTGTATTCCACAGATTATGTAGACCATTATAATACTTGTATTCCACAGATTTGGTATACTTATAATACTTGTATTCCACAGATTTTGTAGACCACTATAATACTTTGTATTTCAAAGATTATGTAGACCACAATAATACTTGTATTCCACAGATTATGTAGACCGCTATAATACTTGTATTCCACAGATTATGTAGACCACTATAATACTTGTATTCCTCAGATTTTGTAGATCGTTATAATACTTGTATTCCATAGATTATGTAGACCACTATAATACTTGTATTCCTCAGATTTTGTAGATCACTATCATACTTGTATTCCACAGATTATGTAGACCACTATAATACTTGTATTCCACAGATTTGGTATACTTATAATACTGGTATTCCACAGATTTTGTAGACCACTATAATACTTTGTATTTCAAAGATTATGTAGACCACTATAATACTTGTATTCCACAGATTATGTAGACCACTATAATACTTTGTATTCCACAGATTATATAGACCTATAATACTTGTATTCCACAGATTATGTCAACATATATTACTTGTATTTCACAGATTTTGTAGACCAGTATAATACTTGTATTCCACAGATTATGTAGACCAGTATAATACTTGTATTCCACAGATTATGTAGACCCATAATATTTGTATTCCACAGATTATGTAGACCTATAATACTTATATTCCACAGATTTTGTAGACCACTACAATGGAAGATACTATGTGGGAGTCAGTGCATTTGTTAAAGTTGTTCTCAAGGTAACATATCACTAATAACTTTGTTATACAAACAATGCAACATGATTAGCCATTTATTTTTCATCTGTGTTTCAATATACCAGTATGGCATCCAGCTTTAATGATGGAGCAAATCCTCAGAATAAATCTCAGTAGAACCTCCATCCTTTAAAGATCACTGGCAAATTTGTTCACATACAGTCTTTGGGCTGAACTTGGCTTGAGCCCACAACTTCAGTAGTGAGAGGTAAGTGATCTTAAACTTTTTAAATGTGGCCTTGACACTTTTTCTAAGTTTGCGGCTAGCTAAAATGACAAAAAAAATAAATTAACACGTTTACAATTCCAAGCAATTTATAAGAAACTGTTATTTTTTTGACATGTTAAACTGTTCACATAAATGAGCTTTTGACATGTCAATTTTTATTTCCCATATATCTAAAGCGCAACTTTTTGAAGGTGCATCCCACTACATAAATGGACAGCAAACCCATTATTTGAGGTAAACAGGAAGGTAAACAAGTAAACATTGTTTGATAAAAACATTTGTTTACATTGATTGTGAAAAACGTTCTTACATCTTAGACAAATCAAGCTCGAAATTTTTTTGGAAAGAACCAGTGCTTATCATATGCAGATAAAAAGTCTTGCTCAGTGATGCCACATATTGCCATTGCTGGGGATTAAACCCAAGACCTTGCAAACTTGGATCCGATGCACTAAACATGCTTGACCACTTGTATTTCCACTTGTTCTTACTTGTTTTTTACCATCGATAATTTAGGGATTCGACTATAACAGATTATTGTTCCTATTTCAGGATGGTATTCACCATGAAGACATTGGGTATGGTGTGAGTGAGGGGATGAAGTCGAAGGCTCTGTCACTGGAGAAGGCAAGAAAGGAAGCTGTTACAGATGGATTAAAGAGGGCACTCAAGTAGGCACCAATACATTAACTCCTCTTGGTATGCTGTTACAAGGGGGGTAAAAATAATTCTGTTGATAAATATTTTAACCTTTTTGATCATCTTCTGTTAGCCTGTTGTCTATCGTCCATCCATAATCTTTTAAGGTTATCTGAGCCAAATGACCTATTATGTGTTCAGTAAAACACCATTCATCCATTTATTCTCTGAAATCGCTTGACAGATTTTCTCCAAATTTTGTGTAAAGCATTCATGCACACAGTTCTGTCATGTTTGATTAAATCTGACCCCCGAGGTCACATTTGACCCAGCTCCAGGGGCTTATCAGTATATTTTTTCTCTCAAAATTTCACAAATATTCTTCTCGAGAAGTGTAAGGCCTGGAGCTTTGATATTTTGCATGTAATACAAATGTATCAACTAGTCAATCTTTCTTGTGTTTGTTCAAGCCATGACCATTGGGTCAAAATTTGCCCAGCCCTAGAGACTTATCCAATTTACATAGAGAAAATTTAATTTAAAAATCTTCTTCTCAAGAACCGATCAGCCAAATTTGTTTATATTTGGTATAAATGATCCCTATGAGTACTGTAGGGGTTTCAAGTTTGCTTTAATAAGTTGGCTAGGGTTCATTTGGGCCAAGTAAGGTGACTTTGATCTTTACATAGGAATGGTTCTATTTGATAACAGGAAATTATGTTTTTCTCATCCATTTTTTGTATAATTATATTAATGTGTGAGCATTTTCTATTCATAACAGTTTTGACTGGGTCCTTTAAAGGGGATTTTATATGCAAAAGGCGCCAGCAGTTTTCATTTTGCTTGATTTTGCAAATGATTTTGTGAAATGATAAAATCAAATCATGTTAATGTTTTTGATTTATTCTGAAAGAACCATTATCGAGTCATACTTGTGTGTTTGACAGGAATGTTCAACACAAGATGTTATCTAATACATTAGTGGGAAGCACATTTCACTTTAAACCCATGGGTGGTGAGTTTGAATCCCAGCCCGGCCACAGTCTCTGTGATGATTGATATAAGACAATATGTCCATTGTCCTTCATTTCTCACCGTTGATTGAAGTGGGAATGTTATCAGTTACTTTGAGTGTGCTGGAGCAGTGGTTAACTTTCCAGGATTCCAGGAAAGAGTGATTAACTAATTGTCTTTTATCCCTCAATGGCATGAAAGTGAAGCACACGCAAATGGATATTTAAGTGTCTAAGGTTTAGGGTTTGTAAATTTTTTGGATGGTTGAATAACACTTGAACAAAAATAAGTGGCTTAAAAAATGCTTTTATGTGGCTAAGGCTATAACTTTTTCAATGTGTCAATAAGACCCAGGTCCCAGTTTCACTTAACAACTCAGCTTGAGGTTTTCCTCATCTGAAATCTTTGAATTGCTACAACCTCATTTATATTGATCATGTTCCATTTTATCCTTTACCAATTAGTACAGATGTGGTGTGACTTCATTTTTGTTTATTCATTTAATGTGTGTTGAGTCAAAGTTATGATTTAGAGAAATTGATATTTTTGAGTTGAGGAAAATCTCAGCTTGAGATATTTAGTGAAACCCTGATCTGTAGCTCTAAGGTCAAGGTTGCACAGAGAGGTTCAAGGTCAGAAGTAGGTACAAATTTCTTGTTTGGACCATAAATTATTTTGAAAACCACGACAGATTTTGAAATAATGTGGCACAAATATTCACCATAAACATTAACCATATTCAGGCGATGTGTTGCTCAGACCAATGACTCTAGCTCAAAGGTCAAGGTTATACTCGGATGTTCAAGGTCTGCTTCATATCTTGTAAACCACTTGACAGATATTGAAATAATATGGCACAATCAATCAGAATTTGAAATAACTCTACACAAATGATTGCTATAATGAGACAATGTTTTGTATGTAAGACCCAGATCCACAGATCAAAGTTCAAAGTCGTACTTAGCAGTTCAAGGTCAGAAATAAGTACAATATTTGGTGTCCACTCCATATTTTGTAAACTACTTGACATGTTTTGAAATAACATGCCACTTATGTTCACCATAATGAGACAACGTTTGATAACACGTCTGTGCTGTCTGACTCGACATTGTAGCCCTTGGGCACCTAGTTTAATAATTATTTTAAATTAGGATTATATTCGTAAGTTTAAAAGCAGAACAATACATATTTTAAATTCCGCAGAATGATATGTCCGCTTTGACCGTTAATACACACATGGGAGAGAAAAAAAATAAAATATTATAGTCATGCAAGAGTTATCTAACTTGGTTAATGTAGTAGGTTTAATGACTAAGAAATATTGTAGGAAGTATTGTGTGAAGCTTCGATCAAATACATTAAGTGATTTTTGAGATATGAACTGGATGGTAGTTGCACACAAAACTTTAACCAGTATTTCTAAGTAAAACATATTTAAAAAAAAAAACAAAAAAAAAACTTTAACCAGTATTTCTAAGTAAAACATATTTAAAAAAATAAAATAAAAAATTTAACCAGTATTTCTAAGTAAAACATATTTATATAAAAAAAAATTAAAAAAAAATTTTTAAAAAATATTTCTAAGTAAAATATATTTAAAAAAACATGGGTGATATAATATTTTCAGGCGAGAGTTGTTTCCCCTCCACATCTGTCATATGCAGTAGCTGGTGCACCTTCATGGCAGAAAACCTGTTAAATTCCTTGAGACATTCTGAACACAAGTATTCCTTACACTGTGTGCAATACTTAACTGCCACAATGATCCTATCATCAGCACAGCAAAGACTGCACAAAAACTCCACAAAAACTTTAGATTCTGCCATTATTTAGGCGTATGGAAATTCTTTGTAATATAGCAGGTGACCGAATTAGTCGTAATTAAAATATTGATATTGTTTAAACTTCCTGGTTACAGTATGTAACTTTGTGCATTCATTTAAACTTGTATTATTGAGTGGTTATTGGAAGTATTTCAAAGATATTATTATAGGTATGCATATCTGGTACACACACCTACACAGTTATACACAGTTATTAGACATTTTTTGCTTATTTTTAAGGGAATATTTCAGGATTTTTTAAAATTGCCTAAAAAATATTTTTTTCAAACATATCATGCCATTATAAATTATATACTCAAAAGGATATCTATTTAAACATGCCAAAAATATTTATTAAAACAGGATTTCCTAACTTGGGCAATGCGTCTAGATTAGACTAAAATAGATTTCCTGCCAAAAGAATTTCACAGAATGCTAAAATACTTTTATTTTACAGTAACTAGATTAATTTTTCTATATATACTTTTGATACAACTGCACATAGTTGGTAAGTTTTAATGTTTTAACATAATTGACTAATGATGTCATTATTGATAAGGCAATAGCGTACCAGAGCACCCTTTGAAATCATACTCTTGTAATGTAAAAAATAAAATAAAACCAAAATAATAATTCTAAATCTTTATGACTCGATCTGCACATTTTCATGGTTCAGACATAAAATAAGTATATCACTTTTGTTAATTGTTCAGTTAATTAAGGATTAAAACTCGAATTTTGAGTTTTCATCAGGTGATGAAAACATTGGGTCAGTTTAATGTTCGTGAACCCTGAAAGGTTTCTCGGCAACATTAAATCCTTATATTTACATTATATTTTCCAACTATTTTAGATAAAACTATAACATTATTTTTGCCATTTTGATATTTGAAAGCAAATTATACTCATTTAACTACAAAGCCAATGTCATGAATGTAACGGCAACGTTGTCAACATACTGAATATATGCACGCATTTGAATGGTAACTTACAGCAAATGTCAAGTGAACTTAACAGCATCGTGACGTCTCACTAGCAAAACAAAATCGTGCAACCAATGAAATGCAAACTGGTCCTTTGTAGCTTCACCCAGCTGCAGATGTTTTTCATTGAGAATATATATAGTTCATTAAGCTGATTGCAGTTAAAAATGTAAATATTTCAGAAAGTTTGTTGTACCTTTCATGTACAGTAAAACCTTTTAAGTGGTCACCTCTATTAAGTGGCCACTAGCCACATTTGCTATTTCCCATTTCTAGGCTTTCAGAGCAAATTAACCTGTATTAATTAAGCAACACCCTGTCTTAAAAGGCCACTTTTGCTCCATCCATTGGCTGGCTGCTTAAGGCAGGTTTGACTCTATCTATGATTTCTTCAATGTAAGTTTGTGGTATGCTTGTTAAATTATTGCAGAAAATAACCATATAAATCATTTTATGTAATTGGTTTAAACACAATGTTATGGACGTTGCCATGATTAAAAACCAGTTTCAGAAAGGTTTTTATCCATGCTTGATTATCCTGTAGTGTATTAATATGTTTGCTAGGACAGCTGTTTATTGCTATGCTTTATATTTGCAGAAGTTTTGGCAATGCCATGGGAAACTGTCTGGGCGATAAAGATTACCTCAAATACATCAACAGAGCTCCGAAACCAGTAAGAAACATTATTAAACTTTATACAAGCAGAGCCCATTAAGCTAAGGTTTGAAATCGTCCGGGCAAAGTCTCCGAGATAATGGATATACGAAATTGTGTCTGATTTTTATTCAACTCTCAGTGGGAAAGTTATCAGTTACTTGCAGAGATGGGTGTGATGGTTAACCTTTAAGGATCCCAGGAAAGAGTTTTTAGGTTAAATAATCATCTGTTAACCTTCAATGGCATAAAATTATTACTAAAAAAATCAATAAATCAATCAATTAATACACTTCATTCATCTGTAATACATGTATGTTCAGAATATGAGAAAAACTTGCCAGCATACAATACATTTTTTTATTTACAAAGCACATTTTGCACTTTAATTGTTCATTTTTGCCATCTCTCGTGAACTGTTTAATTGTAAATGATTCCCATTTTCTCGTATGGTGAAGATTTTGTAATAAAAACCTCGTGAACTTTATTATCCATTATTTTAAAATGTAAAATGACTTTTAAATATCTATAAACAAACATTTTTAAATATAATCTATCTCATTTTAGTTAATATAGTTACATCAATTTACAACGTTGGACAGATAAAAGAATTTGTGATATGTAAGACTGTATAAAACTGAAGTGAATAGATATGTCATGTATTTTTGTGATTCTTCGAATTTTTACCTTCGTTCATAGAGGCAATCATCCAGGATATCAGCAACAAAAGGACTCGTTTTATTCATGAACTGTTGCTTTATTTTATCAAAACTGCATCCTATATGTGTTCATTTTGGCAAAGAACTGACTCAAGTGAGAAAGTTGTCAGTTACTTGTGGGGATGGGGTGTGCTTGAGTACTGGTTAACTTTCCAGGTTCCTAGGAAACAGTGGTAAGGTTAACTGATCTTCTGTTAAACCTTAATGGCATAAAAATGGCGCCAAATATCCAACCAATCAGTCAATCTATTACCTGGTTCAACCCTGGACATCGGGAGTCATCCTCAAATATATGCACTTTGTGCTGCAAGACGGTCAACAAAATTCACCGAGTTTCGAAGTGCATCAACTGTCATTTGTGGGTTCATAAAAAGTGTGCCAATATTTCAGATGTTATTTATCAACAACATAAACACTTATGTAAAACTAGTGAATTTCTTGATTTTACATACATGTCAAAAATGTTCTTTTACCAGTTTACCTCTTAACCAAAGTGATGAGTTGAACATTTCTTTCCAAGAAGCCGATCATCCACATGTCAGTCACATGCTTTTTTCAGAATTGTGTCATGATTTCTAACTTATTAATCGCAAAGGTCATTGTTTTATATATTTTGATGTAATATCTGTTTTACAGAAGTTAACAGAAGCAGAGACATATAAATGTAATTAAGTCACTGACAGAAGTGAGACTTTTAACCTCCAAATTTAGATTTGCAGCCTGAGCTTTTTTCAGAGACTAGGTTGGATGAGTCAGTTGCTTAAAGTGTGTGAAAAGTTATAAACAAGTCATGTTATTTTCAAAATGGCGTCGCAAGTGCGAATTCTACATTTTGCAAGGAAAAACAAATTGATTATTTCGAAACAGGGTCATTGTGGAAAAATATATTATGATGCCAGCAGTTAATGAGTTCATTGGTAAATCCATATATCATATTCTGGCAAGAAATTAAAGAAAGACGACATGATGAACAAAACTGTGAATGAGTGAACCTTCCCTGGGGCCATTCAGACCTTTGATTAAGTATATAACTAAATGTATAATAACAGTTACACTGCTGCCTTGCTAGATTATTGAAGAGGTCAATAATATATATTCTCCTGTTATTTTCAGCCAGCGGAACAGCCCAAACTTGACGACATGAAACGTTTGGTAGAGGACATGAACATTAACAAAGCCCGCAGAACCAGCTTGGCTACGGCAGATAATCTCCGAAACAGTGTCAGAACTTGTGACCCGGTTTCAAATGTTGTTAATGTACTACAACAAAACTGTGTAAACAGACAAGGAATTGAGTCAGAAAATAACATTAGGACTGATCAGGAAGTGATACCAAGGAATGATTTATGTAAAACACCAGTAGTACCTGATAGGGACGAGAAACCACCTGGAACATCTGTACGGCACATGCAGCAGAAGGCAAGGAGCATGCCACCGGAACCGCCAAAAGGGATGACTCTTAATAATCAAGGAAACTGTGATAAGGACGAGGCAAAGAGGAGATCATGCTCATCAACCAATCAAGTCGTCCAGCTAAGGCAGGAAGGTACTGGTATCCAAGATATAGATAAAAATAGGTAAATTGAACTACTTTATCTGTAAATCTTATTCTTACAAAAAACAGTTAGGTTTTGAGTTGACTAATGTTAGTGGACTCATTGCATAAATGTATTCTGTAAAATCAGAGACATATACGGAACAGAACAATTGTTTTATTGTTATTATTTTCACATTATTAGCACATTATTAGCACATTATTTAAATAAGAAGTAAGAAAAACTTCTTTAAATACATGTGAATTTTTCACCTACCATGGACAACTTCTCCATCTTACTGCATCTGTTTCTATGATGTTTTGTTAAAATATTTTTGTTAAAACGAGTACACTACTTTGTTAAAAAATAAACATTTCGTGAAAACATTTTTATGTTTTTCAACCGATAATAATTTAAATTCAGATGAAAGATATTAAATAATTGATAAGTGGAAATAGACAACTTTTTTATCAGCTTTACTTTAAAAATTATTGAATTCAAACAAAGGTTCAAAGAGTTATTAAAGAAATACTAAGGAGCCACCAGGAATTTGAGCTGTGCATGTTGAATTGATATTAACTTGCCAATCTCTGTAATAAAGTCACTTAAGTTACTTTTCTGTTAAAATGACATCATTGTCTCTGAACAACGCCCACACTTCCACAAATGCATGCATGCATACGGTCACACACAACATAATGAGTTTGGTTTTTAAGCTTTTTTTAACAAAGCTCAATGTTAACTATTTTGATTGCATGTTGTCGGTCATCCAAATTTGGATGATAATCCAGATAGATTTTAAGGTCAAAATATAGATTATCCCAAAGTTGTTTGAGTTGAATGAGCAAAACTCAAGGTGAGCTATTCTAATCACACTGCACGTCTGTTGTCCGTCCCTCTGAAACGTTTTTCATTGGATCTCCACAAAAATAACCCAATGGTTTAATATATCTGTATCTCAGACAGGTTCTTGAACTGGCCGAATTGGTTAATTTATATAAGAATAATGACCCTTGAAATATATAAAAAAAAAATTGCACTCTAACACCTGCATTTTTTTTTTCTTCTCCAAACTTACACAGTAGTTATCCATAATATCTTGAATAAGTTCTCAAACAGATCAAACCAAATAATTAATGTTGGAATAACAGCCCTTGAATCATAAAATAATGCACCGTTTGCACCTTATTCTAGCACTTACAGTCTTTAAAACTAGCACACTATTTGTATTTATAACCATAATATTTTGAACAAGTTATTGAAATTGGAAAGTCAATGTCAAAGATTTCTTCCTTGAATCTTCAAAACTTTCGTTATTTGATGTTATGTGCACAGTAGTAACAATATCTCAACTGACCAAATCTAGATTTAATCCAAGTTATTGCCCTTGAATCTTCAAAATAATTCCTTCTTTGGCACCGTTTCCTCTGCCACAGGCGAGGGATATAGGGCTGATGTTGCTCTCTTGCTTATTGATATGTCAAAGGTCAAGATCATTCATTATTGAAAAATGTTACATTATTGCATAACTTGCTGCCTGCTGCAGCAACAATCAAGAAACTTCTCAGGTGGGCTGGCCATAATAGGTAGGTAATCCGGATGGGTGTTTGGGGTCAAAGGTCAAGGTCACCAAGTCTTTTACATTAATGCATGAGTCTGTATCTGTGATGTGTCATGAAAGAGTATAAATCCTTTTCTATTACAGTGATATGACAGATCTGTCTAAACAAGAGCGTATTAATAAACAAAGATTACTACAGCAAGAATTTCAGAAAAAGCGAGAAAAGCAAAAATTGGATTCCATACCTACCGATTTAGGTATGTTAATATTATTTGGTAGCTGTTTTACAGTTACAGAATGATTATAATCATGAAGTATGTATATACAATTGGATAGTTTTAAATTTCAAAACATTTTATGTTTAAGCACAGTAGACATGGTTTTTGGGAGGTGATTGATAGTGAGGCCTGTCATAGTCATTGTGTAAGGTGGAAATTTGTTCTGTCTTCTTTGTTAAACTGTTTACTGCAATATTCATACAATCGATAAAATAGTTCACAAGTTTCAAAACACAATTGCCATAGCAGAGGACATGTAATATAATAAGCAATTCAAAGTTTTATTTTATTGCTGTTTGCCTTCTCCTGAACAGATTGATTTATTGATTGAATATTTATCATCATTTTTATGCCATCGAGGGATAACAGACGATCAGTTAACCTAACAACTGTTTCCTGGGATCCTAAAAGGTTAACAAGTACTCAAGCACACCACATATCCGCAAGTAACTGAAAATTTTCCCACTTGGATCAGCGGTGAGAGACGAATGATAATGAGGCACAATTTCGTTTATCAGTCATCACAGAGACTGTTGCTTTGCGGGGATTTGAACTCTTGACCCCTGGATTGATAATCAGCGCGCTACCGACTGAGCTAATCTACCCAACAGAGAGTAAGAAATTGCGATACTGAAAGCATACAATTTCCATCAATAAGGAAATGCAGAAGACAACACCCATATCTTTGTGAATTAGTTCCCGCATAACAATAGATAACACGCTGTCAACTTTTCATTGATTATCTGCAATATCTCATATCTGTTACCTCTGATAATCTCTAACAGTATTTCAGTAGTAATCAGCTTGAAGCCATAAATATCGTGCCGAGTTGCTTATTTCTCCACTGCCATGCGCGTGTATTATCTATACATAATTATAACTTGACCCAGCATGCACCTGCAAAACCATAACCGTAAACCGGAAGTTGGTCATAATCGGAGGCCTTCACAAATAAGTAAGATAGGGAAAACCGTGTCAAAGTGTACCAGAGCGTTAATATTTTGTTAGCTTTCACCAGTTTATGATTTTTGCTTAATATCAGCATATCAAAAAGTTGTTCAGTATTTGGATTGACTTTCAGGGCCTGAGAAATAGAGAATACCATGTTAGTATCTGATATTATCAACTTTATCAGGTGAGGCTTAGAAAAAAAACTAGGATGAGGCTCTGTATTCTATTTATCATGTCAATATTTCTATTTCGATTATTAGCTCAACCGGGACGAAGTCCAAGGAGAGCTATTGCCATGACCCCATCGGCGTGGTCGTCTGTAGACACCCAGGTTAATCTTTTGGGTTTAAGATATCTAATGCAACCACTCATTGGATGTGAATGAAACTTCGCATGTGTGTTCACCATCATCAATGGAACACACACAGACAGGAACCATAACTCTTGATTGCATTTTGGCACAGTAATGGCCCTTTTTGGACTTAGACACCCAGAGGCTTTGTTGTCTTCTGACAACTCTTGTTATTCATTTTAAGTAGGATTAAAAGTATAAGTCCAGGTCAAAGTGTATAATTATACATAATGACGTCATGTGCCTGAAAATGATGTCCTGATTGATGTGATAAACCTATATTTATCAGGCAGGCAGTTATTCAACAGGAAAGAATGCATTGACATGATAAAGATTGTTATCTTTCGATAAAGGATCCTTGCGAAATAAAGTTTACTTTAGTCTACTCATATTTCCTTTCATTCATGAAAAGTGTGTATACCTTATTTAATATGTATCACATTCCATCTAAAATTATCAAACAATCAACAAACAGATCTCTGTTTCAATTCTGTAAACAGAAATGGTGATGTTTTTGAAGCATATTTTCCATGATATTTTTTTTCTGTGAATAGTGATGCATATGTTAGTGATGATAATTTTTGGGAGAAATTCTGCAAATCATGAACTTATTCATGAGGTATAAAGCCAACAAAATCAGGAATGTCTGACAGTTTCTTCATATGACAAACATGTATATACAATCTTAATTTTTATGAATTTGCTCAAGTAGCAAGTTTTTCCCTCAGGCTGTCCGGGCCTTTGATTTAGATGATTTTGATTTGCAAAGTTTTTAAAGTGATATTTTATAGTATACGTAAAAGCAGATTGTATACAACTAAAGCACAATTAAATATATGCTTGTTTATTTATCGTGCATTATAGTTTCACATCATTATATTTATATAAATATCCAGAGCTGGGCCCAGTTAGCTGATTTGGTGGAGCAGCTGACTATTAAACAAGGGGTCATGAGTTTAAATCCCCATCCAGCAACAATCTGTGATAATTGATATACAATGTTGTTTCTCGTTGTCATTTATCTCTCACCACTGATTCAAGTGGGAAAGTTATCAGTTAATTGCAGAGATAGTAGGTGTTTTCCTGTACTGGTTAACCTTCCTGGATCCCAGGAAAGAGTGGTTAGGTTAACTGATCATCTGTTAACCCTTGATGGCATAGAAATGATGATTAATATTAAAATAAACAATAATCCAGCACATTTATTTTGATATATAGGTTTACCAATAGCCACATCAACACCAGCTTTTCAGCCTCTGCACACGTCCAGCCCCCATGCACAGAAACCAAAGATGGGTGAAACATTGGCAGCCAAAAGTGCTTCTCCTACTGCACTCATCCAGCACAGAGGTGACCTTGAAGCTGAAGATAAATTCGGTAAAACTTTTATCAATACAGTCAAACCTGTGTCACCTCTTTTAAGCAGCCACTTGTCTTAAGTAACCATATTTGCTGTTTTCCATTCTATGCTTTCAGATCAAATTTCAGTGGATGCATGTTTCGACAGGGTTGTAAACTGACGACATTTTTGCATTAGATTTTCAGATAGTTTTATATATTCAAATCTGTGTTAAGCAGCCAGTCAGGGGAAGGATGTTTAAGGCATGTTGTTGCTTAAAACAAGTTTAATTGCTCTGAAAGCATAGACATAGTAAATATGGCTGCTTACAAAAAAAAGTATCTGCTCAATAGAGGAGACCACTTACAAGTAGGTTTGACTGTACATATACTTACCTAATGTTTAGGCACCCCCTTCCCCCACCCACTGGGCTCCCCAGTGACTAAGTGAATGTACAAAATAAATTTTTCAGCCACAGAGGAAACATACAATTCTCAATGAAAAAGTAATTATTGCCAGCTGTTTGTTGATTATCAATCACTTACTAGTAATGGACTTGATGATCAACTATGAAATTCAGTGATTGACAACACTGGCTTCAACTTCGAACCACATTTTTTGTGATCTGTTATAAATATTACAAACAATTTCAGGATATTAAATTTGCAGAAATAATTCGCAGATTAAATTGCATTTTCAGATGAACTTTCTATTTGGAACCAGACTCTAGACTTGGAACAAGGTACTGAAAATACTGGGGAACCAATGAGTCGTCAAGGAAGTGAAAGAAATAGACCATTGACATCAGTTTCCAACAACCACATACGGTATTCTAGTAGAAATGGGACATCAGGTCAACAGAAGAGAGCAGATCCTGGTGGGCAGTATGTCAACCCCTTGTTACATCCAGGTAAAATATGATGTTGTTGTATGGTGTTAGCATCACTTTCAACAATATTTCAGTCATGTCGCAACAGGGTCTTCTTGGGACACTATTCTAATTGCTGCCACACTGGAGTATCATGTTGCAGGTCTCACCCAGTCACATTATACTCATACTAAGTTGACCAGACCTAGAACTAACTTCTAAATGCTGCGCTTAAATCGAGAAAGCTTCTTATGCCAATTTTCAAATCTTTGGTATGACCCGGACAGGGATCGAATACTTGAACTTCCACATGCCAGGCAGACGCTCTTCCATTATACCACCTGTACTATACTGCAGTGTTCCAGGTAAAATTGAGAATCCTGTAGTATGCGTTTAAAGGATTCAAATATAATTTTATATAAAACATTTTATCAACGGATTTCTACATAATTTTATTCATTGTTTTTCAATGCTTTTGGTTCTGCATATTTATTTGTTGATGTTTTTTATTTAGATCTGTATGTTAATTTGTTGTACATGTAGATTGAACCTGGAATCTTCCTTCTTGTTGGCGTCGAATAACCTATAATGTGTTGGTACGCTGTAAAACCCTATTCATTCATTCAATGCTTTTGGTTCAACAACAATATGGTAGAATATACAGAGTTACACCCCATCAAAACCACCACCAATTTGGGTTAGAAAAATCAAAATTTGAAGAACTGTTAAACTTTTAAGGTCATTGTAATATGCTTGTAAAACAACGATTATTAAAAATGATTGTTTGTAAAATGCATTGTCCTAGAGGGTGTGTTTGTAAAATACATACCTTGTCAGGTTAGCTCATACAATTTCGATGCATTTTAACCAAAATAATCAAATAATCAACATTGACATTTGGAGCCCAGCTCACTTTAGGACATCCTTAAAAGAATATTTGATTGCTGTGTTCCAACCCTGTTTTTTTGTGAGTAGGTAGCTAGCTTCTTTTTTTTTTTGGCCAAACTTTTATTTTGCATACCGGTAGTCGTTTAAAAGAAAAATGGACAGAAATCATGAAAAAAACAAAACGCTTCGAAAGTCAATAAAAAAGTTTGGTTAGGTGCATTAGGTAGGAGCACAGCAAACAAATTATTTTTTAAGGATGGCCTTATGTGAGAAAGTTTGCCAGTAACTTGCGGAAGGATGATGTTCAACTCAGATTTATTGAGTTCTTCCTCCGCCAATAAACCTGGGTATGCCATATCCTAACATACACATTGAAAATGGCATTTAATCCCATAAACAGTAACTGAATCAGCATGAAGTAGCCATGTGCACTGTACTATAAATTAGATTACTTTTCTAAGAGTTATACCCGTTTTCATATTGATTTTAAATAAAGATAAAATGCATCTAAACTATGCCATACTAACTTCTATGCTTCCATGCAATTCAATTGTAATATGAAGGGGACAGGCATATTTTCATAGCTTTTGGATTACGCTATTTTGCAAGGAGAAATACCCCTTTCAGATTTTACCATTTGTGGCAAGGGATTTAAAATCAATTAATTTGCTTGTCATCAGTATTATTTGCTTCAACAAAAAGATCTTTTACTATAAAAATCATTTGTATTGTATTTTTGATTTCCTGTCTTTATTTCAGAAGAAGCTGGGATTGCTGGGAAACGAAGAAGAACAGATGCATGATTGATTGTAAATGTTCATAATTATGTACAATTATTGTAAGCAAAATAAATATGCATAAACATGTAATTGTAGTTTTGGTTGTAAATATATACACATACCTTTACCCCTTATTTCTAGATCCCATGATTCAGGACCAAAGTCACACACTAATGTGAAAGTATACAGTTAGACTTTAAAGAAACACACAAATGTTGCGATACAGATTATGGATACAGTGTTAACCTATACTGTCTTTATTGATACAATGTTAACCTATACTGTCTGTATGGATACAGTAATAACCTAAACTATCTGTTTGGATACAGTGTTAACCTATACTGTCTGTGAGGATACAGTGTTAACCTATACTTTCTGTATGGATACAGTGTTAACCTATACTATCTGTATGGATACAGTGTTAACCTGTACTTTCTGTATGGATACAGTGTTAACCTATACTATCTGTATGGATACAGTGTTAACCTATACCTTCTGTATGGATACAGTGTTAACCTATACTATCTGTATGGATACAGTGTTAACCTATACTTTCTGTATGGATACAGTGTTAACCTAAACTGTCATTATGGATACAGTGTAAACCTATACTATCTGTATGGGTACAGTGTTAACCTATACTATCTGTATGGATACAGTGTTAACCTATACTATCTGTATGGATACAGTGTAAACCTATACTATCTGTATGGATACAGTGTTAACCTATAATTTCTGTATGGATACAATGTTAACCTATACTGTCAGTATGGATACAATGTTAACCTAAATTGCCAGTAATGATACAATGTTAACATACACTGTCTGTATCAATACAATCTTAACCTATATTGTTAGCATATAAACACCATAAACCTATACTGCCAGTATAGAATTAGATACAGTGTTAACCTATATATAATGGCAGTATGGATACAGTGTTAACCTATACTGTCTGTATGGATACAATGTTAATCTACACTGTATGGATACAGTATTAACCTATACTGTCTGTATGGAAACAGTGTTAACCTATACTGACTGTAGGGGTACAATGTTAACCTATATATAATGTCAGCTTGGATACAGTGTTAACCTATACTGTCAGTAAGGATACAATGTTAACCTATATATAATGTCAGCATGGATACAATGTTAACCTATATTGTCTGTATGGATACAGTGTTAATCTATACTGTCAGTATGAATACAATGTTAACTTATATATAATGCCAGCATGGATACAATGTTAACCTATATATAATGTCAGCATGGATACAAAGTTAACCTATACTGCCAGTCTGGAAACAGTGTTAATCTGTATAAAATGTCAGCATGGATACAATGTTAACCTATACTGTCTGTATGGATACAGTGTTAACCTATACTGTCTGTATGGATACAATGTTAACCTATACTGTCTGTATGGATACAGTGTTAACCTATATGTTTGTATAGATACATTGTTCACCTATACTGTCTCTATGGATACAGTGTTAACCTTAACTGTATGGATACAGTGTTAACCTATACTGTCTGTATGGATACAGTGTTAACCTACACTGTCTGTATGAATACAGTGTTAACCTATGCTGTCTATGGATACAGTGTTTACCTATACTGTCTGTATGGATACAGTGTTCACATATACTGTCTGTATGGATACAATGTGAACCTATACTGTCTGTATGGATACATTGTTCACCTATACTGTCTGTATATATACAGTGTTAACCATTACTGTCTGTATGGATACAGTATTAACCTATACTGTCTGTATGGATACAATGTTTACCTATACTGTCTGTATGGATACAATGTTAACCTATACTGTCTGTATGGATACAGTGTTAACCTATATGTTTGTATAGATACATTGTTCACCTATACTGTCTCTATGGATACAGTGTTAACCTTAACTGTATGGATACAGTGTTAACCTATACTGTCTGTATGAATACAGTGTTAACCTATGCTGTCTATGGATACAGTGTTTACCTATACTGTCTGTATGGATACAGTGTTCACATATACTGTCAGTATGGATACAATGTTAACCTATACTGTCTGTATGGATACAGTGTTAACCTATACTGTATGTATAGATACAGTGTACTGTTTGTATAAATACAGTGTTAACCAGTACTATTAGCATGGAAACAGTGTTAACCTATACTGTCAGCATGGATACAATGTTAACCTATACTGTCTTTATGGATACAGTGTTAACCTGTCCTGCCCGCATGTATACAATGTTAACCTATACTGTCAGCATGGATAGTGTTAACCTATACTTTCAGTATGAATACAATGTTAACCTATACTGTCTGTATGGAAACATTGTAAACCTGTTCTGTCAGCATGGGTACATTGTTAACCTGAACTGTCAGCATGGATACAGTGTTAACCTGTACTGTCTGTATGGATACAGTGTTAACCTGTACTGTCAGCATAGATACAGTGTTAACCTGTACTGTCAGTATGGATACAGTGTTAACCTGTACTGTCAGCATAGATACAGTGTAAACCTGTACTGTCTGTATGGATACAGTGTTAACCTAAGTTGCAAGTATGGATACAGTGTTAACCTGTACTGTCTGTATGGATACAATGTTAACCTTAATTGCCTGTATGGATACAATGTTAACCTGTACTGTCAGTATGGATACAGTGTTAAATTAAATTGTCTGTATGGATACAATGCTCAATTAAATTGCCAGTATGGATACAATGTTAACCTGCACTGTCTGTATGGATACAGTGTTAACCTATACTGTCTGTATGGATACAGTGTTAACCAAACTGTCAGCATGGATACAAAATTAAGCTAAACTGACAGTATGGATGTAATGTTAACTTATACTGTCAGTATAGATAGTGTTAACCTATACTGTCTGTAGGGATACACTGTTAACCTATACTGTCTGTATGGATACAATGCTCACTTTAATTGTCAGTATGGAATCAATGTTAACCTATTCTGTCAGTATGGATACAGTGTTAACCTATACTGTCAGCATGGATACTTTCATCTTTATTGTTGGTATAGATACAGTATTTTACCAGTTTGGACAGTGTTTATCTAATGGGAAGCTTCCAATTATAAAATCAAAAAAATCCTGATATTTCATAATGCTGTACAATGACCTGGAAATCCCCCAAAAAGAGGCAAAATATCACAATTTGAAATAAATAGTCTAGAATCTACAAGTCCTACTCAAGTGAGTGTCTTAGACCTATTTACACCTCTTGTTTTGAAACAAAATTAATAGGTGACAATCAGTACCTTTGTCCAGTCAAAACCTGTTAAGCAGTCACCTCAATTTAGCAGCCACTTGTTTAAAGCAGCAGTATTTGCTATTTCTTATTTCCATCCCTCTTTTGGAGAAATTTAACTTTTATTAAGTAAAAACCTGTCTTTAAAGGGCAGTTTTACTCCATCCCTTGACTGGCTGCTTAAGACAGGTTTAACTATATGCAAAAGTAACTATCTTATCTACTAGCATTTGGTTTTGTTTAGAATTCAAACATTTTATATTTGCTACATGCCCCGTACATCTGATTCATAGAACTGAATGACATTTTGACGTTTGATCATGTGACATACTGCAAATTTGCAACAGTATGGGTTGTCTCAACATTAACTTAATCAAGCGTAGATTAAGATAACTGATTGATTTTATCAGGGACAATTAGGGAAACTATTTAACATATAAATGAATAAAGGTATTGAATCTCATCTTGAGATCAGCATTGTGTATGAATTTTAAAAGGAAAATCTTTGCATTTACTTTTCTCTTTTTTTTTGCCATAAAAGTATGAGAGAGAAACTTTGGAGAATGTAAAATCTGTTTTACTTCAACTGATTAAGATTCGTTTCTTGTTTAGTACTAATTAAAGTGCAGTAAATTTGTTAGATTTTATATATAAACTATTATTCAAACTAAAGTACAGCTTTGTATTTAAACTCTTGTGCAATACTTAAAGTACAGCCGTATGGTCAAAGTTTACAGTACAGCCGTGCAGTCAGATGTTATATTTAAACTACTGCTCATATTTAAAACACAGCCATATTGTCAAGTTTTATATTTAAATTATTTCTGAGACTTTAAGTACAGTCATATGATCAAATTTTACATTTAAACTATTATTCAAACATACCGGTAAACCAATTTTTATATTTAAACTATACTAACTCAAGAAAGAATATATATAATGGTTTGATTTAAAATATTTTCATAAAGCTGTTACAAAAGAAATGGGATAAGATCTAAATGTCGAGTGGTTTGATAAATCCACAATTTGTTTATTGATAACAAACCTGTTTAGTATAAGTTAAATAACATATATTAATCGAAACATTGAATGATATGGGTATAATATAAGCAGATGCATCATGTATAGCTTCTTTTTTAAGTCTATTTTCAGGACTTCAAGTACATCCACTGGGTTAAATGTTATATAAAAACTATTTTCAGGACTTCAAGTACATCCATATGGTTAAATGTTATATAAAAACTATTTTCAGGACTTACATCTACATGGTTAAATGTTATCAGATAAACTATTTTCAGGACTTCAAGTACATCAACAATGTTATATGTTACATATTAACTACTTTCTGGACTTCAAGTACATCCACATGGTTAAATATTATATATAAACTATTTTTAGGAAACCAAGTACATCCACATGGTTTAATGTTATATAAACTATTTTTAGGAAACCAAGTACATTCACATGGTTAAATGTTACATATAAACTATTTTCAGGACATCAAGCACATCCACATGGTTAAATGTTACATATTAACTATTTTCCGGACTTCAAGTACATTCACTGGGTTAAATGTTACATATGAACTATTTTCTGGACTTCAAGTACATCCACATGGTTTAATGTTACATAATTATTAACTATTTTCAGGACTTACATCCACATGGTTAAATGTTACATATAAACTATTTTCAGGACTTCAAGTACATCCACATGGTTAAATGTTACATATTAACTATTTTCCGGACTTCAAGTAAATCCACATGGTTTAATGTTACATAATTATTAACTATTTTCAGGACTTACATCCACATGGTTGAATGTTACATATAAACTATTTTCAGGACTTCAAGTACACCCACATGGTTAAAGGTTACATATAAACTATTTTCAGGACTTCAAGTACAGCTCTAATTATTGTCAGATTTCATATTTAAGCAATTATCTTAAGTACAGTCAAATGGTCTAATTTTATTATTTAGGTCTTCATATACACATATTCGTCTCTTGTAATTCTTATTTGAATGGCATTATGCTGTAACATATTGTTTATACTACAAACTGTACATAAATAAACCATTAAATCATAAATCTATACACATTTAATTGCCTTAGTTATTTAGCAAATATAATTAAAGATTAGTAATTTACTGTCACGTTGATATACAGCTACCCAAAAATGATGATTTTTTTAGGGAATGGAAAGCAATAGGATTTATCAAATAAAATACAAAATTGCTATTGAAGGAAATGATCATTCAGTTCTACTAATACAGTATAGTGATTATTACGTACAGGACTATGTCTGTTCATCCGTCTGTCGCTAAATATTGTCCCGATAACTCCATCTATGGTCAGATTTAGCCAAAACTTCCTGGGAAAGATTAATGTAAGGCTTAATTGTGCATTTCCTTTTTGTGTTCCTATTCAATGATTTTTGACTGGGTTATGGCCCTTTGCATTTTTACAATTCGTAACATTGTCTGGAGACGTCCTCCTACATCTACCATTGAATTTAGCTGAAACCTGCTTGGAAAGCTAGTTGTCTATATAGTTTGTGTTTGGGTTCAATGATTTTAAAGTGAATTGCAGCTCATTGTATTTTCAGAATTAAAAATCTTGTCAGGAGAAATTCTACGACATCTGTGGTCAGATTTAGACAAACTTGCTGGGAAGGATCAGTGTGTCATTTTGTTGCACTTATCTCTTTTGTGTTCTGGTTTGACGGTTTTTAACTAAATTATGGACCTTTTTTTTTTTTCGGAATTAAAAATCTTTTCCGGAGAACTGTGGTAAGATTTAGCTGAAACTTGCTAGGAATTATCAGTGTGAGATTTAGTTATGCAGATCCCTTTACTGTTCCAGTTCAATGATTGACTGAGTTATGTCCCTTAACATTTTCTGAATTTAAAATCTCGTCCGTGATTCTACTTTTGAACTCGCACTCACATTTTAGTGGAACTAACAGAAGAATCAGTAAGAAATTTATTTGTGCATATCCCGTTTAGGTTCTAGTTCAATGTTTTTTGGCATCATTTATGTAACAAGTTCTTAAAATCTGGCTTGATTTTTGTCTGGTAGAACAAGTATATATATGTTAATAAAGTGTCTCACTCAAGGACACACATTGTCTTGGTCAGGGAGCGGTCTTACAATTCTCCGATACTGGGTCTGATGCTTTACCATAACAACCGGACCATACATTCAAATATGAACATGTCGTCTGCTGATATTGTACCTTTATAACGTACTTTTAAAATTGTTTAGTATTTTCTTTGATAATATTTATAATAATTCTAAATTAGCTTTTCTGTGACACAAATGTGTCCTAATCTCCATGTTTACGTCTGTCTTCCATTTACCGTTATCACCACTGGTATTATAATGGTATAACAATATCAGTAAGTAGATAAAGCATCCACTTACAGAGATGCATTAGTCTGAGTCATGTAATACACGGCACTTGTCATTAATGACCCTCACAATTATTTAGGCTGAATAATGAATCTATATGCTTTGTTGAAATGTGCAATGGTCACTTACATATTTATACAATTTATACATTGTTAGAATATATACCAGTAATTTTTGTTATTTTTAGCTGTACTGGTCAAAGGCCAGATTGAAGAGCTTACACAATGTTGTGTTGTCTGTCCTTCTGTTCTCATTCGTTAGCAGCTTTTTCTCTAAAACCATTTGGTCAGTCATACTTAAACTTCACATGGATGTTATGGTTTTGAGACAATACATGAGATTTTTTTGTGATGTAAAATTCAAGATGGCTGCCATTACTAGATATAGTAAAAAACTAAAACCAATCTTCTTCTCATGAACCACTGAACAGATTTTGAAAAAATATTTAATTAGGAAAGATTTATAAATATTATTCAGTTATTTATTTGATGCATATAAAGCTCTACCTTTTCAGGCTGTATGTTGAATCCATAAGCATTGGTATAAAAATATCAATCTTGTGTCATATTTATATGATTGTAATTAATGTTGTACTTATTAAGGCTGTACCATGAACCTGTAAGCATCGCTATTTATAAAATATTTGTGGTAAACAAGTATCTTTTGATGAAAAACAAATATTTCTCAGTGCATAAGTTTTGATAACTTCACTGTTAAGAATAGTGAAATTATAATGATATTTTTAACAACTGGTTGTTTTAAATGGCAATGAACACCGGAACTGGGCCAATTTGACCACGTCAAAAACCTGGAAATGGGGCCAATATGACCCAATCAAAAACCTGGAAACTGGGCCAATATGACCACATCCAAAACCTGGAAACTGGGCAGAAATGATCACATCCAAACACAGAAACTGGGCCAATATGACCCCATCAAAAACCTGGAAACTGGGCCAATATGACCACATCCAAAACCTGGAAACTGGGCCAAAATGACCACATCCAAACCCAGAAACTGGGCCAATATGATCACATCAAAAACCTGGAAACTGGGCCAATATGACCACATCCAAATCTGGAAACTTGGCCATTATGACCACGTCCGAAACCCCGAAACTGGGCAAATATGACCACATCAAAAACCTAGAAACTAGGCCAATATGACTACATCAAAAACCAAGAAACTGGGCCAATATGACTACATCAAAAACCTGGAAACTGGGCCAATATGACCACATCAAAACCTGGAAACTGGGCCAATATGATAACATCAAAAACTTGAAACTGGGCTAATATGACCACATCCAAAACCTGGAAACTGGGTCAAAATGACCACATCCAAACCCAGAAACTGGGCCAATATGACCACATCCAAAACCTGGAAACTGGGCCAATATGACCACATCAAAAACCTGGAAACTGAGCCAATATGACCACATCCAAAACCTGGAAAATGGGCCATTATGATCACATCTGAAACTGGGCCACTATGACTACATCCAAAACCTGGAAACTGGGCCAATTTAACCACATCAAAAACCTGGAAACTGGGCCAATATGACCAAATCCAAAACCTGGAAACTGGACCAATATGACCACATCAAAAACTTGAAACTGGGCAGAAATGGCCACATCCAAACCCAGAAACTGGGCCAATATGACCCCATCAATAACCTGGAAACTGGGCCAATATGACCACATCCAAAACCTGGAAACTGGGCCAAAATGACCACATCCAAACCCAGAAACTGGGCCAATATGACCACATCAAAAACCTGGAAACTGGGCCAATATGACCATATCCAAATCTGGAAACTGGGCCATTATGACCACGTCCGAAACCCCGAAACTGGGCCAATTTGACCACATCAAAAACCTGGAAACTAGGCCAATATGACTACATCAAAAACCAAGAAACTGGGCCAATATGACTACATAAAAAACCTGGAAACTGGGCCAATATGACCACATCAAAAACCTGGAAACTGGGCCAATATGATAACACCAAAAACTTGAAACTGGGCCAATATGACCACATCCAAAACCTGGAAACTGGGCCAAAATGACCACATTCAAACCAAGAAACTGGGCCAATATGACCACATCAAAAACCTGGAAACTGAGCCAATATGAACACATCCAAAACCTGGAAAATGGGCCATTATGATCACATCTGAAACTGGGCCACTATGACCACATCCAAAACCTGGAAACTGGGCCAATTTAACCACATCAAAAACCTGGAAACTGGGCCAATATGACTACATCAAAACCCTGGAAACTGGACCAATATGACCACATCAAAAACTTGAAACTGGGCCAATATGACCACATCCAAAACCTGGAAACTGGGCCAATATGACCACATCCAAAACCTGGAAACTGGACTAATATGACCACATCCAAAACGCAGAAACTTGGCCAATATGACCACATCCAAAATCCAGAAACTGGGCTAATATGACCACATCTGAACCCCAGAAACTGTGCCACTATGACCACATCCAAAACCTGGAAACTGGGCCAATATGACCACATCCAAAACCTGGAAACTGGACCAATATGACCACATCAAAAACCTGGAAACTGAGCCAATATGACCACATCCAAAACCTGGAAACTGGGTCAAAATGACCACATCCAAACCCAGAAACTGGGCCAATATGACCACATCCAAAACCTGGAAACTGGGCCAATATGACCACATCAAAAACCTGGAAACTGAGCCAATATGACCACATCCAAAACCTGGAAAATGGGCCATTATGATCACATCTGAAACTGGGCCACTATGACTACATCCAAAACCTGGAAACTGGGCCAATTTAACCACATCAAAAACCTGGAAACTGGGCCAATATGACCAAATCCAAAACCTGGAAACTGGACCAATATGACCACATCTGAACCCCAGAAACTGTGCCACTATGACCACATCCAAAACCTGGAAACTGGGCCAATATGACCACATCCAAAACCTGGAAACTGGACCAATATGACCACATCAAAAACTTGAAACTGAGCCAATATGACCACATCCAAAACCTGGAAACTGGGTCAAAATGACCACATCCAAACCCAGAAACTGGGCCAATATGACCACATCCAAAACCTGGAAACTGGGCCAATATGACCACATCAAAAACCTGGAAACTGAGCCAATATGACCACATCCAAAACCTGGAAAATGGGCCATTATGATCACATTTGAAACTGGGCCACTATGACTACATTCAAAACCTGGAAACTGGGCCAATTTAACCACATCAAAAACCTGGAAACTGGGCCAATATGACCAAATCCAAAACCTGGAAACTGGACCAATATGACCACATCAAAAACTTGAAACTGGGCAGAAATGGCCACATCCAAACCCAGAAACTGGGCCAATATGACCCCATCAATAACCTGGAAACTGGGCCAATATGACCACATCCAAAACCTGGAAACTGGGCCAAAATGACCACATCCAAACCCAGAAACTGGGCCAATATGACCACATCAAAAACCTGGAAACTGGGCCAATATGACCATATCCAAATCTGGAAACTGGGCCATTATGACCACGTCCGAAACCCCGAAACTGGGCCAATTTGACCACATCAAAAACCTGGAAACTAGGCCAATATGACTACATCAAAAACCAAGAAACTGGGCCAATATGACTACATAAAAAACCTGGAAACTGGGCCAATATGACCACATCAAAAACCTGGAAACTGGGCCAATATGATAACACCAAAAACTTGAAACTGGGCCAATATGACCACATCCAAAACCTGGAAACTGGGCCAAAATGACCACATTCAAACCAAGAAACTGGGCCAATATGACCACATCAAAAACCTGGAAACTGAGCCAATATGAACACATCCAAAACCTGGAAAATGGGCCATTATGATCACATCTGAAACTGGGCCACTATGACCACATCCAAAACCTGGAAACTGGGCCAATTTAACCACATCAAAAACCTGGAAACTGGGCCAATATGACTACATCAAAACCCTGGAAACTGGACCAATATGACCACATCAAAAACTTGAAACTGGGCCAATATGACCACATCCAAAACCTGGAAACTGGGCCAATATGACCACATCCAAAACCTGGAAACTGGACTAATATGACCACATCCAAAACGCAGAAACTTGGCCAATATGACCACATCCAAAATCCAGAAACTGGGCTAATATGACCACATCTGAACCCCAGAAACTGTGCCACTATGACCACATCCAAAACCTGGAAACTGGGCCAATATGACCACATCCAAAACCTGGAAACTGGACCAATATGACAACATCAAAAACCAGAAAACTGGGCCAATATGACCACATCAAAAACCAGAAAACTTGGCCAATATGACCACATAAAAAATCTAGGAACTTGACCAATATGAACACCGCGTTGTGGTATAGTGGTAGAGCGTCTGCCTCGCATGGGGAAGGTCATTGGTTCGATCCCTGGCCGGGTCATACCAAAGACTTAAAAAAATGGTACTAGAAGCTTCTTCGCTTGACGCTCAGCATTTAGAGGAGAGTTCTAGGTCTGGTCGGCCAGGTGTCAGTATAATGTGACTGCTTGGGGTATCATACCATGAGTCTGCAGCATGATACTCCATTGTGACAGCGCTCAGAATACTGTCTCAAGTAGACACCGTCGCGATATGACTGAAAATTGTTGAAAGCGACGCTTAACACCATACAACATTGACCAATATGATCACATCAAAAACTTAAAACTGGGTCAATATGACAACATCCAAATCCTGGAAACTGGGCCAATTTGACTACATCTAAAACTCAGAAACTGGACCAATATGACCACATCCAAAACGCAGAAACTGGGCCAATATGACCACATCCAAAATCTGGAAACTGGGCCAATATGACCACATCTGAAACCCAGAAACTGTGCCGCTATGACCACATCCAAAACCAAGAAATTGGGCCAATTTGACCACATCCAAAACCTGGAAACTGGGCCAATATGACCACATCCAAAATGCAGAAACTGGGCAAATATGACCACATCCAAAATCCGGAAACTGGGCCAATATGACCACATCTGAAACCCAGAAACTGTGCCACTATGACCACATTCAAAACCAAGAAACTGGGCCAATTTGACCACATCCAAAACCTGGAAACTGGGCCAATATGACCACATAAAAAACCAGGAAACTGGGCCAATATGACCACATCCAAAACCTTGAAACTCGGCCAATTTGACCACATCCAAAACCTGGAAACTGGACCAATATGACCACATCCAAAACCTGGAAACAAGGCCAATATGACCACATCCAAAACCTGGAAACTTGGCCAATTTGACCACATCCAAAACCTAGAAACTGGACCAATATGATCACATCCAAAACCCAGAAACCGGGCCAATATGACCACATCCAAAACCTGGAAACTCGGCCAATATGACCACATCCAATACCTGGAAATTGGGCCAATATGACCACATCAGAAACCTGGAAACTGGGCCATACGACCACATCAGATACCTGGAAATTGGGCCAATATGACCACATCCAAAACCTGAAAACTGGGCAAATATGACCAAATATTGGTAAAAACAACAACAGTTATCACAACAATTAAATATGAAATCACTCATTAATCAATAAATTATTTTTACAAACAATAAGAAACATTGAACTTCGATAGATTTTTATTGTAAGATGAGCTTTCCATTGCATTAGGAGTGCGTGACCCAGTGGTAAAGTATCAGATTGTGGGTTTGATCCTCCGCCACGGCTATTTGTGGTGTCCTTGAGACACTTTATTAACACATACTTAGTGCTGTTTCTGAGCCTCGATAGATTCTCATTGTAAGATGAACTTTCCACTGCATTTGGAGTGCGTGACCCAGTGGTAAAGTATCAGATTGTGGGTTTGATCCTCCGCCACGGCTATGTGTGGTGTCCTTGAGGCACTTTATTAACACATACTTAGTGCTGGTTCTGAGCCTCGATAGATTCTCATTGTAAGATGAACTTTATACTGCATTTGGATTGCGTGACCCAGTGGTAAAGCATCAGATTGTGGGTTTGATCCTCCGCCACGGCTATGTGTGGTGTCCTTGAGGCACTTTATTAACACATACTTAGTGCTGGTTCTGAGCCTCGATAGATTCTCATTGTAAGATGAACTTTATACTGCATTTGGATTGCGTGACCCAGTGGTAGAGTATCAGATTGTGGGTTTGATCCTCCGCCACGGCTATGTGTGGTGCCCTTGAGACACTTTATTAACACATACTTAGTGCTGGTTCTGAGCCTCGATAGATTCTCATTGTAAGATGAACTTTATACTGCATTTGGAGTGCGTGACCCAGTGGTAGAGTATCAGATTGTGGGTTTGATCCTCCACCACGGCTATGTGTGGTGCCCTTGAGACACTTTATTAACACATACTTAGTGCTGGTTCTGAGCCTCGATAGATTCTCATTGTAAGATGAACTTTATACTGCATTTGGAGTGCGTGGCCCAGTGGTAGAGTATCAGATTGTGGGTTTGATCCTCCGCCATGGCTATGTGTGGTGTCCTTGAGACACTTTATTAACACATACTTAGTGCTGGTTCTGAGCCTCGATAGATTCTCATTGTAAGATGAACTTTATACTGCATTTGGATTGCGTGACCCAGTGGTAGAGCATCAGACTGTGGGTTTGATCCTCCGCCACGGCTATGTGTGGTGTCCTTGAGACACTTTATTAACACATACTTAGTGCTGGTTCTGAGCCTCGATAGATTCTCATTGTAAGATGAACTTTATACTGCATTTGGATTGCGTGACCCAGTGGTAGAGTATCAGATTGTGGGTTTCATCCTCCACCATGGCTATGTGTGGTGTCCTCGAGACACTTTATTAACACATACTTAGTGCTGGTTCTATCCAGGAAGACTTCAAGCGTGATTTGTCTAAGTTGTAAGAAGAAAACAAATATAATTATTGGAATCAGACTTAAAACATTGTATTGCAAATTTAACAAAAACTACCATATTTTCTACAAAAATGAAGCATATTTAGTCTGAAAAACTTTGTTATAAACCTGCACTTCCAGCCTTTCAGATCGTAGCATTATTATCCAACATTTGTTAAAATGCAGCTTTTATCTTTGACCATGTTTGTTATCTAGGTCAGGACTTGATGCATAGAGAGCCCCAATTGTTTCCAAGGACCGCTCAAGTGATTGTACTTATCTTTAGGAAATCCCGGCCAAATTAGGCAGTAATTGTTGCCTGATTATATCGTCTCATTAATTTGATTGGGTTTCGGGTTTCAATTAGTAAGGCCCTTTTGTTAGTTTTGTTATTTTAGATCGCATTATTTACCATCTCTTGATTGAAAAAAACCCACATAGATCACCATAATAAATGGTCCAAAAATGGCACATTTTTATGGTTGGTCATTTCTTTTATTGGCAAATATAAAGATAAAAATCACTTTAAAAATATACTATACCTTTATGGCCTCCTTTATACCATCTTAAATTAGCCAAGTGAGGAAGCCTCAACCTTCCGCATGCAAAACAAAAAAGCTCTAGTATTAAACCTTGCTGCAGTATCTGGAAAAGAGAAATGAAAGAAAAATTATCCGAGTGAAAAAAAAATTCCTCATTTAAGTGTTTCAATTTCAGTTTGACAAACCTCTATCGTGGCCTCTATACTTGGGGGCAGTTCCCAGGATTCCAGGGTCTTACGGAAATAACTACGCCATGCTGTAGCCGGCTGGATGCACCATGATCATCTTAAGACAATAACTTTCATCATTTCAAAATTATATCTAAAGTGGGATTTCTCTTTTTTTTTTCTTTAAAAAGAAGAAAAGAGTAATCCAGTAAATCTAAACATATAATCTGAGAGTTGTCAACTCCCTCAAACAGATTATACAATAAGAGATTGATATCGCAGATTGCTGGATTTATTTTATCAGTATAAAGATATTTAGTATAACTATGGGATTTGACACAAAGATGTCGCAGTTACTGTTGTTTTTAGGATTTATTTATTGCATAAATGGTGAGTTAATTTGGGTTTTATTTATCAGTGTTTTTATAGATTACTTTTCTTGTTTTTTTTATACTACTGGTACACAAATTTTAACATAGCTGATATGTTTTTATGCTGTTAATTTCTTAGTATACGGAACTTTAAAACTCTATATCCTATAATTATTTAAAAAAAATCAAATTAAATCTATAATAAGTTTATTATCTTAGACAATAATAAAAATAAAAAAATATTAAATTAACATGCTGAGAAATCACTTAGCTCTGTTTCTGAAAAATATTTATCTTAGTAACATGATGCAAATAAAATATTAAAATATCTCAGTATATGTGCAAACCCTTAAATTTTGTTTCTAAAGGAGAGTAAATTCTTGCAAATGACTATGAAATAAATATTATTTTTTTTGCATATTCATAGTCATATGTGATAGAAATAGTAACGGATGATGTAATCTTAATTTTTTATTGATATGGTAGAAAAGAATTCAAGCAGCTATTTAAAGACACATTACCTATAACTTTCTGTTTTGTAAGCCGGACCCGATTAGCTCAGTCGGTAATGCATCTGATTATCAATCCAGGGGTTATGAATTTGAATCCCCGCCTGGCAACAGTCTCCATAATGATTGATATACAACATTTTATCTCATTATCATTCGTCTCTCACTGCTGATTCAGTTACTTGCGGAGATGGGGTGAGCTCGAGTACTGATTAATCTTTGAGGATCCCAGGAAACAGTTGTTAGGTTAACTGATCATCTGTTAGCCCTTAATGGCATAAAAATGACGCTAAATATTCAATCAATCAATCATTCTGTTTTGTAAATGATGGAATTGAATCATTAAGAGGAAATTTCCATTCAAAGATAATGATTGATTCCATCCTTGTAGTTTATCTTACTTATATACAGTCCTCTGTGGCCGAGTGGTCTAAAGCACCATCTCAAGATCACTTACCTCTCACTGCTAAGGTATGAGTCCCGCTCACTCCAAAAACTTCATGTGAGAAAGTTTCCAGTTACTTGCGGAAGGACGGTGGTTCTCCTCGGTCTGACTCGGTCTGAGGTCTTCCTCCACCAGTAAAACTGGATATGCCATATATAACCTGAAATGTGTTGAAAATGGCGTTAAACACCATTTAAAAAAATTTTTTTATCTTACTTATAAGAAATTTGTTACTACACAATGTCATGTCGGCATTTTCCATTTTATTCATCAATGTTTTAGCATGACTCAATACTGGCCAATGAGTGACTTTATTGCGTGCTGTGATTTAGTATTTGGTCAACAAAATTAAATAAAATTACTTTAGAGTGACAAAATACAATATAAGTCATTAAAAATAATATATGGTGTTTGATATAAATGTGCAATTTTATTGCTAAGATCAAAAAAATATCAGGATATAGGTGAGGCATCTCTAATATAAATTTATATTTCTTAGGAATTTTTACCCTCCTTTTTTCAATACTATCTTGACTTTAGTTAATAAAAACTGTTACTAATCTGAAGTTTATGCGTTAATGTTTGGAGGGTACTGGTAATATCTGGAGGGTACTGGTAACATCTGGAGGGTACTGGTAACATTTGGAGGGTAATATCTGGAGGTTACCAGTAATATCTGGAGGGTACCGGTAATATCTGGAGGGTACCGGTAATATCAGGAGGGTACTGGTAACATTTGGAGGGTAATATCTGGAGGGTACCAGTAATATCTGGAGGGTATCGGTAATATTTGGAGGGTACTAGTAATATCTTCAAAGTGTAAAGATTGATTTGGTTTGTAACTTGAGTAAAATTAGAATTTCCACATTTCTTTGGGGGACAAAAGAGGGGGAAAAAAAACTATAAAAAGTATCCTTAATGAGTATATATTATGATTATCAGTATTAATTCTTCCTATTTACCAGTATTTATTTATTAACTGCAATTTTAGTTGATATGTTATTATTTAAAGTTTGATAATCAATGCATTGTGACTCATTTGACAAAATAAATAGTGTCATGTATTGATAACGGAAGGGTTTAATTGTACATTGAGTTTCATACGTGGTCATATATTTTGTATTAAATTGTAAATATGTAGAGGATCTCACATGAGCGCTCATTTATTAATGAATTTATTAAACTAATAATATATTATGGGATGCTCTGCCAAGCATTACATTAGTTTATGCCAATGAGTTTAATAAATTAAATATTAAATGGGAATGAAGAGTTAGTTTATTTTTATCACATAACATTTATTTAACATATTACCTCCACAAGGAACGAGACTAAATCGGGCATATTAGTTAATCATTGTATGACATAACATCATAAAATAACATCATTTTACTTTTAAAAATCAGACGTCATTTTTATTAAACAAGTCAGAAAGTGCATTAGCATTTTACGTATACAAACTTAGTTATTGGAAAATGCCAAGAGTTGAATGGTTATCAGGTTTAACGCCATTTTCAACACATTTCAAGTTATATATAGCATATCCAGTTTTTTTGGTGGAGGAAGACCTCAGAATGAACCTGGGTAGAACCACCGTTCTTCCACAAGTAACTGGCAAACTTTCTCACATAAAGTTTTTGGAACGATCAGGACTCGAACCTACGACCTTAGCGGTGAGACGTAAATGATATTGAGATTGTTCTATTTGTGGAGGAAGCCCTCTGAATGAATCTGACTGTGTGAAATCACCATTCTTCCGCAAGTTACTGGCAAACTTTGAACCAAGTGGGACTCGAACATTTGACCTCATTAGTGAAATGTAAGTGATGTTGAGACACTCTGCCACAGAGGACTCCATCTTTATTACTACACCAACATTTCAAAACATCAAGCACAGTGGTAGTGCAGATGAAAGAGTGGTGGATGTTACACTAGAAATCGATAGTTCTATCCCATGCTCCACCTTATGGTCTCACAAAAACAACACTTTCCAATTAGAAACAGCCATGATAACTATTCAAACAGCAATACTCTGAGCTATTATCACAGTCAAACTAAAATAATTGATCAACTGAGCATTATCAGGGTCATTGAGGCTCTTTTTTTTTTTTTTTAATTGCCGTAGATTTATTTTTCAGTAAGGAGCAATAGCTACACATATTATACTGCATGAATATTCTTTTTATTAATCCAGGTGAACTGACTGACATTGTGAACATATGTTGTCAGCAGGGAACCATATGGGCCAAGAATGCAAGTCGCTGTGACGATTACTCCAAGGCAGTGGATTATATTAAAAGTGAGGACCAGCCCATGTGTCATACTGTGCTTGAAGTCTGCTGTCTAAAATCTAAACAGGAGCAGATGTGTAGCAATGGTGAGTGGTTGCTGTTGTTGTTGTAGATGTTTGGTGTTTAGCATCACATTTAACAATTTTTCAGTTATATTGCGACGGTGTGTACTTATGGGAGTCTTGTAAGTGCTGCCATACCGGAGTATCGTGTTGTAGACACATGGTATGGTACCTCAACCTAGTCACATTATTCTGACACTGGGCCAACCTGACCTGTAACTATCCTCTAAATGCTAAGTGCCAAGCGAGGAAGCTTCTAGTACCATTTTCTTGGTATGACCTAGCCTGGGTTTGAACCATGACCTCCTGCATGCGAGGCACACACTGTACCCCCCTATACTTCCGCTACAGTTCATGATTGATTGTATCAGCTAGCAAAGCCAACACCTCTGGGAACTGTTTGCTTGTGTTTAACATAACTTAATGAGAAATGGAGGAACAACACTGATATCGATATCGTCTGATTTCCGATTAATTTTCATCCAATTGGTCAGCGATCGCATTTATAAACACAGTAAACATATAACCATGCTGAAAGCAGTCCAGGTTGTATACTATAATTAACCATTAAAGATGAAGGGCTAGCAGAGAGGTAAGAAGGAAACAGATTGGTTTAAGTCTGTCTGTAATAAACTATAGAATCAAGCTTTGATAAAATGATACTAGTCAAGAAACATGACTGCTCTAGTGAACAACGTGTGCCCCATAGTTTCCCTCTTGAATTAAATGTAACCATTGCATGAATAATTTGATTCCACAGATGTGCAGCATTAAAAACTAGTAAAACACTGAAAACATGCCATCTTTTACAAATCAGTCCCATATGAAGGGAGAACAATGAGCAATAGCACGTGCACATAAAAGATTTTACTAAACTTTTATATTAATCAATGATGTAAGAACGCAAACACTTTCGATTCTTGAAAAAAAGGGAGCATGTTGCAGACAGACAGACAGACGGACAGATGGACGGACGGACGGACGGACGTTCTGGTGGAAATGATGTTGTGGGGTGCAGTTTTTATATGTTATAAAACATCTTTTTTTTCATAAAACAAAACAAAACCTATTTTCTATCTAACCCTAATGTCACAAACCTTGAGATCCAACCCTAATGACACTAAAAAAGAATGAAAAAAGGTGGAAAAAAAAGTAAAAGAAAAATGTGGAAAAAAAAATTTAACCCCACAATGCCATTTGGACAGGTTTTCGCACTTGTGGGGTGAACATTGCACCCCACAAGTACCAAAAAAACCCACAATGCCATTCTGTACTGGCAACGCAACCCACAACTGCCGCTCCAGACGTACGGATAGACAGACAGACAGACAGACAGACAGACAGACACTGTTAGATGGAAATGGTAAGCCTTTGTTTTATCTTTATTGGCTATAAGAATCTTTCATGGTCTTGCATAAAGATTAGTCTGATTTTTATTGAACTTTAGGTTCAACACTTAATAATCTTATGTTTGTATTCAAAGATTAACATGTTGTTCTATTGCATAACTTTACAGTTAGCTAACACCTGTTGCATACTTTCATATAATAAAGTAATCTGACCAAATTTAACTTAAAGATTTTGATCGCTGATTGGATTATCAGCTTGTTTGACTGACACCCACATCAGGTTAATTACTCATCAGAATTCTTCTTCATGAGGATATATGTATTGTGGTGGCAATATATATTATTTGAGGTTATGTCGAGCATTATATAATTTTTTGCCACTGAGTTTAATAAATTAAATAATAAATGAGAATGAATGAAAGATTCTTTTTATCGCATAACTCAGGAAAATTGTAAATTTACCATTTATTTAACAGATCACCACTAAAAAAAACAAAAATAAATCGATCATATTAGTTTCTGCCAGTCATCGTATGACATTAGGTCTTGAACTAACATCTTTTGACTATGACAAATTGACATAATTTATATATTCCGGCAAGTTGGAAAGTAGTTCAACATTTTACAAATGTGAGCTGAGTTATAGAGAAAACACCAAACGCTGAATCAGAAGTGATATTACACTAGGTTAATATAAAAAAATATGTCATTGGTTTATTACAGTCCTGCACCATAAAGTATGTGATTAAAGATGACTGTTAAATACACCCCCAGATGACTAACATGCTTTCTCCATGTTGAAATACCCATTGAATTATTGAGTTTCATATCTGGCTGTAACTTTGTTATATTTCCTAATGTTTTGTACAACATTCAAACCTGTATAAGCAGTCACTTGTCTCAAGCAGCCACATTTGCTATTACCCATTTCTATGCTTTCAGAGCAACTTAACCTGTATTTAGCAATAACCTGTCTTAAAAGGTCACATTTGCTCCTTCCTATGACTTGCTGCTTAAGACAAGTTTGACAGTACAGGTATTTGGGAAGAGGTCAGATTATTGCAGAGTAATTAATGATTGATAATAGGGAAAGTGACTGATCCTAAGTAAATGTTCTAATACTCTCCTTTAATTTAAAATCATGTGCACCATGTATTTTCCTGCATTAGGCCATAATAAAGTAATTGCTAGATTATCATCCCCACCTGCCCCCTAATTTTCATGCAGCTCTCCCCCTTTTTATTTTTGTATAAAAACACACACAACAACAACAACAACAACAACAACAACAACAACAACAACAACAACAACAACAACAACAAATATATTAATAAAAAAAATAAAATCCTCCACCACCCCTCCCCTTTTTAAGAAAAATTTGGATGATCACCTAGCAATTAAATTATAATTGCCTTATTAACCTTTACTTCATATAGACACCTTTGGACACCTCTAATATAGACGCGTTTGGACACCTAATATAGACGCCTTTGGACACCTATAACAAAGAAGGCTTTTGAATTATTGGGTGAATTATGTTTATATTAACTAACAGAGTGGGAAACAGTGCAGGAAGTGTTCAGATTGCTCGTTACGAGCAATCTGAACTCTTCCTGCACTGTTTTCAAAGGCCTTCTGCGCTTGGTGCGGGAAAACACGTATCTATGGAGTAAAGGGTTAAAACATTAAGATTCAAAATGATGAAAATATTTCAGGTAAAACAGATGCCCTAGCTGGTCAAACTGCGTGTGCAGTAAGAGACAGTGAATTAGGTGCAGTGACATACAGGGTAAATAGAAACTTTTTCTTTTCAAGAAAGAACTGCCATCCTTCCAAAAGTAACTGGCAAACTTTCTCACATAAATTGTTTGACAGAATTGGGCTCAGATCAATGTCATTGGCTGTGAGGTAATTGATCACTTGGCCAAGGAGGACCGCAAATAGAAACATATTTATTTGAAGTTGATCAAGAGAAATGGTGAATAGAAATGTATTCATAAAAAGTAGCTATTTTTAGATCCCATAATAATTAAACACATTTTGTTGCTGTTATCTTATTTCCTAAAACCAAATCCAATTCTTTATAAACTACCGCAGGAATGCTGCCACTGCTGTCAGTTGGGTATTATGGCTCACCAGATGGGTATGGAGTGCAACGCCCCACCCATCGGTAAACCATGCGACGTCAAATTTATGGAATGCTGCGAAGACCAAACATCAACAGCAAATGATACATGTAAGATTGTCTTTGTTTGCATGCCCTTGTAATGTAAGTTTTTACTTGGTATTCATAATGCTTCACCAATATGTTGGGGCATTTATTATTTTTTTTAATTGGGTTTAACTCCATTTTCAACACATTTCAGGTTATATATGGCATATCCAGTTTAACTGTTGGCGGAAAACCTCAGACAATAGAACAACCATCCTTACACAAGTAACTGGAAACTTTTCCCACATAATTTTTATTGAGTGAGCGGGACTCGAACCTACGACCTTAGCGGTGAGAGGTAAGTGTTCTTGAGATGGTGCCTTAGACCACGCAGCCGCGGAGGACCCTGTGTTTGGGCATTTAAACGTCTTATCCGTACAGCTATTCAGTAATCCAATAGGATGCCAATATTTAAGACATTTTAACTTTTTTTCTTCTTTGATATACTACCATCTTTAAACCGCAGTGGTGATTTTTGCTAATAATCCGTCTAAAGTGGTGATTCCTTCTATCACTTCTTATATGTCTATTATATTTATTATGAGTTCTCTGTGACCGGCCGGTCCAAGGCCCCATCTCAAGATCATTACCTCTCACCGCTCAGGTTGTAGATTTGAATCCTGCTTGCTCTCTCCAAAAAAAGCTTTGTATTGCGGTGGCTGTGTTTACATGTGCTGGGCCTGCGGGTCAGCTTAATCGGTAGTACATCTGACTATCAATCCAGGGGTCGTGAGTTTAAATCCTTGCCCATCCACAGTCAATGTATTGATTGATATACAGCATTTTATTTCATTGTCATTCGTCTCTCACCACTGATTCAAGTGGGAAAGTTATCAGCTACTTGCAGAGATGGGCAAGTTTATGTACTGGTTAACCTTCTAGTACCCAAGGAAAGAGTGATTAGGTTAAATGATTGTCTGTTAGCCCTTGTTGGCATAGAAGTAACGTTAGATATAAAATTTAAAAACAATAACAACTTGCCTTCTCTTCTGTTTAACACAATTTAACTTTTGTCATTATGTTTGCAGCGGCAAACAATTTCCAAATAGACGAATGTGCCGCATTTGGTGCCAATCAGTTGTGTAGCCAAATATGCATAGATACTATAGGGTCATTCCGCTGTGATTGTAACCCTGGCTACATCCTAGCAGATGACGGCAAGACATGTGTCAGAAGTCGACCAGCAGGTATACAAAGAGTTTGCATTTGATATTTCAATAACTATTTTAAACTTGTTTTTTTTAGTGGGGTTTATGCCATTTTCAAGCAGTAGTGCAGTTGATAGAGTGTTGCCTGCTTACACCGGAGGTCACGGGTTTGATAAGGTGCATGACCTCTTGACCTCCCAAAGATAAGTCGGTACTGGGTTTACCCAGGAAACAGACTTGACAGTGATACATTGTATATATATACTTCACATTCAAACTGAAGTTGTATAAACTTAACACAAAACAGGTTATATGTGGCATACAGTTTTATTAATGGTGGAAAGTGAAGAGTGAAGCCACAATCTTCCGTAAGTAATCGGCAAAGTTTCTCATATCATTCTCACAAAGTGCTTGGAAAGAACTGGGTTGAGATGCAAATTAATATTGTACCTATATGTTTAAGTTGTTTATCTCTTTCGCTGCCAAGTTTCTCAGAGCACATACTTCTCAATGCCAAATATGTACAAATAACCTTGATCTTAAATGCTATTGATATATGTCTCGATATCTATGTCGCTGATCAGCAACATTGCATTGTGAAGTTGATCGCCAAATGCCGACAAGTTAATACAATAGCTAATGTCACAGCTTCTTTGTGCTTCCATCAAAGTTAAACTAAATTGCCATGGTACAAACGGTACCAAGATTCAGTATAACCAATTGTAGTACTGTCACTGTTTTTGTTTTAAAGGGAATATATCAGGAAAAAATGCTATTAATGTCTCCAAAAGTAAAATAATTATTAAAATGGATAAAAAGCATCTCATTATCTTTAATGAATATATTCTGGATGGTTTGGTATGTCAAATCCACCAAACCTTGACAAAATCGATATTTGAATTGGAGTGGTAAACTTGAAACGAAATCCCTATTCTAAAAACAGACAGCACTGTAATGCTGTTTGACAACCTTCATATCTTTCTAAGATGAAACAACTCTTACAATATGTAAACCTCATTTGATTCATCACAATAATTATGTTGCAATTTTAAGCAGGATTTTTTTTTAGTCTAACATATGTGTGTAGCCCAAGTTAGATAATCCTTTTTCAATGTATTATTTTGGCACATTTAAATAGATATCCTTTTGGTAATACTGGGGTTAGTGTGTATGTATAGGCATGATATATTAAAAAAAACTGTTTTAATCAATTTAAAAGTTTCGAAAAATCCTGATATATTCCCTTTAATATGTATCCAAAGCTAAATTTGAACATTCACGGGGATACGTTCATTGGATATGAATGACAAACTTCTATAAAGGCTCAATCTAGGAGTAAATTAGGAATGTTAATATTTACAATTTCACATCAAATCTGTTACTTTGACTTTTTTTTTTTAATGGGGTTTAACATCAACACTTATCAGGTTATATATGGCATATCCAGTTTTATTGGTGGCGGTAAACCTCAGAATTAATCTGAGTAGAATCACTGTCCTTTTGCAAGTAACTGACAAACATTCTCACATATGATTTTTTGCAGCAAGCAGGACTCGAACCTACAACCTTAGCAGTGAAAGGTAAGAGATCTTGAGACAGGGCCTTGGACCTCTCAGTCTCATAGGATCCCAAGTTTGTAACAATATTAATTTTGTACTTTAGGTTTTGATCTGTAACCATTTATATTATTATAGTAAATACCATTCATAATGCTATATTCATTTTGTGTTACAGTTAAAAAATGTTCTGAGGGTAACAGGTGCAGTCAGAAATGTATAGACACTCGACGTGGCCCCATGTGTGACTGTAGGAATGGGTACCGACTACAAAGAGACAGGACAACTTGTGCTGGTAATGTTTTACTCTTGTAGACAAATTGCAACACAAGGATACTATAAACCATACATATATCTGTCTATAACCCTTTAAATTATTGAAAATATTGGCAATATCCCCTTCATATATGTCATGTTTATACACCTTTATATAATAGAAAATCCTTTCTGATATCTGCTGAATAATAGAAAACATCAGCAATATCCCTTCTGATATCTGTTTATACTTCTATGATCAACAGAAGACATCAGCAATATCCCTTCTAATATCTGTTTTTTACCCTTATGTATAATAGAAAATATCAGCAATATCCCTTCTGACATCTGTTTAAACCCCTATGAATAATAGAAAATATCAGCAATATCCCTTCTGACATCTGTATAAACCCCTATAAATAATAAGCAATATCCCTTCTGACATCTGTTTAAACCCCTATGAATAATAGAAAACATCAGCAATATCCCTTCTGACATCTGTTTAAACCCCTATGAAAATAGAAAACATCAGCAATATCCCTTCTGACATCTGTTTATACCCCTATGAATAATAGAAAACATCAGCAATATCCCTTCTGATATCTGATTCTTACATCAAATGTTTAATCTGGCTCCAGTTTCACCAACATGTACTCAAGTACTTAAATCTGAAAAAAGCATTCAGGTGATCATGAGTTTAGACTGGTTCCAGTAAAACTACACATTGTTTCATTGATGTTGATTATATAATAGATAAATAACCAGTAAAAACTTTGTCTTTTTTTTAAGTATTTAAATAAAATACTGGTGAAACAGAACCCAGATTTGTGCATCAGATGTAATATGAAGGTAAAAAAATAGAAAAGATAAATCATTATTTTACCTGTTGGCTGTTATGTTATGGATGTTTGTGTTATATATTACACCGGAAAACTTTAAAAATGCATCACTCAGATAAACAGACATAAAACACTGAGTTATCAATTTTTTTGAAATTTATTTTATTTGATAATATTTTATTTTTCTACCTTTCCTGGAAATTTCCATTGAAATCTATTGTGATTATCACTTCTTTTTATTGATTTAAAACATACAACCCCTGTAACCTAAATTCACAAAATCAGTATATTGTATAGCCTCCTTGCACACTGATGCACGATAATTGTGTGTTTCAAATCAATTTAAATTTTTTTTGTAACAAACTCAGTGTTTTATGTCTGTTTATCTGAGTGTTCCATTTCTAAAGTATTTCGGTGTAATATATACCACAAACACCCTGTTATTTCACCACTGCGCAGATATTGACGAGTGCAGGCGCAGCATGGCTGATGTGTAAGGGATGTTTATGCTGTATGTCATTTCACCACTGCGCAGATATTGACGGCGCAGGGGCGGCATGGCTGATGTGTAAGGGATGTTTATGCTGTATGTCATTTCACCACTGGCAGATATTGACGAGTGCAGGCGCGGCATGGCTGATGTGTAAGAGATGTTTATGCTGTATGTCATTTCACCACTGTGCAGATATTGACAAGCGCAGGCGCGGCATGGCTGATGTGTAAGGGATGTTTATGCTATATGTCATTTCACCACTGCGCAGATATTGACGGCGCAGGGGCGGCATGGCTGATGTGTAAGGGATGTTTACGCTGTATGTCATTTCACCACTGCGCAGATATTGACGAGTGCAGGCGCGGCATGGCTGATGATAAGGGATGTTTATGCTGTATGTCATTTCACCATTGCGCAGATATTGACGAGCGCAGGCGCGGCATGGCTGATGTGTAAAGGATGTTTATGCTATATGTCATTTCACCACTGGCAGATATTGACGGCACAGGGGCGGCATGGCTGATGTGTAAGGAATGTTTATGCTGTATGTCATTTCACCACTGCGCAGATATTGACGAGCGCAGGCGCGGCATGGCTGATGTGTAAGGGATGTTTATGCTGTATGTCATTTCACCACTGCGCAGATATTGACGAGTGCAGTCGTGGGATGTTTATGCTGTTTGTTATTTCACCACTGCGCAGATATTGATGAGTGCAAGCGTGGCATGGCCGATGTGTAAGGGATGTTTATCCTTTATGTTATTTCACCACTGCGCAGATATTGATGAGCACAGGCGCGGCATGGCTGATGTGTAAGGGATGTTTATGCTATATGTTATTTCACCACTGCGCAGATATTGACGAGCGCAGGCGCGGCATGGCTGATGTGTAAGGGATGTTTATGCTGTATGTTATTTCCCCACTGCACAGATATTGAGGAGTGCAGGCGTGGCATGGCTGATGTGTAAGGGATGTTTATGCTATATGTTATGAGTGCAGGCGCGGCATGGCTGATGTGTAAGGGATGTTTATGCTATATGTTATGAGTGCAGGCATGGCATGGCTGATGTGTAAGGGATGTTTATGCTATATGTTATGAGTGCAGGCGCGGCATGGCTGATGTGTAAAGGATGCTTATGCTGTATGTTATTTCACCACTGCGCAGATATTGACGAGTGCAGGCGCGGCATGGCTGATGTGTGAGGGATGTTTATGCTATATGTTATTTCACCACTGCGAAGATATTGCAAGTGCAGGCGTGGCATGGCTGATGTGTAAGGGATGTTTCATGCTGTTTGTTATTTCACCACTGCGCAGATATTGATGAGTGCAGGCGCGGCATGGCTGATGTGTGAGGGATGTTTATGCTGTTTGTTATTTCACCACTGCAAAGATATTGATGAGTGCAGGCGCGGCATGGCTGATGTGTAAGGGATGCTTATGCTGTATGTTATTTCACCACTGCGCAGATATTGACGAGTGCAGGCGCGGCATGGCTGATGTGTAAGGGATGTTTATGCTGTATGTTATTTCACCACTGTGCAGATATTGACGAGTGCAGGCGCGGCATGGCTGATGTGTAAGGGATGTTTATGCTGTATGTTATTTCACCACTGCACAGATATTGACGAGTGCAGGCGTGGCATGGCTGATGTGTAAGGGATGTTTATGCTGTTTGTTATTTCACCACTGCGCAGATATTGATGAGTGCAGGCGCGGCATGGCTGATGTGTAAGGGATGTTTATGCTGTTTGTTATTTCACCACTGCGCAGATATTGATGAGTGCAGGCGCGGCATTGCTGATGTGTAAGGGATGTTTATGCTGTATGTCATTTCACCACTGCGCAGATATTGACGAGTGAAGGCGCAGCATGGCTGATGTGTAAGGGATGTTTATGCTGTATGTCATTTCACCACTGGCAGATATTGACGAGTGCAGGCGCAGCATGGCTGATGTGTAAGGGATGTTTATGCTGTATGTCATTTCACCACTGTGCAGATATTGACGAGCGCAGGCGCGGCATGGCTGATGTGTAAGGGATGTTTATGCTATATGTCATTTCACCACTGCGCAGATATTGACGGCGCAGGGGCGGCATGGCTGATGTGTAAGGGATGTTTACGCTGTATGTCATTTCACCACTGCGCAGATATTGACGAGTGCAGGCGCGGCATGGCTGATGATAAGGGATGTTTATGCTGTATGTCATTTCACCATTGCGCAGATATTGACGAGCGCAGGCGCGGCATGGCTGATGTGTAAAGGATGTTTATGCTATATGTCATTTCACCACTGGCAGATATTGACGGCACAGGGGCGGCATGGCTGATGTGTAAGGAATGTTTATGCTGTATGTCATTTCACCACTGCGCAGATATTGACGAGCGCAGGCGCAGCATGGCTGATGTGTAAGGGATGTTTATGCTGTATGTCATTTCACCACTGCGCAGATATTGACGAGTGCAGTCGTGGGATGTTTATGCTGTTTGTTATTTCACCACTGCGCAGATATTGATGAGTGCAAGCGTGGCATGGCCGATGTGTAAGGGATGTTTATCCTTTATGTTATTTCACCACTGCGCAGATATTGATGAGCACAGGCGCGGCATGGCTGATGTGTAAGGGATGTTTATGCTATATGTTATTTCACCACTGCGCAGATATTGACGAGCGCAGGCGCGGCATGGCTGATGTGTAAGGGATGTTTATGCTGTATGTTATTTCCCCACTGCACAGATATTGAGGAGTGCAGGCGTGGCATGGCTGATGTGTAAGGGATGTTTATGCTATATGTTATGAGTGCAGGCGCGGCATGGCTGATGTGTAAGGGATGTTTATGCTATATGTTATGAGTGCAGGCGTGGCATGGCTGATGTGTAAGGGATGTTTATGCTATATGTTATGAGTGCAGGCGCGGCATGGCTGATGTGTAAAGGATGCTTATGCTGTATGTTATTTCACCACTGCGCAGATATTGATGAGTGCAGGCGCGGCATGGCTGATGTGTGAGGGATGTTTATGCTATATGTTATTTCACCACTGCGAAGATATTGCAAGTGCAGGCGTGGCATGGCTGATGTGTAAGGGATGTTTCATGCTGTTTGTTATTTCACCACTGCGCAGATATTGATGAGTGCAGGCGCGGCATGGCTGATGTGTGAGGGATGTTTATGCTGTTTGTTATTTCACCACTGCAAAGATATTGATGAGTGCAGGCGCGGCATGGCTGATGTGTAAGGGATGCTTATGCTGTATGTTATTTCACCACTGCGCAGATATTGACAAGTGCAGGCGCGGCATGGCTGATGTGTAAGGGATGTTTATGCTGTATGTTATTTCACCACTGCGCAGATATTGACGAGTGCAGGCGCGGCATGGCTGATGTGTAAGGGATGTTTATGCTGTATGTTATTTCACCACTGCGCAGATATTGACGAGTGCAGGCGTGGCATGGCTGATGTGTAAGGGATGTTTATGCTGTTTGTTATTTCACCACTGCGCAGATATTGATGAGTGCAGGCGCGGCATGGCTGATGTGTAAGGGATGTTTATGCTGTTTGTTATTTCACCACTGCGCAGATATTGATGAGTGCAGGCGCGGCATTGCTGATGTGTAAGGGATGTTTATGCTGTATGTCATTTCACCACTGCGCAGATATTGACGAGTGAAGGCGCAGCATGGCTGATGTGTAAGGGATGTTAATGCTGTATGTCATTTCACCACTGCGCAGATATTGACGAGTGCAGGCGTGGCATGGCTGATGTGTAGGGGATGTTTATGCTGTATGTTATTTCACCACTGCACAGATATTGACGAGTGCAGGCGTGGCATGGCTGATGTGTAAGGGATGTTTATGCTGTATGTTTTTTCACCACTACACAGATATTGAGGAGTGCAGGCGTGGCATGGCTGATGTGTAAGGGATGTTTATGCTATATGTTATGAGTGCAGGCATGGCATGGCTGATGTGTAAGGGATGTTTATGCTGTACGTTATTTCGCCACTGCGCAGATATTGACGAGTGCAGGCGCGGCATGGCTGATGTGTAAGGGATGTTTATGCTGTACGTTATTTCACCACTGCGCAGATATTGACGAGTGCAGGCGCGGCATGGCTGATGTGTAAGGGATGTTTATGCTGTACGTTATTTCACCACTGCGCAGATATTGACGAGTGCAGGCTCGGCATGGCTGATGTGTGAGGGATGTTTATGCTGTATGTTATTTCACCACTGTGCAGATATTGGCAAGTGCAGGCGCAGCATGGCTGATGTGTGAGGGATGTTTATGCTGTTTGTTATTTCACCACTGCGCAGATATTGACGAGTGCAGGCATGGCTTGGCTGATGTGTAAGGGATGTTTATGCTGTATGTCATTTCACCACTGCGCAGATATTGATGAGTGCAGGCGCGGCATGGCTGATGTGTAAGGGATGCTTATGCTGTATGTTATTTCACCACTGTGCAGATATTGACGAGTGCAGGCGCGGCATGGCTGATGTGTAAGGGATGCTTATGCTGTATGTTATTTCACCACTGTGCAGATATTGACGAGTGCAGGCGCGGCATGGCTGATGTGTGAGGGATGTTTATGCTGTATGTTATTTCACCACTGCGCAGATATTGATGAGTGCAGGCGCGGCATGGCTGATATGTAAGGGATGTTTATGCTGTATGTTATTTCACCACTGCGCAGATATTGATGAGTGCAGCCTTGACATGGCTGATGTGTAGGGGATGTTTATGCTGTATGTTATTCACCACTGCGCAGATATTGACCAGTGCAGGCATGGTATGGCTGATACGTAGGGGATGTTTATGCTGTATATTATTTCACCACTGAGCAGATATTGACGAGTGCAGGCGTGGCATGGCTGATACGTAAGGGATGTTTATGCTGTATGTTATTTCACCACTGCGGAGATATTGACGAGTGCAGGCGTGGCATGGCTGATGTGTAAGAGATGTTTATGCTGTATGTCATTTCACCACTGCGCAGATATTGATGAGCGCAGGCCCAGCATGGCTAATACGTAAGAGATGTTTATGCTGTATGTCATTTCACCACTGCGCAGATATTGACGAGTGCAGGCGTGGCATGGCTGATGTGTAAGGGATGTTTATGCTGTATGTTATTTCACCACTGCGCAGATATTGACGAGTGCAGGCATGGCATGGCTGATACGTAAGGGATGTTTATGCTGTATGTTATTTCACCACAGCGCAGATATTGACGAGTGCAGGCGTGGCATGGCTGATGTGTAAGGGATGTTTATGCTGTATGTCATTTCACCACTGCGCAGATATTGACGAGTGCAGGCGCAGCATGGCTGATGTGTAAGGGATGTTAATGCTGTATGTCATTTCACCACTACACAGATATTGACGAGTGCAGGCGCGGCATGTCTGATGTGTAAGGGATGTATATGCTGTATGTCATTTCACCACTGCGCAGATATTGACGAGTGCAGGCCGGGGCATGGCTGATGTGTAAGGAATGTTTATGCTGTATGTCATTTCACCACTGCTCAGATATTGCAAGTGCACGCGTGGCATGGCTGATGTGTAAGGGATGTTTATGCTGTATGTCATTTCACCACTGCACACATATTGCAAATGCAGGCGCAGCATGGCTGATGTGTAAGGGATGTTTATGCAGTATGTTATTTCACCACTGCGCAGATATTGTAAGTGCAGGCCTGGCAAGGCTGATGTGTAAGGGATGTTTATGCTATATGTTATTTCACCACTGCTCAGATATTGATGAGTGCAGGCATGGCATGGCTGATGTGTAAGGGATGTTTATACTATATGTTATTTCACTGTGCAGATATTGACGAGTGCAGGCGTGGCATGGCTGATATGTAAGGGATGTTTATGCTATATGTTATTTCACCACTGTGCAGATATTGACGAGTGCAGGTGTGGCATGACTGATGTGTAAGGGATGTTTATGCTATATGTCATTTCACCACTGTGCAGATATTGACGAGTGCAGGCGTGGCATGGCTGATGTGTAAGGGATGTTTATGCTATATGTTATTTCACCACTGTGCAGATATTGACGAGTGCAGGCGTGGCATGGCTGATGTGTAAGGGATGTTTATACTATATGTTATTTCACCACTGTGCAGATATTGATGAGTGCAGGCGTGGCATGGCTGATGTGTAAGGGATGTTTATGCTGTATGTCATTTCACCACTGTGCAGATATTGATGAGTGCAGGCGTGGCATGGCTGATGTGTAAGGGATGTTTATGCTGTATGTCATTTCACCACTGCGCAGATATTGACGAGTGCAGGCGTGGCATGGCTGATGTGTAAGGGATGTTTATGCTATATGTTATTTCACCACTGTGCAGATATTGATGAGTGCAGGCGTGGCAGGGCTGATGTGTAAGGGATGTTTATGCTGTATGTTATTTCACTGTGCAGATATTGATGAGTGCAGGCGTGGCATGGCTGATGTGTAAGGGATGTTTATGCTATATGTCATTTCACCACTGTGCAGATATTGACGAGTGCAGGCGTGGCATGGCTGATGTGTAAGGGATGTTTATGCTATATGTTATTTCACCACTGTGCAGATATTGATGAGTGCAGGTGTGGCATGGCTGATGTGTAAGGGATGTTTATGCTGTATGTTATTTGACCACTGTGCAGATATTGACGAGTGCAGGCGTGGCATGGCTGATATGTAAGGGATGTTTATGCTATATGTTATTTCACCACTGTGCAGATATTGATGAGTGCAAGCGTGGCAGGGCTGATGTGTAAGGGATGTTTATGCTGTATGTTATTTCACTGTGCAGATATTGATGAGTGCAGGCGTGGCATGGCTGATGTGTAAGGGATGTTTATGCTGTATGTTATTTCACTGTGCAAATATTGATGAGTGCAGGCGTGGCAGGGCTGATGTGTAAGGGATGTTTATACTATATGTTATTTCACCACTGTGCAGATATTGATGAGTGCAGGCGTGGCAGGGCTGATGTGTAAGGGATGTTTATGCTGTATGTTATTTCACTGTGCAGATATTGATGAGTGCAGGCGTGGCATGGCTGATGTGTAAGGGATGTTTATGCTGTATGTTATTTCACTGTGCAGATATTGATGAGTGCAGGCGTGGCATGGCTGATACGTAGGGGATGTTTATGCTATATGTTATTTCACCACTGTGCAGATATTGATGAGTGCAGGCGCGGCATGGCTGATACGTAAGGGATGTTTATACTATATGTAATTTCACCACTGTGCAAATATTGATGAGTGCAGGCGTGGCAGGGCTGATATGTAAGGGATGTTTATATTATATGTTATTTCACTGTGCAGATATTGATGAGTGCAGGCGCGGCATGGCTGATACGTAAGGGATGTTTATACTATATGTTATTTCACCACTGTGCAAATATTGATGAGTGCAGGCGTGGCAGGGCTGATATGTAAGGGATGTTTATACTATATGTTATTTCACTGTGCAGATATTGATAAGTGCAGGCGTGGCATGGCTGATACGTAAGGGATGTTTATGCTATATGTTATTTCACCACTGTGCAGATATTGATGAGTGCAGGCGTGGCATGGCTGATATGTAAGGGATGTTTATGCTATATGTTAATTCAACACTGTGCAGATATTGATGAGTGCAGGCGTGGCATGGCTGATATGTAAGGGATGTTTATACTATATGTTATTTCACTGTGCAGATATTGATGAGTGCAGGCATGGCATGGCTGCTGATACGTAAGGGATGTTTATGCTATATGTTATTTCACCACTGTGCAGATATTGATGAGTGCAGGCGTGGCATGGCTGATGTGTAAGGGATGTTTATGCTATATGTTAATTCAACACTGTGCAGATATTGATGAGTGCAGGCGTGGCATGGCTGATATATAAGGGATGTTTATGCTATATGTTATTTCACCACTGTGCAGATATTGATGAGTGCAGGCGTGGCATGGCTGATATGTAAAGGATGTTTATGCTATATGTTAATTCAACACTGTGCAGATATTGATGAGTGCAGGCGTGGCATGGCTGATACGTAGGGGATGTTTATGCTATATGTTATTTCACCACTGTGCAGATATTGATGAGTGCAGGCGCGGCATGGCTGATACGTAAGGGATGTTTATACTATATGTTATTTCACCACTGTGCAAATATTGATGAGTGCAGGCGTGGCAGGGCTGATATGTAAGGGATGTTTATACTATATGTTATTTCACTGTGCAGATATTGATGAGTGCAGGCGTGGCATGGCTGATACGTAAGGGATGTTTATGCTATATGTTATTTCACCACTGTGCAGATATTGATGAGTGCAGGCGTGGCATGGCTGATATGTAAGGGATGTTTATGCTATATGTTAATTCAACACTGTGCAGATATTGATGAGTGCAGGCGTGGCATGGCTGATATGTAAGGGATGTTTATACTATATGTTATTTCACTGTGCAGATATTGATGAGTGCAGGCATGGCATGGCTGATGTGTAAGGGATGTTTATACTATATGTTATTTCACCACTGTGCAGATATTGACGAGTGCAGGCGCGGCATGGCTGATGTGTAAGGGATGTTTATGCTATATGTTAATTTAACACTGTGCAGATATTGATGAGTGGAGGCGTGGCATGGCTGATATGTAAGGGATGTTTATACTATATGTTATTTCACTGTGCAGATATTGATGAGTGCAGGCATGGCATGGCTGATGTGTAAGGGATGTTTATACTATATGTTAATTCAACACTGTGCAGATATTGACGAGTGCAGGCGCGGCATGGCTGATGTGTAAGGGATGTTTATGCTATATGTTAATTCAACACTGTGCAGATATTGATGAGTGCAGGCGTGGCATGGCTGATGTGTAAGGGATGTTTATACTATATGTTATTTCACTGTGCAGATATTGATGAGTGCAGGCATGGCATGGCTGATGTGTAAGGGATGTTTATACTATATGTCATTTCACCACTGTGCAGATATTGACGAGTGCAGGCGCGACATGGCTGATGTGTAAGGGATGTTTATGCTATATGTTAATTCAACACTGTGCAGATATTGATGAGTGCAGGCGTGGCATGGCTGATATGTAAGGGATGTTTATACTATATGTTATTTCACTGTGCAGATATTGATGAGTGCAGGCATGGCATGGCTGATGTGTAAGGGATGTTTATGCTATATGTTAATTCAACACTGTGCAGATATTGATGAGTGCAGGCGTGGCATGGCTGATGTATAAGGGATGTTTATACTATATGTTATTTCACTGTGCAGATATTGATGAGTGCAGGCGTGGCATGGCTGATATGTAAGGGATGTTTATACTATATGTTATTTCACTGTGCAGATATTGATGAGTGCAGGCATGGCATGGCTGATGTGTAAGGGATGTTTATACTATATGTTATTTCACTGTGCAGATATTGATGAGTGCAGGCATGGCATGGCTGATGTGTAAGGGATGTTTATACTATATGTTATTTCACTGTGCAGATATTGATGAGTGCAGGCATGGCATGGCTGATGTGTAAGGGATGTTTATACTATATGTTATTTCACTGTGCAGATATTGATGAGTGCAGGCATGGCATGGCTGTGCAGATATTGATGAGTGCAGGCATGGCATGGCTGATGTGTAAGGGATGTTTATACTATATGTTATTTCACTGTGCAGATATTGATGAGTGCAGGCATGGCATGGCTGATATGTAAGGGATGTTTATACTATATGTTATTTCACTGTGCAAATATTGATGAGTGCAGGCGTGGCATGGCTGATATGTAAGGGATGTTTATACTATATGTTATTTCACTGTGCAGATATTGATGAGTGCAGGCATGGCATGGCTGATATGTAAGGGATGTTTATACTATATGTTATTTCACTGTGCAGATATTGATGAGTGCAGGCATGGCATGGATGATGTGTAAGGGATGTTGATACTATATGTTATTTCACCACTGTGCAGATATTGACGAGTGCAGGCGTGGCATGGCTGACTGTAAGGATGGGGAGACTTGTGTGAACACAGAGGGAAGCTTCAAGTGTTTATCGGATTCAAAGCCGTCAACTGAATGTCCCACTGGTTATGTGTATGATGCTGTTCGTGGAGGCTGTGTCCGCGATGACAACACCAACAACGAGTGTCACGACGGTTATGCCTTTAACACAGTCAGTCGACGGTGCGAAGGTCAGTAAATTTTCAATACTGATGTAAGTTTAATCATGTGAATTCAGAAATGAAATTGTATTCAAATAATATCTACTGAAAAAAAAAGTTTATCAATTCTTTTCACATTTCTTTTACAATATATATATAGAAAACGTTAGTCATTTAGTGCATTTTGATATTTGTCAATACAAGGCAATCATTTCAAATTATGGTTTTATGTTTTGCATTTTCACACTTAACAGTTATTGCCATCAATGAATCGCCAAATTGTTATCAAACTTCACTAGCATGATTAATTGAGATGGATTTTTGTTTTTTCAATATATTATACTAATTATTGTGTAAGAGTTGTCATTCTTCCTTTTAACTAAATTCAACACTGATTGGATGTAAATTAAGTCAGTCAGCTTATCCAACTTACCTAGGTTAACTTACCAATATAACTGACAAAGACAAAGCGATATTGATAATATATTATAATATATAGAAAACCAATTGTAATTTAATTTTGATTTTAATGGCTAATTGATTGCCTGAAATGTCCGATTAACTGATTAATAATTCGAGCTCCTATTCCCTACACTGACCAGAATCAACATTGTTATTTTTGATTTTGCATTAAATTCTGTTTGTAGCAGATTCAAATTCAATTTTAAAGTTACGATTTATTTTTTATTTACCTGACTAGCTAATTAGATACCTGTGGGGCTTTGATTGTCCTCTATGTACTTTATATGTATTTTTCTAGTTAAAGCTTATTTTTTCAGTATATATAAATTCACTACTCAGTCATTAAATAGTCCCAAACATCCAAAGGATGGGTCATGTATGGAAAGATAAAAATATACAGAAGATTAGTTCATCCATTTTTATCAGGACAAAAATTGATACATTAACAATTAATGGTCACAAGTGCTAATTTATGTAACCATGACATTGTGCCATGCCTGAAGTTGTACAATATTTAAATAAAAGTTAGTGTGGAGCATCAGACCCAGGATCGGAGGGTTGTGGGTTCGATCCTCCGCCACGGCTATGTGTGGTGTCCTTCAGCAAGATACTTTATTCACAATTGTTTCGCACTGGTTTTACCCAGTAAGACATCGAGTGTGATTTGTCTAAGTTGTAAGTTTCACAATCAAGGTAAAATAAATAAGATTAAATGCAAATAAATATTTCAATGATTTACAGATAGAATTATATGTTATTGAGTAATGCATGATATCGACAAGTAGCCTATATTTATTGTAGCTTTTTACCTAGCTCATTATGGCTGACATGAAATGCAAGCTTTTAAGTAACACTGATTATGCGCTTGTTTATTTGAATATGACAGATTCTTACCTGCTTAGGTTTAGATTTGACTTAGTATTAATCAGAGATTTTTAGATGTGGCCAACTACAAGGCAAAATTTGTATATAAATGATTTTTTTTTTTTTAAAAATTGCTAATTGTTTTAGATGTTTAGGCATAAGTATTTCAAAATGTCTGATCATACATTTAAAACACAGCATATATGCATATGTTTGATTTTCAGCCACAGCATTTTGTTGGCTGTTGATTTCTAGCCCAATTTTAATCTAAAGCTAATTTTAGCCGGTGTATCTAAACTGCCAAACTTAGACATGGCTAATTATCTGTAGAAGTTTTAGATATTGGTTAATTTTTAGTAGAATTTTTTTTAAAATGGCTGATTACTTTTTTTCTTTAAAAAAGTGGGCTTAAAGCTATTTTCAATACATGGCACGTGGTCCAGTGGTAGAGCACCAAACCCATGATCAGAGAGTCGTCGGTTCGATCCATCGCCATTGCTATGTGTGGTGTCCTTAAAAGCAAGATATTTTTCCGGATATGCTTAGTACTGGTTCTACCCAGGAAGAAATCAAGCATGATTTGTCTAAGTTGTAAGAACTTGTTTCACAATCAAAGTAAAATAAATAAGTTTAAACTAAACTAACACATAACAGGTTATATGTATGATACATCCAGTACATCCAGAAATACCTCAGAACAGAATCACTGTCCTTCTACAAGTAAATGGCAAACTTGCTCACATAAAGTTTTTTAACCGAGTTGAGCTCAAATCCACGACCTTAGCAGTGAGAGGTAAGTGGTTGTCAGACATGTTTTGACTACTGAGGACCACTACTCTATTATTAGCCAAAGTATTAAGATGTAGTTGACTTTCGCTGAAAGTTATGGCTGACTTTTGATGAAGGACAGAGCTTATAAATATGGATGATAATTAGCTAGAACTTATACATAGCTGATTGATAGCTTGAACTCATACATATAGTTGATTGATAGCTGGAACTTAAACATATAGCTGATTTATAGCTTGAACTCATACATATAGTTGATTGATAGCTGGAACTTAAACATATAGCTGATTTATAGCTGGAACTCATACATATAGCTGATTGATAGCTGGAACTCATACATATAGCTGATTGATAGCTGGAACTCATACATATAGCTGATTGATAGCTGGAACTTAAATATATAGCTGATTAATAGCTGGAACTTAAACATTTAGCTGATTGATAGCTTGAACTCATACTTATAGCTGATTGATAGCTGGAACTCAAACATATAGCTGATTGATAGCTGGAACTTATACATATAGCTGATTGATAGCTGGAACTTAAACATATAGCTGATTAATAGCTGGAACTTAAACATATAGCTGATTGATAGCTGGAACTTAAACATATAGCTGATTAATAGCTGGAACTTAAACATATAGCTGATTGATAGCTTGAACTTATACATATAGCTGATTGATAGCTGGAACTTAAACATATAGCTTATTGATAGCTGAAACTTAAACATATAGCTTATTGATAGCTTGAACTTATACATATAGCTGATTGATAGCTGGAACTTATACATATAGCTGATTGATAGCTGGAACTTATACATATAGCTGATTGATAGCTAGAACTTAAACATATAGCTGATTGATAGCTAGAACTTATACATATAGCTGATTGATAGCTGGAACTTATACATATAGCTGATTGATAGCTGGAACATAAACATATAGCTGATTGATAGCTGGAACATAAACATATAGCTGATTGATAGCTGGAACTTAAACATATTGCTGATTGATAGTTCAAACTCATGATACATATGGCTGATTGATAGCTGCAAATTTTCGAGTTGTCCAAAACTGCTTTATGCATGTGTGACCACCATCATAATTATTTTGGTGCATGAATTAAAAAAAAGTTGCGCGATTAATTGAAACAGCAAATTTTTATAACTATAAATGGTAGAATTTGTTCGACAAAGATTTCAGTCACATGCGATGACAATTTCTACTCTTTGAGGTTTCACTTACCAATTACCTCCCCTAAGTGATGATAACAAGATTATTTTAGATATGAATGGTTTTCAGCTTGTGCTTATTAAAAAGGCTTATTTTTTTACCTAACATTGAAGCACAATGAAAACTGCATACAGGTCAGTGGCTTAGATGCCTTTACGCCACAAAGCCGGGCCTTATTTTTGTGAATGCATCATTATATCTCCGGGAAATGCCCTCAGAACACAGGAAATGTATCCTGAAAGTCTTTTTTTTCTGCTGGGGCATACCCCCAGACCCTGCTAGAACCTGGTGGGCTTGCACATCATTTTAGGGTCAGCTACGCCACTGCTGGTAGGTAGAAAAGATTTTAGTATTGCTTTGTATTTTTTGCACACTACGATAGAAAAAATTTCCTGCATTATCTCATTTGCTTTGCTTTGAATCCTGCTGACATTCCCATTGTTTTGCAAAGGACAATTTGTGCTGATTTTAAATATAGTTTTGTGAATTCATAGCTTTTATGTTGCTAAGTTCAAATGAAATTTGATTGTTTGTGTTTGTAGTAATAACTGCTGACAACGCAAGTAGTTATGTTTGTAATATTGCATTTATATTTATGTTTGCCTTACTACAACTTCTTTGAATATATATCTAGCGTGTTAGCTTTAATACAATTCTTACACATCTAAAAATAATGACATTGACAAATTCTGATGTCTGGCAATGATGACATATCATTCATATGACTTTCAGATATTGATGAATGCGTAGTGAATTTAGACAACTGTCGCGGTGAAAACGAAATGTGCGAAAATACATATGGAAGTTTTTATTGTCGTTGCGACGATGGTTTTCATAGGGACAGGTTTACTAATATTTGTAAAGGTAAACATGCATGAATGTTAGAGTAGATAACTCCTGTAGACAAAAGGTTAATACGGATGCATGTTAGGTGTATATAACTCCTGTGGGAAAATGTTATAGTGTAGCATTATCTCCTGTTTAAATTCTACAATAAGGTAATCTGACACTTGATATACACCAAACCCAATTTCTAACCTGGCCGCCTGTTTTTTTTTTCATTTGGAAGCAAACCAACAAACACATCTTATCAATATACAATATAAAAACATCTTTTGATACATTCTATTTGCAATGATCTCAGACAGCACAACATCTCGCTCTGATGGACACAATGTATCGCTGAAGATACTGCTGTGGAACATTCGCCCATGTCTGAATCATGTCACACTCAAGTTGACCAACATTCTGTTGTTGGGGTAGCTGTATTGCCACAGGACAAGGTCATATGAGAGAGGTATTAAAATAGCTAAATGAAGCTGTTACTGATTATGTAACTTTTTGTTATTAGGGAGGCATTTATTAATTTTTTTTTCTTTAAATTTTATCTTTTCAGAATACTTATATTTTGCAGTTACAATTATATATATTTATATATATATACAGTTTTATTTTTTTTATATGAATGTGTTCTGTTGATAGAATTATAGAGTTATAATGAGAAAAAAAAAGAAACGAAAAAATGAAAAGGGGAAAAAGAAGCAGATAGAAGATTGAAAAGAAACAGGAGAATTCATGAAAAGAAATTAAAGTGCTTCAATAAATTATTATGATTTACCTGATTTTCAACTGATTGAACTTCTCAAATAGAATGTATAAAGATATTTTAAAGGGAATAATATATGAGGATTTTTCAGAATTTCAAAATTAGCTAAAAACATTTATTCCCGATATACCATACCTATATATACTTATTGTCCAAAGGATATTTATTTAAACATGCTTAAATAATAAATTGAAAAGATTTCCTAACTGGGCTATGCACCCAGGTTAGATTAAAATAGATTTTCCGCTTAGATTGCAACATATTTTGTGACATATAAGATGACTCATGTGATTTCATTTTGATTTCAATTGAATTTGATCTTTTATACAGGTTTACACATAGTAAAAATTGCTTCATCTTTGAAAGAGTCAGAATGACGATGAGAAGGTTATCAAACAGTATTTAAATGCTGTCTATTTAATGTGGATTTCATTTCAAGTTTACAACTCCAATTTGTCACGTTTTGGTGGATTTGATATACTAAAACTATTTGGATTTTATTTGCTAATGATAATGAGATGCTTTTTTTTTTATCCATTTTGATAATTATTTTATTTTTAATACTCCCTTTAATGTGCTTGTTGGTTTGCTTTCAATGTAATAAAAAAACAGATGGCCCATTAGAAATTTTGTTTAGTGTGCATTGTATTTTGGTCATATTGATAAGAAATATTCTTCTTTAACTCTCAGTCAGCATGTGATATCTTAAACTTCTTTTAAAAACACTACTTACATGTTGTAATATGGAGCACATGGTCCAGTGGCAGAATCACATCCAGGTTTGGAGGGTCAAAGTTAGATCCTCCATCATGGCTATGTGTGGTGTCTTTAAGCGAGAAATTTTATCCGCACCAATTACAGAAAACTTTTGAAAACAGTGCAGGAAGAGTTCAGATTGCTCGTTACAAGCAATCTGAACACTTCCTGCACGGTTTTCCACTGTGTCAGTTAATATAAACATAATTCACCCATTGCTGATACGTGGTGAATTAATGCTTTCAATTTGGAAGAGTTCAAGAAAATGCTTATGGAGCAAAAGGTTAAGCAAGAAATTTATCCGCATTAAGCTTGGTACTGGTTCTACCCAGGAAAACTATGAGTGTGATTTTTTAGTTGTAAAAACTTGTTTCTTCACAATCAATTTAAAATAAATAAGTTTAAGATACTGGTAACTATGGTAACAATGTGGATCGAATGGGTTCTTGGCATTGGTAATGGATTAAACTTGTTTAGATGAGATAAGTTTGAACTTTGCTTTTATTTAAAAAAGCATGGGGTGGGTTGGGGTGTTATAATTAGGGAGAAGGGTTTCATTAAGACAAAATGAATATGTACAAAAAATTACTGTTCATCTGACGGTTGAACAATCTTAATATAAAATACTGGCATAATGTTTTATCACTGTTGTATTAGTATGATATATAGCGAATTCTGGCACACACGCACACACCAGTTTCCATGATATTTATAAAAACGCACATTTGTGATTTTTTTTCTCCGAACATGTTTGTTCGCAAGATCCTTTAAAATGAGACAGAAAAAAGATAAAGTTTAACCCTTTACTTCATATAGGCGCCTTTGGACACCTCTAATATAGACGCCTTTCGACATCTAATATAGAAGGCTTTTGAATTATTGGGTGAATTATGTTTATATTAACTGACAGAGTGGAAAACAGTGCAGGAAGTCTTCAGATTGCTCATGAGCAATCTGAACTCTTCCTGCACTGTTTTCAAAGGCCTTCTGTGATTGGTGCATGAAACGCATATCTATGGAGTAAAGGGTTTAAAATATAATCAAATAAGTTCTTTAACATGCAATAATTAATAAATGTAGTGTTTATTTCATTGTATTAAAGTCCATTTATCTGTCTGTTCTTCTGCTTGTCAGTCTGTCACAAAATATTGTCCACGAGTGGCTTCTCAATGAGGTAACTGCTTAAACATGTTTGACTGTACATGTTTTTGTAAAATTTGATATTAAAATGTTACTTTATTATTAAATTCAACAAAATGTATGAATACATTAGATAGAACTGTTTCATAACACCACCTAGGAAACGTAGACCTACGTTCTGGGTATTGCGTAAGTAAAATTTTGCTTATGAAGTTATATCAATATCTATATAATATAACTTGTATTGATATTTTAGAAAATTCTAATTCCAGTCATTTGTTTTATTTGAATTACATAAAAGATAAAATGTGATGATTGTTCAATGTTCATGACCTTTGTTCTGCTACACTGGGTCTGTCAGTCCTTAATATATACAGGGGTTGTAGAGATGTGGTGTACCTAATACTGGTTAAAGGTCTAGTGGATCCCAGGAATGACGGTTGGGTGCGCTTATCACTGTTAACCCTTTACTCCACAGATACACGTTTTCCCGCACCAATCACAGAAGGCTTTTGAAAACAGTGCAAGAAGTGTTCAGATTGCTCGTTATGAGCAATCTGAACACTTCCTGCACTGTTTTCCACTCTGTCAGTTAATATAAACATAGTTCTCCCAATAATTCAAAAGCCTTCTATATTAGAGGTGTCCAAAGGTGTCTATATGAAGTAAAGGGTTGAATAACAGAAAAGGTGAATAACATGATACACAAATATTTAATGCCGTTTTCAACATATATAATACATATCATATCAAGTTTATTAGTGGAGAAAAATCTCGGAATGAATTTTTGTAGAACTTCTGCCAGTAAGTGTCAAACTTTATGTTTGAACCAAGATGGGCTCAAACCCATGATTTCAGCAGTGAGAGGTGATATTGAGACAGTCACAAGACAATTTGACCATGAAGGAACCATATCACTCCAAGATTATTAGTGTTACCATTCTGGAGTGTATGGACTAGTGGTTGAGCATCAGACCAAGGTTCAGTCATCCAACATGTCCATATGTAGTGTCCATTAGCAATACATTTTATATGTATATGCTTAGCACTTATGGCCATTATAAATTAATTGCTAGATTCTCATCCAAATTTTTCTTAAAAAGGGAAAGGGGGGTGGGGGGTATTTTTTTTTTTTTTATGACAATAAAAAGGGTCAGGCAGCATGAAAATTAAGGGGCTGGATGATAATCAAGCAATTAATTTACTATGGCCTATTCTGCCTAGGAATTTTTAAGACTTTTAGATTTTGTGAGAACTTGTTTCACAATTGCTGTAAAACAACTAAGGTGAAAATATATGCAGTGATACTATTAAGAAATGAATACCATTGCAATAATTTGTAAAACGTTCTTCTTACACACAAGCTTACGCTGCATCTGCTTGCATGCTTTTAGGCCAAACATTTTTTAGTTGTTGGTATACAGAATCCATCAGCCCTATTTTTATTTTATTTTTTTTTTGTCATTCTCGCACAGATATTCAAATGAAGAAAAAGTTAAAGAATCTGCAGGTTTCTTTGACAAAACCAAAAATGTACAGAATAAAATCATTATTATGAAGATTATTATCTCAAGCATAGAAAATGACAAATATTTTACCCTTTATCTAGAATGTTCTGGTTTTTATTTTACCACCTCACCTATAGTTTTTGGAATAAATCTGTAAACATACAAATAAAACATTTTGGGCTTTATAACAGTTTTGTATTATAAGTCCGATACAAGCATGTTCTGAAATGTGTTATATAATTATATCTCAGGAATATATATCCAATGTATGTCCTTATTATATCTTCTATACGCATCTATATACATCTATATACATCTATATAATATTATAGTCTCAAGCACTAAAATCTGCTGACACAAGCAAGCTTTTTAGCCATATAAGAACAATATTACAACAAGCCAAATCGGATAATTAATGCACATTATAATACCATGCTGCATTTATTGTTGTTGTTTTGCTCCAAACTTTATTGTACAGGTGATTTTTATTTACCTGAGAACCTAAACATAAACAGGTATCTTATTATTGATTTTGGGGTTTGCAGGTTTAAATGCATATGTTAAAACGCCATGCACGATGCACCTACTTTACCTTTATCAAAATGCAGTGACCGTATCTCATTTGCATTCAAATTTGAATTGATTGTAGCTACATACTCGGAGATCTCAAATAGTTTCATGATATTGTTGTTGTATGGTGTTAAGCGTTGCTTTGTACAATTTTTCAGTTATATCTCGACAGTGTCTACTTGAGACAGTATTGTAAGCACTGCCACAATGGAGTATCATATCACTGACACTTAGTATGATCCCCCAGTCAGTCACATTATACTGATACTGGGCCAACCAGACCTAGAACTATCCTCTAAATGCTGAGCATCAAGCCAGTGCTTCTAGTACTATTTATCAGCTGGGGATCAAACTCACTACCTTCCGCATTGTGATAGAAGATAAATACACCTGGTAGTACCCAAACACATATTAATATTACTAGTAACAAAATTGATTCTTTCACCTACATGATAATTTTAAACATGGAATTAAAATTCATTTATCTCAGTTTATTTGCATTATCAGTGACCTTTAATTATGTTTTAAGAACAGGCATAAATCTTGTAAATATTTGAAAGGAATCATATTTTACAAACTCATCCTCATAATGTATGACACAAATTGTACTATCCACAGGGGCTAGTGTCAATATACAATATATAATTATATATAGGGGTATAGGTATAAACATTTATTTTGACACTAGCCCCTGTGGTACAAAGGCCATTATAGACTAATTGCTAGATTATCATCCAATTTTTTCTTAAAAAGGGGAATGGGGGTGGGGGGGAGGATTTAATTTTTTATTTTTAAATTTTGTTGTTTATGAAAAAAAATAAAATAAATAAAAATGATAATAATAAGGTTCGGAGCAGCATGAATATTAGGGGATGGGCGCGGATGATAATCTACAATTAATTTATTATGGCCTAACTATTTTATTATCATCAGTTTTCATAGGTATGACAAAAAACAATTCTTCGAAATATCAAATTTTTATTTTCTAATAATTTCTTCTCATCATTTTAAAACTTGTTTGCTGCTACTAGCTTTATAAAATATGTAAATACGGTGTTTCAGACAGAATTACTTAGAGATTTATGTCTTCATATGGTTACATCTTCATATGATTATACCTTCATACGTTTATATCTTCATTAGGTTATACCTTCATATGTTTATATCTTCATAAGGTTATACCTTCATATGGTTATACCTCCATATGGTAATATGGTTATACCTTCATACTGTTAAACCTCCATACGGTTATACCTTCATACGGTTATACCTTCATATGGTTATACGGGTATACCTTCATACTGTTATACCTTCATACGGTTATACCTCCATACCTTTATACCCATATGGTTATACCTTCATATGGTTATACCTCCATACCTTTATAACCATATGGGTATAAAGGTATGGATGTATAACCATATGGAGGTATACCTATATGGAGTCCATATAGGTATACCTCCATATGGTTATACCTCCATACCTTTATACCCATATGGTTACACCTTCATACGGTTATACCTCCATACCTTTATACCCATATGGTTATACCTTCATATGGTTATACCTCCATATGGTTATACCTCCATATGGTTATACCTACATATGGTTAAAACTCCACACAGTTATACCTCCATATGGTTATACCTCCATACGGTTATATGTGTCACTTTAAGTAAGTACAAATAAGACATTGGTTGATACTGATAATGGAACTCAATGTACAATATACCATCAGTACTAACTCTTCATATAATTATGCACCAGTCATATGTTACCCAGGCTCCCCCAAGGCCGGGACATAGCAGAGGAAAGTGGCTCTTATTACTATATGTCCCTGCAGTGTAAGAGTTTTACTTTGTACCATAAATAGCCATAATTATAGCTTACTTGATCATTCAATAACTATCCTAGTTACTTACTCTTCAATTGTCTAAATGTGCTTTATTTGATCTTCTGTACACGATATCACAATCATTTTTCAACTGATCTTGACCAAACTTACACAGAGACAAAGTGTTCCTGCAGGGCAGGGCCTTAACCTGGGCTCTGCAGAAAGGAAAGTCAAAAGCCTACTATGTCCTGGCTGGTAAGGGAAGGGGTTACAATTATTTGGTGCATAAGAGATGTGTATAACTTGTCTTCAGATATTGATGAATGTGCACGACAGATGGATAATTGCCAGTCAACAGAGAGGTGTGAAAACACGCAGGGATCATTCGCGTGTCGTAGAATAACACCCTGTGGTACCGGATGGACACTGAATGAAGAAACACAAGAATGTGTTGGTAAGTTGATTTTTTTTTTATTATTATTTTCTTATCTTTTTTTTGTTTTATAATGGTATTTCAAGTCTTTTTAGCACATTTAAGGTTTGATGTTATTTCCAGGATATATTTGGCATACCGGTATTCAGTTTTATTGGTGAAAGAAGACCTCAGAATGAATCTGAGTAGAACCACCATCCTTCCACAAGTAACTGACAAACTTTCTCACATAAGTAGCTGAACTTGAACCTATGACCTGAACAGTGAGAGGTAAATGTTCGTTAGACATAATACTGAAGTAAATTCTCTGAATGAATCTTAGTAACGCGCAATTATTCAGACAAAGTTTTTGGATCGAGCTGGGCAATTCCAGTTACCAATAATGGAGAAAATACATTGTGCAGCTGACGTGGTGGGTGGGGTATGCATACATGGAAAGGTGGAGACTATCAGTTAACCTAACCTCTCTTTCCTGAGGTCCTTAAAGGTTAACTCAGCTGAAGCACACACATCCCCACAATTAACTGATGACTCTCCGACTTGACCTTAAAGGTTAACTCAGCTGAAGCACACACATCCCCACAATTAACTGATGACTCTCCGACTTGACCTTAAAGGTTAACTCAGCTGAAGCACACACATCCCCACAATTAACTGATGACTCTCCGACTTGAATCAATGTTGAGAGACAAATAACAATGGGATGAAATGTTTTATATCAATCATCACAAAGACTGTTATCAAACCCTGGATTGATAGTCAGACATGCTACTGACTGAGCTAACCAGGCCTGGCTATTATCGACCGCTGCTGATAATAGACTTACAGCTTGTCCATATTTGATTTTAAAGTTTCCTATCAGACTAGTAGATTGGTGTTAAGAAAAGCAATGATATTGGATAAACCACTTTATAACATAGCTTATTAGAGTGTAATAAACCCATTACATATTTCTGATATTAACCTAGTGGAATGTCACTATGGTGCTGTCCATATTATTTGACTCTCATAGTACATGTAATTTTAAGCTACTTTCTAATTTGACCAAATATCTAAAAATCATTAGTCATTGTGTATTATGTTATCATGAGACCTTAAAGTCATTTGATGACAGGCAAAACTGGTATATCCATAGTATCTTGGAAGAATCAAAATAAATATTTGTTCCTTATAGAGATGACATGAAAAGATAAATGGCAAATGTACAAATTAGGTATATGCTAAAAAGAATCTTACATTTGTGCTCATTTATTGATTAATTTATTAAACTCATAATAATCATTGCTTGTGTCCATTATGCAGTTGTTAACCAGTTCTAGACACATCTTTTCTCTGCATGTCACAGATTACTTTGCCACATATTCTAATGTGGGACACTCATGACATTAGTTCATGACCAATCAAAAGAGACTGTGGCCAGGCTTCAAACTTATGATCAAACTCCTGGGGTCGTATTCACCAACCATTCTTTAGAATATTCTTAGACTTGAGCTGGGCCCAATTAGCTCAGTCGGTTATGCATCTGACTATCAATCCAGGGGTTGTGAGTTCGAATCCCCGCCCGGCAACAGTCTCCGCGATGATTGATACATGACATTGTGTCACATAATCATTTGTCTCTCACCACTGATTCAAGTGGGAAAGTTATCAGTTACTTGCAGAGATGGGGTGTGCTCGAATATTGGTTATTACCAGGAAACAGTGGTTAGGTTAACTGATCGTCTGTTAGCCCTCGATGACATAAAAATGATGATAAATATTCAATCAATCAATCAATCAATCTTAGACTTGGGCTTGAAAATCCAAATTTCAACCTTAGATATTTAGTTTACCATGACATATAGAATCAACATAAGAGTTTATCTAACTGTATATTAATTGTCCATTTTGGCCTCAAACAATGGTCTCTTAATGTGTTTTTCAAAATTCGTTCTTGAGTTAAAGTCTAAGAATATTCTTGAAGTGGTTGGTGAATACCACCCCAGATCCTTGGATTGACAATCTGACATGTTACAGACTGAGCTAGCCAGGCCAGGCTTGCCATTATTTTCATAAATTATATAATAAACAAGCAAGATTCTCTATTTATTTTACAGATCAGAACGAGTGCACTTCAGGGACTCACAACTGCGGAACTGGCTACGAATGTTTCAATATAGAGGGATCATTCCGCTGTAACCCGAAGAGATGCCCCAGTGGTTCTCGGTTCTCCTCAAGTACGGGCAAGTGTGAGAGTGTAGATTGCCCCGTTGGATTGAGAGCCTCAGACTCAACAAGCGTGTGCACAGGTAAAATGAACAGTATTTTTTTCATATTTCATGTGGTGTCAGACCATTGTAGAACATTTTATTCACTTTCACATATGGGGCCAGTGGTGGTGTTTAACCATTACATTTTTTTCATATTTTATATGGTATAAGACTATTGTAACACATTTCATTCACTTCCATATATAGGGCTAGTGGTGCTGTCTAACCATTACACAGTATCAAAATCACTTGGTACATTTTCTGATTTCATGGTATTTGCATTGGTGTCTGACCATTACAGTAAACAGTGTTTTAATTACTTTGTATATTTTCAGATTTGGTATTGCATTAATGTCTGACCATTAGAAAATTAAGTTTGAGTTAGTGTTACCTCATTGTTATGGCTCGATGAAATTACGTCTGATTATTATTTTTGTTGTTTTTTTAAATTAATTAAATGATCATTTAACATTGTGTCCAAAATGTCAGTGATCTATTTAACAAAAACCAAAGATTTCAAGTATATAATTTTAAGATTTCGGTTATAGTAGAGGTGTCTAGTATTATTCAAACCACTTGTTATATTATCTGTGGTTGATTTTTCCCTTTAATTTAGTTTGTATCACTTGGTATGGTATTTGAATCACTTAGCATATTGTCAGATTGAGTATCAGTGGTGACTGACCGTTAGAGATCATTTGAATCATTTTATTGTAATGTATCAGTAGTGTCTGACCATTACCACAATTTGAATCACTTGGTATATTGTCAGATAGGGTATCAGTGGTGACTGATCATAAGAAATAATTTGGATCACTTTTGTAGATTGAATCAGTGATGTCTGACCAATAGAAAATATTTTATTTCTTGGTATATTGTCAGATATGGTATCAATAGTGACTGACCTTTAGGCATTATTTGAATCACTTTTGTAGATTGTATCACTGGTGTCTGACCACTAGAAAATATTTGAATATTTTGGTATATTGTCAGATTTGGCATCAATGGTGTCTAACCATTAGACATTATTTGAATAACTTGGAACATTGTTAGATTTGATATCAATGCCTTCTAACCATTGTCTTACCATTAGAATTTATATGAATCAGTTTATTTTAAGATTGGGTATCAATGACTTCTAACCTTTAGACGTTATTTGAATAACTTGGTATAGTGTCAGATTTGGTATTAGTGGAGTCAAACCATTAGATAACTTTGTATATATTTACATTTTGGTATGAGTGGAGTCTTACCATTAAACACTATTTAAACAACAAGGTATATTGTTAAGATTTGGTACCAGTGGAGTTTAAACATAAGACATTATTTGAATAACTTGGTATATTGTTAGATACTGGTATCTGTATATATAGTGGAGTCTAACCATTAGACATTATTTGAATTACTTGGTATATTGTTAGATATTGGTATCAGTGGAGTCTATCCATTAGACATTATTTGAATTACGTGGCATATTGTTAGATTTGTTATCTGAGTGGAGTCTAACCTCTAGGCATTATTCAAATAACTTGATATATTGTTAGATTTTAGTATCAGTGGAGTCTGATCATTAGACATTATTTGAATTACTTGGTATATTGTTAGATATTGGTATCAGTGGAGTCTAACCATTAGACATTACTTGAATAAGTTGGTTTATTGTTAGATTTGGTATCAGTGGTATCTAACCCATATTGTATATTGTCAGATTAGGTACCAATAGTGTCTAACCATTAAACATTACTTGAACAACTTGGTACATTGTCAGATTTGGTATCAGGCACTGTGTATTCGATGTTGTCTGACAAGTATTTTGAATAATTTGGTCTATTCTTTAATTTATATAAGAAGTGGTAATGGTCATTAATTTAAATCACTATTTTTTCAGATATTAATGAATGTGAGCAGGCTGACATATGTGAAAGTTACCAAACCTGTGTCAACAGCTACGGCTCCTATAGTAGTGGTCTATTCTTTAATTTATATAAGAAGGCTGATGGTCATTAATTTAAATCACTATTTTTTGGTCTATTCTTTAATTTATATAAAAAGTGGTAATGGTCATTAATTTAAATCACTATTTTTTCAGATATTGATGAATGTGAGCAGGCTGACATATGTGAAAGTTACCAAACCTGTGTCAACAGCTACGGCTCCTATAGTTGTGATGATCCTATCGACTGCAGTCAAGGGTTTAAAGTTGGCAGAGATGGACAACGCTGTGAAGGTGAGCTAAACATATATTGAAAATCTGAAGCAAAATTTAAAGTTGGGAGTAAACGGTAGATAGAGTGTTGTCCACTCACACCAGAGGTAATGGGTTCAATCCCAGAAAACAGACTCAAGAGTGATTCATATAATCTCTAAGCTTACTTTGAAGTCAAGCTGAAATAAACTAACATGATCTAGGATTGAAACATTGAATCAGTTGTTCAAAGTGAAAGAAGTAATCAAATTATTTATTGCTATCAGTCATTTATTTAAATTAGGCCCTACTTCCTCATAAAAATTATATAAAATTTGCCCAAATTTCATGGTAAAAATTCTCTTCTCATTATAGAAATTGTTACCAAGGGAACTCATTAAATGAAATTTAATGAATGTACATGTAATTTAAAATGATTTTTTGATGAGAGAAAAAAACAACATATTTTCCTTAAAATATTTGATGTTTTTTTTTGTTGTTTTTTTTTAATTGTTTTTTTTTTATGAAAATATAAAGGGTCAGGGCGGCATGAAAATTAGGGGGTGGGCGGGGATGATAATATAGCAATTCATTTATTAAGGCCTAAGCAGACAGTTATGGGTTTGATTATCTATCATAGCCATTGTTCATGTCCTTGAGAAATACGCTTTATCCGCCTATGGTAGGTACTGGTTCTACCCATGAAGACTTAAAGCTTGATTTGTCTAAAAAGAACTGTTTTCACAATCAATGTAAAATAATGTGTATGTTTAAACTGATTCATTCTATCTACAAGATGTATTCTGCACATGTCCATTCTATTTATGATTTATTTCCTTCATTACCAGATATTGACGAGTGCGCCGAAGGTCTACATGACTGTCAAGGCGGGGCTCAGTGTTTAAATCGCAGAGGGAGTTATCTGTGTTCATGCCAGGAGGGATACAGAAGTGTGGGCGGAACTTGTGTCGGTAAGAGGCACCATCACTACATTTATCACTAATAACAAACCAGACGATGTTTAAGATCATAGACTCGATCCTCAATCTTGCCTATATACACTGTCGGCTATTCTATTAAAACATAACATACCAGAGAGGGGGGAGTTGGGGGTGGGGGGGCGGGGGGTGAGGGGATGAGAAGGCACTTTAAAATTTACTACCCACCCATAGAAGCTTTTTATACATTTTTTTTAATGGAGTTTAACTTCTACTACCTTCATCTGTAGATCCGGGGTATTTAAGGGAGATAATAGTAATGTGAGGCTTCCATGGTCGAGTGGGTCATGACATCTTACCCCTTACAGCTGAGATTAATGGTTCAAGCCTAGTGTGGTCTAATAACTTAATGTGAGAAAGTTTATCAGTTACACTACTAAGGCTGGTCTTCTCTCACCAACTGAATACCACATGCACACATTCTGTTATATATAAAAAATGGTCTAAAACTAATGAAACAATTTATATTGAACTTGTCACATTTGGGATTTGAACCTAATAAAATAGGGAAAAAACAACACATATGTAAAATATATAAGTTCAAAATTTCAATTTTTTTTTTTAATTTTAAATTTTGCAAGATAATATTCTTGATATTTTGTATGTGGATATACCAGAATGTGCAATGGTGGATCTACTCTTTAAAAGAAATGGCATACGCACCCCCCACCCCCCACCCCCATGTGTGCCCATTCAGATATTGTGTTATACCCCTAAAATCCAACCCCACCCCTCAAATTGAAATCCTGGATCCATCCCAGACGTATATCAAAACAATATCAGTGTTGATTAAAGACATAATATTAAGATTTAAACGACAGTACATTTGTAATTTACTCACAATTTACTCACTTTAGTAATGTCAATATTTTCAATTTTCAGACACAAATGAATGTCAGTATGGCAATGCCTGTCCGTTTGACTCGGAATGTCAGAATACAGAGGGCAGTTTCAGATGTCAGTGTAACCCTGGACTACAACAGAGAGGGGATCGGTGTGTTGGTAAGATGGTCCTCCTTGTCTCAGTGTTCTCCGTGCTCGAGTGGTCGGAGGTACCATCTCAAGATCTCTTACCTCTCACCGCTAAGGTCGTAGGTTCACTAATAGATTTGTTGAGTGCCTAGTTTTGAAAAAAACAAGCTATTGTCATGACTCTGGCGTCATCGTTGTTGTTGTCATCGTCCGCTGGTTAAAGTTTTATGTTTAACTCAGCTTTTTCTCTGTTTCTGAACAAACAACTCATGTTACGGTGACTAAACTTCATTAACACATTCATTATCATGTTATACAAACAATGTATATAGTTAACTTACCTAAATTTACATACTTTGGACTCTAAAACCTTTGGTTAAAGTTTTTTGTTTAGCTTGGATTTGGTTAAAGTTTTATGTTTAGCTCAGTTTTTTCTCTGTTTCTGAACAAACTACTCATGTTTTGGTGACTACACTTCATAAACACATTTATATTATGTTGTAGAAACAATGTATATAGCTATCTTACATTAATTTACATACTTTGGGCTTAAAACCTTAGGTTTAAGTTTTTTGTTTAGCTCGGGTTTGATTTTTTTTTTTTTTTTTTTTTTTTTCAGTTATACTATTAATTCTGTAACCTGATCACCATCAACTAAAAAAAAAATAACATCACTGAGACACTGACCTATTTAATGGACTTTCCTGCCCAGGCCCAACCAAGACCACCACCCATTTTTTTTTTTAAATTTGTTTTGTATTAAATCAAATACTCTGCCCCATTTCAACTTTGTTACCGATGCAAAGACCCTCACCCTTACTGTTGGTGGATTTCAATGAAACTTCACAAGAGTGATTGGTACCAAGCCTAGCTGTGTATATTGTCAGCATGTTGTGTACAAATAATTTTTCAATAAGTTATGGCCCTTTGAATTTTTCAGACATTTTTTTTTTTTGTGGTCGCTGTTTCTCTGCAACCATTGGCTGGAATTCAGTGACACTTCACAAAAGTGATTGGTAACTCTAATTGGTTCACTGTGTAAAAGCAGGCAGCAAAAGAGTGCAATAACTGTGTCAGGGCGCCATCTCGGGGTATGCATCACCTTCAGTGATATTTCTAGTTATCAATGATAATGATCCAGATGCTTTTTATCCATTTTGATAATTATTTTTTTTAAGACATTTATAGAATTTTATCCTGATAATAATTATATTCCCTTTAAAATGTTTATTTAATTTCACTCGCGAATGCTGAAACTGGCATGCATGCCACTGGTGTTCATACCACTCCAGTGTTCACAATGATTATTGTTGAAATCAACAATTATTCTCTTATCTTTTGCAACCAATAAAAAGCAAGGATTTCATTAAGCGTAAAGTCTACATGACGACATTATAGAATTTAATACTTTGAAAATTATCTTGTAAATATCAAACTATTTTATAATAATTTAGATATTGACGAGTGTCAGAATAGCAACCTTTGTCAACATCGATGTGTCAATGTCGTAGGGTCATTCCACTGTGCGTGTCGTTCTGGTTACAAGCTGTCTACAGATGGAAGAAGCTGTGAAGGTCAGTCTCACTCTTTTCTGACCATTGTGAAATGGAATATTGCCATGGAAACAAAAATAATGGAAAATAATGGCAGTTTGATTAAAGTATTTTATTTTGCAAATTTTTTTAAATAAATTAATTTATATTGGTTTATTTTGGCTTGTTTGCAAGTAGGCTCAGAGCTTTAGTGAACTGCTCTAGAGTCTACTTCTTATATAGAATTAGAGCTAAGTGTTATAAACTCTGCTGGTCAAAAACTTATGTATGTGGTAGTTGTTTGTCTGTCTGTATGTCCTTTATGTTGTTTATCCAATTAAAGTGTTTTACTTCTTTGAATTTGAATTAAGCTTGGATGAGTTGAAAAAAATCTTTCAGCTGTCATGATGACAGTTCTCTGCTGTTGAATCGTCAAAAACACCACTATTCATTACATTTTTGGGAAGTCATCAGATCCAATCTGGATTCAGACCGGCAGCTTGAGCAGTGAATACCCCAAAGCTGTCCACTTAATTTTGGCCTTTCACCATTATTTCTTTAATTAATGACTTCTTTAATGTTTATTTGACTGTTATTCTAGATATTAATGAATGTCGTCTGTTTTCTGGACGTGGTCGCCTCTGTGGTGGTGAATGTATCAATACTCCAGGGTCGTACAAGTGTTCCTGTCCTGCTGGCTGGAGAGTTCTGGGTAATGGAAGATCATGCCAAGGTAAGTCACTTACAACATAATACAAACAATCGAGTTTTGACCCTAGCCTTTCTTGAATTTTTTTTATTTATTTTATTTTTTTTTTTAAATGTAAATGTTTAAAAAACTACAGAAAGTATCTGCTTAATGTGTCGAGAAAATTATATTTGTACTGTTCTTGATTGATTGATTGACTATCATATAAAAGTTATGTTTTTAAGAACAGAAAAACAAGTTAAAATCAATTTGCTTATAATAGATCAATATTATGACATTTTCTTTTCTACCTTGACTTACCCCCTTTTTTATGCTCCATCAAAGGAAGGAAGCATATAGTTGCCGCTTCGTCAGTGCATGTGTGCATGTGTGCATCCCCAAGTTCTATTTCTCTACAACTTCTGGTTGGAATTTTATGAAACTTGCAAGGATGCATCATTACCAAGTGCAGATGGGCTTATTGTCTATGTGTTCCGGTTCAATGTTTTTCATGGAGTTATGGCCCTTTTATTGAGTCTGACCAAATTATTGTCTGCACTATTTCTCTACAACCCCATGTTGCAATTTTGTGAAACTTGCTAGGATGCATCATTACCATGTGCAGATGCACATATTATCTTTGTGTTCCAGTTTGATGACTTATCATGGAGTTATAGCCCTTTTATTGAGTCTGTGCTATTTCTCTACAACCTAAGGTTGGAATTTTATGAAACTTGCTAAGAAGCATCATAACCAAGTGCAGATGTGCATATTGTCTTTGTGTTCCGGTTCGATGATTTTTCATGGAGTTATGGCCCTTTAATTCTGTCTGTGATCAAATTCTTGTCCGGCTTTTTCTCTACAACCCCATGTTGAAATTTCATGAAACTTGCTAGGATGCATCACTATCAAGTGTAGATGCACATATTGTCTTTGTGTTTTGGTTCGATGATTTTTCACAGAGTTATGGCCCTTTCATTGATTCTGTGACCAAATTATTGTCTGTGCTGTTTCTCTACAACCTCAGGTTGGAATTTTATGAACTTGCTATGTTTGTGTTCCGGTTCAATGATTTTTCATGGAGTCATGGCCCTACCATTTTGTCTGTGACCAAATCTTCTCCTCTGTATTTCTCTACAACTTCTGGTTGGAATTTTATGGAACTTGTTAGGATGCATCATTACCAAGTGGAGATGTGCATATTGTCTTTTTATAATGAAATAAGTAATTATATCCATCATTGAATGTATATTTGTAATAACAATTTGCTGAAATGTTTGATCACGGGTCATAATGACCTATTTCAAAATTTGTTGTACAGTGTATTATATTACGAAATAAAAAATAATGTACTGATTTCTCTTTAGAACTCTCACAGTTGCTTCCCCCTTTCAATATCATTACCACATAGTACAGAGTCAAACACTCACTTAGGGGAGCATCTATCGGTTCCACCGATATTTATTGTTTTGTGGGGGGGGGGGGGGGGGGGGTCAAGTTACCCTAAACACAGGTACACTGGCCTTATCCTTTTTAAGCTTTTCAGGCTTGCTTATCAATAAATCATCAACATGTATTTGCAGGATTTATTCCCCTTTACTACTTTATTTATACATCTCACATTATATTTCCCATTGTAACATTTATATCCAAAATAACATTGAAATCTGCAGCATGTGTCTCGGCTCAAATTCTTAACTGGCTCAAGATTGGCAATTATAAAAAAAAAAGACACCTAACCTTGAACAAGTTCTTTTTTTTTAAAACTCAATGGTTTTGTGATACCTGTTCATTTCCAGAGTTAAAATAGGTCAACGTTTTGCTCATGATGCGGTTCAAACCAACAATTCTAAAATGACACTGAATTACCTAGAAATCTGGTATCAGCATCAAATTTTCAGAGGTGATTTCTAAAATACTGACCATTTAACACATGGTAGGAAAAAAAAAAATCACTGCAATACAAAGTCCTGAAAAAGAAGAAAAAGAGAACTAAAGTTTTGTTTCTGTAGTATTCAAGGGAGATAATAATGGTATGAGTCCTATAGAGTGCTGTAATGTTGAGGCATGTGAGCTTATCTCCCCTGGAAATAATTTTACCTTGAACTCGGGGTAACCATAGTAAAAAGGTAAAGATCTGACAGTTGTGCCCTTGTATTTGTCACGGTAGCAAGATTCTTGTACTTAAAAAAAGTCCTATGTAATTTGGATTGAAACATTTTCAAAATGGTTCATAGGGGCTGTGATTTCTTGCTGCAGATGAGTAGAGCAAAAGCTGACATAGTCACTTAGCATATACTGCAATAAGACATCACTGCCGACTGGTGTTAAAAAAGTGACTGTTATAAGATGACTGTATTTATGAGTATTTGAGGTCTTTCTTTTTGTTTGTTAAAAAATTGTGTCACTGAACATTTTTTTTTAAAAAATCTTATGGTGTCACTGCACTGTCTTTACAATAAAAACAAAGCTGGTCAACCTATCTCTAATTGTGCATTTTTATGAGTGGATATATTTCTGCTATGAAAAAAAAAAAGAATTTGTAGATATTTTTTTACCATAGAAATCCTAGACCTTATTTTATAATAGAACAAAGAAAAACTTTAACTGTGTATTGAGACCTGGATCTTTGTTAATGGAGTATTGACAAGTGCATCATTTATGAAACATGATGCCAGTTTCTAGATAAAATAGCTTAACCCATTACTTCATATTATAGACGCCTTTGGACACCTCTTATATAGACACATTTGGACACCTCTAATATAGAAGGCTTTTGATTTATTGGGTGAATTATGTTTATATTAACTGACAGAGTGGAAAAAGGTACAGGAAGTGTTCAAATTACTCGTTACAAGCAATCTGAATTCTTCCTGCACTGTTTTTAAAAGCCTTCTGTGATTGGTGTGGGAAAACGCGTATCTATGGAGTAAAGGGTTAACTGTGTCCTTTAATTCATTTGATCCAATTAGTTTACCTTAGAAATAATGGAATGTTCAATACAATTTTGTCGAAGCTAATTTCATTTTCCTGTGTTTACTTTTAATTTCATCCAGATATCCATGGTTGTTATGAAAGCAATCTAATCAAACAATGTTGTTAAGGCTAGTGGGATGTTTTTATTTTGAAAAAAAAAATATTTTTGTCTGTGTTAATGGAAATTTATTAGGATTTTTGAAAATTTTAACATTTTTCTCCAATAAGTCTTGCCTGTATTACATACTTACTATATTGCCAAAGTAACAAAGATTCTATTTAAACATGCCAAAATTATATATTTTGAAAAGGGATCTCCTACCTTGAGCTGTGCGCCTAGGTTAGATTAAAATAGATTTCCTGTTTAAAATTGCAACATATTTTGTTACATATTAAATGAGTCACATGATTTCTTTTTTTATTTCAATTTGATCCATTATACAGGTTTATACTTACCCGTAGTAAAAAAATGTTCGCCTAAGAAAGAATGAATGAGGAAGTGAAGGTTGTCAAGCAGTATTTAATTGCTGTCTATTTTTAGAATAGAGATTTTGTTTCAAGTTAACCACTTCAATTTGAATAGCAATTCTGTTTTGGTGGATTTGACATACAGAACCATTTGGATTTTATTTATTAATAATGAGATACTTTTTATCCATTTTAATAATTATTTCATTTTTTATTGCATTTATACATGTACCATTTTTTCCTGATATACATCCTTTAACACATAAGTTAGGGTAATAATAATATGTTGTTTTGTATACATGTTTATGGTAATCATGTAACCATTTTTTTTCTAAATGCCACAGAATTGACAGCGTTATTATTCATCTACAGCTAAATTGGAACAATTTTTCCATTTCATTCTCCTCCTATTGTCCTATTTGTTTTTCAGATGTAAATGAATGTGTAGAAAACCTTGATCGCTGTGGTAACAATGTTGACACAGTGTGTTTCAACACCAGAGGGAGCCACAAATGCCCAAGAGTCACATGCCCGAAAGGGTTTTCACGATCACCCCTGGGGCCTCGTAGAAACAGGTATTAATTACACTTTTTATAATATGTATCTCAGAAGTTTTGCTTTACAAGTATTTAGATATTTCGGCCATTATAGATTAATTTCTAGATTTTCATACAAATTTGTTTTTAAATAGGGGTGTTGGGTGCAAATTTATATTTTATTTTTCAGATGTTATCAGAAATGTTAAATATAATAAGGCATGAAATAAAAGAAATTTTTTGAAAGATCAAAAGGTTTCAAATGCAGCACTGTTTTGACAATTTGCAGTTCTGTTGTTAAAAAAACAATTTGTTTTTTGACAATGACATATGTTGGGGCAGATACAAAAAACAGGCGGGTGGTTGTTGTTGTTGTTGTTGTATGCTGTTTAGCTTTGCTTTCAACAATTTTTCAGTCATATCACGATGGTGTCTACTTGAGACAGTATTTTAAGCATTGTCACACTGGAGTATCATGCCGCAGACACATGGTATGATACCCCACCTAGTCACATTATACTGACACCGGGCCAACCAGACCTAGAACTGTCCACTAAATGCTGAGCATCAAGTGAGGAAGCTTTTAGTACCATTTTTAAAGTCGTTGGTATGACCCGGCCAGGGATTGAACCCACAACCATCAGCATGCGAGGCGGACGCTCTACCACTAGACCACGCCGCGGTCTCAGGCAGGTGGTGAAAATCAAGAAATTAATTTATTGTGGCTTTACTGTCTTACTCCTCATTGCATCTGTAATTAATTACTGTGTAATGATATTTTGACCTCTGCTCACATGCCTTGGTATCGATTAGCCAATCAAATTATGGCTTACAAATAAAAATCACCTGAGATTGTTGTCCAATGAAAAATCTTGGCATGTATAAACCCTATTTAAAAAAAATAAATTAAATATTAGATAAATTCATAGCAAGAAACAGAACTCAATAAACAAGTGTATGATTCAACGTAGAGGATGTGAGGTAATTATCTTTTTCCTAGGAAACATATCTGAGTTTTGACCATTTCGTCATTTAAATTTACATAGTATGGTTTTGTCAAAATAGTAGTGTAACCAACCGATCATCTCCCTTTGGATGACTGTTGCAATTGATTCAAAGGGACGCACAGTAATGAAACTTAAGGGACACACAGTTATGAAACTTAAAGGGACAGACAGTGACAGAAATCAAGTTTTACTCATGTTTACACATCAAATCAAATACAGACATATGGACGTATAACCGTATAACCATATGAAAATATTAATCTCAAAGTTTTAATTTCTGAACCTTAATATTTAAGAAATTATTTACATTTTTAATGCAATTTTACCTGAGGAGCCACACTTATAGTTTAAAAAATAAAATTCTAGTTAGATATTATGGGTTTTCTAATTTAACTGAGCTTTTCTAGTTTTACTGGGGGTTTCCAATTTTACTTAATTTAATTGGGTATATTAATTTTACTGGTGTTTTTAGCTCTACTGGCCAAAGGCAAGCAGTTAACCTTTATCTTGTAGACACGATAGCACCTTCATTTTCACTGAATCTTAACCAAATTTGCACAGATGTTATATAACCACAAGGTCTCGGACGAGTTGTTTTATTAGTGTCATTCGACCACAAATGCCCCTGTACATTTTAAGCGAAATTTTAAAAAACAGTTTCTCTGAAAGTTCAATGCCTAGACCTTAAATATTTTACATATAGCATTGCATGGAGGTCCTGTAAAGCATCTGTTGCCAGTAGAGCATTCAGGTCCTCTTGTCTAATTTTACTGAGGTATTCTAATTTGACTTGGGTATTCTACCAGTAATTTTACTTAGGTATTCTAATTTTACTGTGATTTCTCATTTAACTGGGGTATTGTAATTTTACTTGATCAAGTTTTCTAATTTTACTTCGGTATTCTAATTTTACTTGGATTTCTAAATTTACTGGGGTTTTCTAATTTTACTTCGGTATTCTAATTTTACTGGGATTTCTAAATTTACTGGGGTATTCTGATTTTACTTGGGTATTCTAATTTTACTAGTGTTTTTTAATTTTTCTTTTCTTTTTTTAAATTTTCTTATTTAAACTTTTCTGTGGTATTCAAATTTTTTACCTAACGTAATTTTACTGGGTTCCCTAATTTTACTGGGGTATACTAATTTTACTGGGGATTTCTCATTTTACTAGGGTTATTTCATTTTACTGGAGTTTCCTAATTTCATGTTTGCATCATGTAGATATATATAATTTTCAGAAATAGAGTTAGTGAATGTTTATCAAAGTTGTTATTTGTTTTTTTTTCAAATCTGTGTTTTCCTTCAGTTTAAAACAAGTATCATGGGAATTACTTTAGTATTGTCAGCTGACACATTTTCATATTTATGAGCCTAAACTAATGTGACTGGAAGTATTACTAAAATTATCATCTATACCGGTCCGAGATATCTCCCGTTTCAGGTTTGTTTTACCCAAATGAAAAAGCTGTGAATATGATTATACTGTCATATTATAGTGCTGTGAAATCGAAGCTAAATTTTTTCAGCGATTAATCGCATATTTCAGACAATTGATTAACAATTAAAATCACAATTAATCTATAATAAGATTTTCCTAATACAATTACCCAAAATGGTCCAATGTGTCTGATTTTTCTCTGGAACGGGATAGAGTCTAATGTTGTTACGTGTAAGTTGGCCTAGGTGAGTTTGACTGGCTGCCTAACCTAGTTTCCGTCCTATCGGTGTTCAGTATATTAAATCTGAGACAGGATTTTGATCTGTTAATGGCCTTTATTGGTTGAGTTATGTGCCCTCAAATTGCAAGAAAATGCATGATTTAGTTTAATTTATGTTTTGTAAAAAAATGACGTCTGCTTTTTTCATGTGATTTTACACTATTTCAGCATTACACCAATATCTAAAATGACAATTCTTTCAGTTGAACTATAAAATATACTGAATATAGTTGCATGGGAACTCCAGCTCAACGCACACGTTGGCACACATGTGCACATGTAATGGTGTAAAGCTTAATATGCATTTTGCATGACTGTCTGTAGTATTAAGGAAATATCTTGTTATTATGTAGATCTGCTGTATGGAGATGGCAGATCAACAGGCCTGCAGGCTGACATTGCTCCAATCTGTTATGCTTCGAGTTTTAGTTTAAAGAAAGAAATGAAAACTTGAGAAATCTGCTTGTTTAGTTGTTAAAATAAAAAAGATCATTAACCTACAATGTTCACAAATATAATCTGCTGTAAAAAAAGAATTGATATATTTTTTTTTAATTAGCACTATTTGGATAATCCTACAGTATAAAGATATCTTTTTCATTTCACCCTGGGGTAAAGTCCGCATTTAATTTTGCTATATTTTGTGGTATCATTCTATACATTTACATTGCTACTCTTTGTGTATACTGAAAGGATAAGGAAATGTCAGGTGAATTTCAGAGCCACAATACCAAACTAGTGTAAGCAATATTTACAGTTTTAGACTATGTATTTGTAGGTATTTCATCAAGGATTATCCCAACATGATCGTCATTATTGGCCGGGCCCAATTAGCTTAGTCGGTTACGCGTCTGACTATCAATCCAGGGGTTGTGAGTTCGAAACACCGCCATGATGATTGATATATAACATTGTGTCTCATTATCATTCATCTCTCACTGCTGATTCAAGTGGGAAAGTTATCAGTTACTTGCCAAGATGGGGTGTGCTCGAGTACTGGTTAATCCCAAGAAACAGTGGTTAGGCTAACTGTTCTTCTGTTAGCCCTCGATGGCATAAAAATGAAGCTAAATATTTATCCAACTAATTATTATTATTGACACTATCATTAATAAAATACCAACATATACATATTCCTAAACTGTAAATATCACTTATAACAGTTTGATAATGTGGCTCTGAGATTCACCAACCATTTTTTTTTATCCATTCAGTATATTTCTATCAGAGTTGTTAATCATAACGCTGGATAAGAATGTTTAAAACTACTTTAAGAGTTACAGAAAACTGAGATTTCTCACACTTCATCTCTTTGGTTATAACGTACGAATAATTTACGATTACATCATAGTAAGCAGATTCTGACATTTTCATTTCTTCTGTTGTAGTGTACGCTGTAAACGCTTGAGCTTCACATGTCGTCAAGGAGATCAAGAATGCCTCAAAGCCCCGCTTTCCCTGTCGTACAACTTCCTATCCTTCCCGACAAATGTTAAAATTCCTACGGATCTTTTCTCAATGTCTGGACCATATGCCTCAGAGAAGGTGTTTAACTGGTACCTGAACGTCACATCCGTATATCCGGCTCATTCAGGAATTAAGCCAGTCACTCGAGACGACTTTGATCTGAGGGTTGGACGAAATGACGCTGTAGTGACGCTGAATAATCGCATAAAAGGTCCCCAGGACATAGAGCTGAGACTCACGATGGAGATTACAGACAGATATACCAGATACACTGGCATAGCCTATTCTAACATCTTTCTCTACGTTACGTCTGCATCAATTGTATAGTTTGGCATTGACCTAGTTTGATATCTCAACCTGATTTAGTTTATATATAGCAATGCAATGATAAGAAAAGAGCATGTGCAGTACTTTGCATGGTTAAATTTATACATCCTCGTCTGTAGAGGGTAGTGGCAAAATGTGTCAATTTATTGTTTTTTTAGGTCTTTTTGTCTTTATCAAGACCCTGTATAGACTAAAATTAACTATGTGACATCCATGTTGATGTAACATAGTTATGATTAGTTTTAATGTTTGTATAAAGGGCAAGAGGTCAACAGTTTGAAGAGTTGATTTTTACTTTAAAGGGACACACAGCAATGTTGAAATTGCTTTTTACATGTGTTCATGCATCAGCCAATCAATCTGTACATCTAAGAACATATTATAATGGTATGAAAAATATTAATGTCCATTATGCAAATATATAATTTTCAGAAATAAAATTTGGTGAGAGTATTGTGTGTCCCTTTAACAAAAAAAAAAGTTTAGTTTTAGAGAAAATTAAACAGTTGCACATGACATTATAAGCTTCGTAAAAATCTTCCTTGGTTTTTTTTGTCTTCCATAAAATTTTAACCATTGAAATTAATAGTATTTTTGTTTATATTTCATGAAAAGGAAATCCTTCTGTTGCTTAAAAAAATATTTCAAGAAGAAACCAGTTCATAATAAAATGAAGAATAACTAAACAGAATACGATTCCATGGTTATAAGTAGCCCGCATGGATCGCTAGATCACAGAATATTATTTAACATTTCAAAAGCAGTAAGGTATGGAATCAACATAATGAAACAATCAGTGTACATACATGGATTATTTGTGATACAATCTACTTTATGTGTTATATAACAATGGATTATATGTGAATGTACAGCCTTAAAACATCATAAACAGTCTTAAGCAGCCAGTCAAAGGAAGCAAAAAGTGGCCTTTTAAGACAGGTTAATTTGCTCTATAAGCATAGACCTTGGAAATAGTAAATGTGGCTGCTTAAGACAAGTGGCTGCTTAATAGGGGTGACCGCTTGCACAGGTTGGACTGTGCAAATACAGATGCCATATATAACCTGTAATGTGTTCAAAAACACAAAACATGGCTGGGCCTGGTTAGGTCAGTTGGTATGCAGCGTTTCTCTCTCTATCAATCAATGGGTTGTGAGTTAGAAACCCCGCCTGGCGGTCTTAGTGATTATTGAAATAGGACTTTGCATCTCATTATCCGTCACCGCTGACTCAAGTCATGAAGTTATCAACGACTTGTGGAGATGGGTGTGCTCGAGAACCAGGTTCCCAGGAAAGAGTGACCATCTGTTAGCCCTCAATGGCATAAAAATGGCACAAAACATTCAATCAATCAATCAGTCACAAATCATGATCAAATTTGATATCTAGCTGCCACAACAATATACCACTTGACAGTTTGTATGTTTTATAAGAGAAAGAACACATATCGGTACATTGACATTAGAAAAAAAAAGTTCTTTCTTAATGATAGCCCAAATAACAAAACATGTTACCATTGGATTAATTGGTGTATAAAATATAGATTGTTATACATGTCTTTACTTTTATGTTCATTCTCCATTGTTGAAATGTCAATTATAGTGCAATTTTCTGCATTCTGATTGGTAGTGTGGAGAAAATTTTCCAACCACTGAATTTACAGTATACTGTCGCAATTTTTTTGTGACTATACATGTATTATTAATTAAATGAATTAGGTATCAGTATGCATAGATATTAATTAACACATGTGTATACAATTGACTTGATGTAGGCTGTCAATCAAACAAGGCGATACTCCAATCAGAGGTCAATATTGGTTGCTATATACCATTTTGCTTAGACAAGCAAGCAAGCTGTCCCTAAGTAAACAATACATAGTATTACATTGTATTTACTTGGACAAACAACTTTGCTTAGACAAGCAAGCAAGCTGTCTCTAAGCAAACAATATATTGTATTATATTGTATTTACTTGGACAAACAATGTCACATGGTCAGTGGGCGGAGCCATAGTCGCTCTCACATCAGGTCAATTGTGAAAGGGATTCAGAAAAAAGATTATATCTTTTGTGAATATGCATCATGGAGTTCTTAGTATGTGCAGAGAGAGCCAGTTCCATAATTTCAGAAAGGGCATATACAATTTTATAGGATTGTACAACGGTTTTCAGTCAATTTATCTTTATTTGCATACCTATTTTTTTTAGTTTAAACTTAATTTTTTTACATTGATTGTGAAACAAATCTCACAACTTTGACAAATCTTGCTGGAAGTCGTCCTGGGTAGAACCAGTACTAAGCATATACCGATGTGTCATATTCAAGAACACGACACATAGTTGCTGTGGAGGATCAAACCCGCTACCCCCCCAATCTTGGGTCAGATGTTTTATCGCTGGACCACGTATTCCGTAAGTATATATCTCAAGGCAAACAAATCAAATTGTTTCAGTTGAAAATCACAATAAATATAGTAAAAACGTGCATGATGGATTAATAATGCAAATAACTACTATGGTTTTCTAATTATATCCGCCATAAAGCGACGTAGTAGTGGAGGTAGACGACATCTTGTGCGTAAAAGATTGTGCCTGGAATGACATACAGTGCCTTCACAATGAGACGATGTCCGTGTCGTACCAGTATATTGCTCTGCCAATTATCGCGAAGGTTGAGAGACCGGTGGTTCTACTGAACATAAGTGCTCATGGCTTTATACTAGTGCCACAGATGTTCCTGCATATAGTCAGCGGCAATGACCAACGACTGTTTGATACTGATGTCGAGGATGACACAGGTTTGCATCATTAATATATTCCCTTCCCCCAGCCTTACCCTCAATTTTTCAAGTATGGTCTTCCTTGGCCAAGTGGTATAAGTTGCCATCTCACAATCACTTACCTCTCACAGGTAAGGTCATAGGTTCGAGTCCTGCTAGCTTCAAAAACTTTGTGAGATAATTTGCCATTTACTTGCAGGAGGACGGTTGTCCTACTTGGATTCATTTTTTCTCCAACAATAAAATGGATATGCCATATATAACCTGAAATGTTTTGAAAATGATGTTAAACCCTATTTAAAAAAACCAACAGTTTGTGATATCAAAGCTTGTGACGTCACTGTGTAACAGTGACGTTACATAAATTTTATAACAGTTTTCTGCAATTATATTTTGATTGTGAAATATTGTTGTTCAAGAAGACAAAAGCATAATATGAAAAGAAAACTTGATTATTTCCATAAAATCATCGAGTAAACACCTGAAAATGTGAAGTGAAGTTACCATGTTGGACTTTGGTAAGACAATATAAAATTTTATCTTTTACTGAAGCAAACTTCATCTAAATTTAGAGAAGTCTTCGATGCTGTACTATTTGTTTATTGTGCTGTCATGATTATCATCTTCACAATTGATAGTAAAGCAGTGATAGTGTGATCTGTCCATTTTTGTCTCTTGTAATTCTTACTTGAATGATATTTGTATTTTATACCAAATTGTATATTTGTTGATATTACGAGATATTAATAAACAACTAGAAGTGGGGCTGATGTAAGCAATGTGTGGGGGAGGTGGTTAAAACATGGTTATATAGAGAACATATTTAATTTTATGTTAGTATAATATATATTTGACCATTTTAGAGAGGGTGCTAGCTGGATTTGCCAATCTTATATCTGCTAGCGTCAAGTATCAACTGTTGTAAAAGTTGAACAAGTTAGGAAAATAATGCTTTACTTTAACTGTGACAATGCATCTGTAAACATATCTGATGTCCACGACTATAAAAAATTGTGTTGCTATTTTTCAGCTTCCTTCCGTCTAGTACGACCTCTGGAAGGACCAACAGAGCACAAGGTCATGTTACGACTAGAAAACAGGAGTTACATAGGAAACAAACTGATATCTGCCCATAATACACATGTAACAATTGATGTTTCTAGATTTGACTTTTAATGACAAAATTGTGATTTTAAGCATACAGGATCAGGGTATTGGCCATTTTACCAGTGATGTATATATTTTTAACCCTTGGTTTGGGATAAAATTCATGCATAAAATGCTAGACTTCATACTATTTTAGAAGACATTTAATCTCGGGAATGAGATTTTAACCCTTGGTTATCAACCAAAAATGGGATTATGGCCCAATCCCCATTCTTATAAATATTTTTGCCATTGTATGTATGTGACCTTTTGAAAAAGGACAATAAAATAATGGCGACCCAAGCCTGGGAAAGACAACTGACCAATGTCCATGTTGTATTAAATTCAACTGAAGCAACGGTTATAAATTAATTGAGATGATTAAACTATGTTGTGGAGCTTATATATATATATATATACAAGTATTAAAATTACCATGTACAATAAAATTATATAAACTATTTCTGCAACATCATTCTTTCTTTCAAGAAATTATTGTTTTCTGGTCAAAGTCGGGCAAATGCTGTTGCTTTCAGCAATTTTTCAGTCATATTGCGACAATCTTAACTTGAGTATTCTGGGTGCTGCTGCACTAGAGTATCATGTCGCAGACACATGAAATCATACCCCACTCAGTCACATACTCACACCGGGCCAATCAGACCTAGAACTTTCATGTACATGCCGAGTGCCAAGCAAGGAAGTTTCAAGTTTTTAATAATTATGACCTGGCTAAATTGGGACCGCACCCATGACCTTCCGAGTTCATGCTGCGGTTCAGGCAAATTGTTTTATACACAGTATTTTCAACTCTGAGTATGTGAATTTGTTGCAGACTCCCTAGTAAATAATTTTAAAGAGAAAATAAAACTTGATATTTTAATAGTTTGCTTCAACTTACACATTGGGACCCATTAGCTCAGCTGGTAGGCTATTAATTCAGGGGTCGTGAGATTGAATCCCCACATGGTTACATTCTCATGATGATTGATAAACGACATTGCCTCTCACTGTCACTCATTTCTCACCTCTGAATCAAGCGGGAAAGTTATCAGTTCCTTGCGGAGATGGGTGTGCTCGGGGACTAATTAACCTCCCAGGAAAGAGTGGTTTGGTGAACTGATTGTCTGTTAGCCCTAAATGGCATAAAAATAGTACTAAATATTCAAACAAACTTTATTTACACAAGCAATTGTACATTTGGAATTGATTACTTATATATGGCAGGTATATACAATTCTTTTGATCACTTTTTTAAAAAAGCTCGCTGCAGGCGTCTTTTTTGCCCATCAAGTTTTCAAAGTTATTTTAAGTGGGATGATCAAGCATAGATGATAGTGTTGACCACTCTACTGGTTCTACCCAGGACAAGGACTTCAGCGCAGTTCATACAGCTCTGAGCATTCTTTGCAATTGTAGGTATAGACTACCGTTCTCAATGTCAGATGTGTCCACTTACAACAGACATATTAAAATTATCACAAAACTGGCAGGTAGTTATCTGTAGTTCTCAACTTCATATCAAACACTATGGTAACAAAGTGAAATGTGTACATCATGGCATTGCATTTATCTGTCCCCTGTTTGCTTTTAATCCTATTCTCACTTGTGATTGATTTCTATAAACAATTTTAATGGGTTTTAGAAAAGTAACGATTCATCGATGCATCGCAATTCAACTTTCCGCCGATGTGTGTATCGGACTTTAAATGAAACTTCAAATAGATCACGATGCAATGCATTCTTTAAACATACAATGCATCAATACTATTGTCAGACTTCCATTCTTAATGAAACATAAAAAAACTAGCTAATAAAAACTAACAAACAAAAAAGAATTTTTTTTTTAAAAACAAGACGAATTTTCGAATATAAACTGGCTGAACATGTGATGGATATTACAGACAACATCTCGTTCCAATCAGGTACTATCCCACTATGTTTAAGTGATACTTTTAAGGTGCATACGAGCATAGTTATTACATATACACCTTATTCAACAAGCATGGTGATTGCATAAGATACAGTTTAGAAATCAGTATCGTGATATGCATAGCATTGCGTCTTAAATATTGCAATATGCATTGCCTTTTATTTTCACACGCAATATGTATTGTAATACAAATCGTTCTGACAATGAAGCATCCTATATGAAAAAATATGCCAATGCACAGCCCTAATGGGTTTCAACACTGTTTTCAACAAATGACTGGTTACATATAGCATATCCAGTTTTGCGTGTGGAGGAAGAGCGTAGAATGAATGCCATCGTCCTTCCACAAGTAACTTTCTCACATATTGTTATTGGACCGCACGGGGCATGAACCAAAACCTCACAGTGAAAGGTAAGCGGTCATTAGATGACAGCACTTAAACCACTCATTACGGAGGACCCCGATCAATCCAAACTAAATCATTTTTAAACCACTCGTTACGGAGGACCCCGGTCAATCCAAACTAAATCATTTTTAAACCACTCATTACGGAAGACTCCAATCAATCAAAACTAAATCATTTTTAAACCACTCGTTACAGAGGACCCTGATCAATCCAAACTAAATCATTTTTAAACCACTTGTACGGAGGACCCAATCAATCCAAACTAAATCATTTTTAAACCACTCGTTACGGAGGACCCCGATCAATCCAAACTAAATAATTTTTAAACCACTCATTACGGAGGACCCCGATCAATCCAAACTAAATCATTTTTAAACCACTCGTTACGGAGGACCCTGATCAATCCAAACTGAATCATTTTTAAACCACTCATAAGGAGGACAACGATCAATCCAAACTAAATCATTTTTAAACCACTCGTTACGGAGGACCCCGATCAATCCAAACTAAATCATTTTTAATCCACTCGTTACGGAGGACCCTGATCAATCCAAACTAATTCATTTTTAAACCACTCGTTATGGAGGACCCCAATCAATCTAAACTAATTCATTTTTAAACCACTCGTACTGAGGACCCCGATCAATCCAAACTAAATCATTTTTAAACCACTCGTTACGGAGGACCCCGATCAATCCAAACTAAATCATTTTTAAACCACTCGTTACGGAGGACCCCGATCAATCCAAACTAAATCATTTTTAAACCACTCGTTACGGAGGACCCAGATCAATCCAAACTAAATCATTTTTTAAACCACTCATTACCGAGGACCCCGATCAATCCAAACTAAATCATTTTTAAACCACTCGTTACGGAGGACCCCGATCAATCCAAACTAAATCATTTTTAAACTACTTGTTACGGAGGATCCCGATCAATCCAAACTAAATCATTTTTAAACCACTCGTTACGGAGGAACCCGATCAATCCAAACTAAATTATTTTCAAACCACTCGTACGGAGGACCCCGATCAATCCAAACTAAATCATTTTTAAACTATCATTACGGAGGACCCCTATCAATCCAAACTAAATCATTTTTAAACCACTCGTTACGGAGGACTCCGATCAATCCAAACTAAATCATTTTTAAACCACTCGTTACGGAGGACCCCGATCAATCCAAACTAAATCATTTTTAAACCACTCGTTACGGAGGACCCCGATCAATCCAAACTAAATCATTTTTAAACCACTCATACGGAAGACCCCGATCAATCCAAACTAAATCATTTTTTAACCACTCGTTACGGAGGACCCCGATCAATCCAAACTAAATCATTTTTAAACCACTCGTATGGAGGACTCCGATCAATTTAAACTAAATCATTTTTAAACCACTCGTTTCAGAGGACCCCGATCAATCCAAACTAAATTATTTTAAACCACTCGTTACTGAGGACCCCGATCAATCCAAACTAAATTATTTTTGAACCACTCGTTACGGAGGACATCGATCAATCCAAACTAAATCATTTTTGTACCACTCAGTTATGGAGGACCCCGATCAATCCAAACTAAATCATTTTTAAACCACTCGTTACGGAGGACCCCGATCAATCCAAACTAAATCATTTTAAAACCACTCATTACGGAGGACCCCGATCAATCCAAAGTAAATCATTTTTAAACCACTCGTTACGGAGGACCCCGATCAATCCAAACTAAATCATTTTTCAACCGCTCGTTACGGAGGACCCCGATCAATCCAAACTAAATCATTTTTAAACCACTCGTTACGAAGGACTCCGATCAATCCAAACTAAATCATTTTTAAACCACTCATTACAGAGATCCTCGATCAATCCCAACTAAATCATTTTTAAACCACTCGTACGGAGGACCCCGATCAATCCAAACTAAATCATTTTTAAACAACTCGTTAAGGAGGACCCCGATCAATCCAAACTAAATCATTTTTAAAACACTTGTTACGGAGGACCCCGATCAATCCAAACTAAATCATTTTTAAACCACTTGTACGGAGGACCCCGATCAATCCAAACTAAATCATTCTTAAACCACTCATTACGGAGGACCCCGATCAATCCAAACTAAATCGTTTTTTAACCACTCGTTACGGAGGACCCCGATCAATCCAAACTAAATCATTTTTAAACCACTCGTTACGGAGGACCCCAATCAATCCAAACTAAATCATATTTAAACCACTCGTAAGGAGGACCCCGATCAATCCAAACTAAATCATTTTTAAACCACTCGTACGGAGGACCCCAACCAATCAAAACTAAATCATTTTTAAACTGCTCGTTACGGAGGACCCCGATCAATCCAAACTAAATCATTTTTTAACCACTCGTACGGAGGACCCCGATCAATCCAAACTAAATCATTTTTAAACCACTCGTTACGGAGGACCCCGATCAATCCAAACTAAATCATTTTTAAACCAATCGTTACGGAGGACCCCGATCAATCCAAACTAAATCATTTTTTAACCACTCGTTACTGAGGACCCCGATCAATCCAAACTAAATCATTTTTAAACCACTCGTTACGGAGGAACCTGATCAATCCAAACTAAATCATTTTTAAACCACTCGTACTGAGGACCCCGATCAATCCAAACTAATTCATTTTTAAACTATTCGTTACGGAGGACCCCGATCAATCCAAACTAAATCATTTTTAAACCACTCGTTACGGAGGACCCCGATCAATCCAAACTAAATCATTTTTAAACCACTCATTACGGAGGACCCTGATCAATCCAAACTAAATCATTTTTCAACCGCTCGTTACGGAGTACCCAGATCATTCCAAACTAAATCATTTTTAAACCACTCGTTACGAAGGACTCCGATCAATCCAAACTAAATCATTTTGAAACCACTCATTACGGAGGACCCCGATCAATCCAAACTAAATCATTTTCCAACCACTCGTTACGGAGGACCCCGATCAATCCAAACTAAATCATTTTTAAACCACTCGTTACGGAGGACTCCGATCAATCCAAACTAAATCATTTTTAAACCACTCATTACGGAGGACTCCGATCAATCCAAACTAAATCATTTTCAAACCACTCGTACGGAGGACCCCGATCAATCCAAACTAAATCATTTTTAAACGAATCATTACGGAGGACTCCGATCAATCCAAACTAAATCATTTTTAAACCACTCGTTACGGAGGAACCCGATCAATCCAAACTAAATCATTTTAAAACCACTCGTACGGAGGACCCAGATCAATCCAAACTAAATCATTTTTAAACCACTCGTAAGGAGGACTCCGATCAATCCAAACTAAATCATTTTTAAACCACTCATTACGGAGGACCCCGATCAATCCAAACTAAATCATTTTTAAACCACTCGTACAGAGGACACGGATCAATCCAAACTAAATCATTTTTAAACCACTCATTACTGAGGACCCCGATCAATCCAAACTAAATCATTTTTGAACCACTCGTAAGGAGGACTCCGATCAATTCAAACTAAATCATTTTTAAACCACTCATTACTGAGGACCTCGATCAATCCCAACTTAATCATTTTTAAACCAGTCGTACGGAGGACCCGGATCAATCCAAACTAAATCATTTTTAAACCACTCATTACGGAGGACCTCGATCAATCCAAACTAAATCATTTTTAAAACACTTGTTAGGGAGGACCCTGATCAATCCAAACTAAATCATTTTTAAACCACTTGTTACGGAGGACCCCGATCAATCCAAACTAAATCATTTTTAAACCACTCGTACAGAGGACCCCGATCAATCCAAACTAAATCATTTTTAAACCACTCGTACGGAGGATCCCGATCAATCCAAACTAAATCATTTTTAAACCACTCGTACGGAAGACCCTGATCAATCCAAACTAAATCATTTTTTAACCACTCGTTACGGAGGACTCTGATCAATCCAAACTAAATCATTTTAAAACCATTCGTACGGAGGACCATGATCAATCCAAACTAAATCATTTTTAAACCACTCATTACGGAGGACCCGGATCAATCCAAACTAAATCATTTTTAAACCACTCATTACGGAGGACTCCGATCAATCCAAACTAAATCATTTTTCAACCACTCGTACTGAGGACCCAGATCAATCCAAACTAAATCATTTTTAAACCACTCGTAAGGAATGACTCCGATCAATCCAAACTAAATCATTTTTAAACCACTCATTAAGGAGGACCCCGATCAATCCAAACTAAATCATTTTTAAACCACTCATACGGAGGACCCCGATCAATCCAAACTAAATCATTTTTAAACCACTCATTATGGACGACTCCGATCAATCCAAACTAAATCATTTAAAACCACTCGTTAGGGAGGACCCTGATCAATCCAAACTAAATCATTTTTAAACCACTTGTTACGGAGGACCCCGATCAATATCCAAACTAAATCATTTTTAAACCACTCGTACGGAGGACCCCGATCAATCCAAACTAAATCATTTTTAAACCACTCGTACGGAGGATCCCGATCAATCCAAACTAAATCATTTTTAAACCACTCGTACGGAGGACCCCGATCAATCCAAACTAAATCATTTTTAAACCACTCGTACGGAGGACCCCAATCAATCCAAACTAAATCATTTTTTAACCACTCGTTACGGAGGACCCCGATCAATCCAAACTAAATCATTTTTAAACCACTCATTACGGAGGACTCCGATTAATCCAAACTAAATCATTTTTAAACCATTCGTACAGAGGACCCAGATCAATCCAAACTAAATCATTTTTAAACCACTCATTACCGAGGACCCCGATCAATCCAAACTAAATCATTTTTTAACCACTCGTACGGAGGACCCCGATCAATCCAAACTAAATCATTTTTAAACCACTCATTACGGAGGACCCCGATCAATCCAAACTAAATCGTTTTTAAACCACTCGTTAGGGAGGACCCCGATCAATCCAAACTAAATCATTTTTAAACCACTCATTACGGAGGACCCCGATCAATCCAAACTAAATCATTTTTAAACCACTCGTTACGGAGGACCCCGATCAATCCAAACTAAATCGTTTTTAAACCACTCGTACGGAGGACCACGATCAATCCAAACTAAATCGTTTTTAAACCACTCGTACGGAGGACCCCGATCAATCCAAACTAAATCATTTTTAAACCACTCGTACGGAGGACCCCGATCAATCCAAACTAAATCATTTTTAAACCACTCGTACGGAGGACCCCGATCAATCCAAACTAAATCATTTTTTAACCACTCGTTACGGAGGACCCCGATCAATCAAAACTAAATCATTTTTAAACCACTCGTTATGGACGACTCCGATCAATCCAAACTAAATCATTTTTAAACCACTCGTACGGAGGACCCCGATCAATCCAAACTAAATCATTTTTAAACCACTCATTACGGAGGACCCCGATCAATCCAAACTAAATCATTTTTAAACCACTCGTTACGGAGGACCCCGATCAATCCAAACTAAATCATTTTTAAACCACTCGTTACAGAGGACCCCGATCAATCCAAACTAAATCATTTTTAAACCACTCGTTACGGAGGACCCCGATCAATCCAAACTAAATCATTTTTAAACTACTTGTTACGGAGGATCCCGATCAATCCAAACTAAATCGTTTTTAAACCACTCGTTACGGAGGACCCCCATCAATCCAAACTAAATTATTTTTAAACCACTCGTACGGAGGACCCCGATCAATCCAAACTAAATCATTTTTAAACTATCATTACGGAGGACCCCTATCAATCCAAACTAAATCATTTTTAAACCACTCGTTATGGAGGACTCCAATCAATCCAAACTAAATCATTTTTAAACCACTCGTACGGAGGACCCCGATCAATCCAAACTAAATCATTTTTAAACTATCATTACGGAGGACCCCTATCAATCCAAACTAAATCATTTTTAAACCACTCGTTATGGAGGACTCCGATCAATCCAAACTAAATCATTTTTAAACCACTCGTTACGGAGGACCCCGATCAATCCAAACTAAATCATTTTTAAACCACTCGTTACGGAGGACCCCGATCAATCCAAACTAAATCATTTTTAAACCACTCGTTATGGAGGACTCCGATCAATCCAAACTAAATCATTTTTAAACCACTCGTTACGGAGGACCCCGATCAATCCAAACTAAATCATTTTTAAACCACTCGTATGGAGGACCCCGATCAATCCAAACTAAATCATTTTTAAACCACTCGTTACGGAGGACCCCGATCAATCCAAACTAAATCATTTTTAAACCACTCGTATGGAGGACCCCGATCAATCCAAACTAAATCATTTTTAAACCACTCGTATGGAGGACCCCGATCAATCCAAACTAAATCATTTTTAAACCACTCATTACGGAGGACCCCGATCAATCCAAACTAAATCATTTTTAAACCACTCATTACGGAGGACCCCGATCAATCCAAACTAAATCATTTTTAAACCACTCGTTACGGAGGACTCCGATCAATCCAAACTAAATCATTTTTAAACCACTCGTTACGGAGGACTCCGATCAATCCAAACTAAATCATTTTTAAACCACTCGTTACGGAGGACCCCGATCAATCCAAACTAAATCATTTTTAAACCACTCGTATGGAGGACCCCGATCAATCCAAACTAAATCATTTTTAAACCACTCGTTACGGAGGACCCCGATCAATCCAAACTAAATCATTTTTAAACCACTCGTATGGAGGACCCCGATCAATCCAAACTAAATCATTTTTAAACCACTCGTATGGAGGACCCCGATCAATCCAAACTAAATCATTTTTAAACCACTCGTTACGGAGGACCCCGATCAATCCAAACTAAATCATTTTTAAACCACTCGTTACGGAGGACTCCGATCAATCCAAACTAAAGCATTTTTAAACCACTCGTTACGGAGGACCCCGATCAATCCAAACTAAATCATTTTTAAACCACTCGTATGGAGGACCCCGATCAATCCAAACTAAATCATTTTTAAACCACTCGTTACGGAGGACCCCGATCAATCCAAACTAAATCATTTTTAAACCACTCGTATGGAGGACCCCGATCAATCCAAACTAAATCATTTTTAAACCACTCATATGGAGGACTCAGATCAATCCAAACTAAATCATTTTTAAACCACTCGTATGGAGGACCCCGATCAATCCAAACTAAATTATTTTTAAACCACTCATTACGGAGGACCCCGATCAATCCAAACTAAATCATTTTTAAACCACTCGTTACGGAGGACCCCGATCAATCCAAACTGAATCATTTTTAAACCACTCATACGGAGGACAACGATCAATCCAAACTAAATCATTTTTAAACCACTCATTAAGAAGGACTCCGATCAATCCAAACTAAATCATTTTTAAACCACTTGTTACAGAGGACCCCGATCAATCCAAAAACGACTGTTTTTCTTTATAACCAATGTTTTAAGAAACAGCATAAAAGTTCTAACTTGATAGTGCCATAATTAATTAATTCCTAGATTTTCATCCAAATTTTGCAATTTTTATTTTTTTATTTTTCACATATTAAAACTGCAATGTTGCTTTCGGAATGAAATGGAAGAAAATCATTTCAAGATCAAAAGGTTTAAAACCCAATGGTGCTTTGGCAAGTTACATTGTTTTTTTATTGTTTTTATTACAATAAAATGTCAGGAAGGGACAAAAACCCAAGGGTGGTCAGGATGAAAAGCTAGGAATTCAAATACCGGTACATGTATTATAATTTATAGCCTATTAAAGGCCTAGTAAAAATTAAAATCATGATTCAGAAATAATAAACATATGAAAGTTTCTATTTTTTCATATTTTTTAATTATATATTACAAAATATACAAAAGCAGCAGTATATATACAGTTTCAATATCGCTGTTTTTTTATATATGCTTTACAATGTAGAACACTCTATATTAACATAATCAGACAACATGACAATGCTTAAAATGTCAAGTTCAGCATTAAGGATAAAGAGTTTGAAAATGTCACAATATCATAATTAAAAATAACAAATAGTTACAAATCATTTTAGCACAAAAAAAAAACAACACTGGAATGTATTTAAGTATTATGTGATTTGTTTAATGTATAAATATGAAAGATATAAGCATTTAAAAAAAATGTAACAATTAATATATCCAGCTGTGATTCTGAAAAAAAAAATTTTGTTTCACCATTTATGGGAGAGGCACCTCTGTTTTTTTTTCTTCAAAGTAAAACATGGCTGGAAATGTTGCCATGGTGTTAAAGTTTACTGATTTCTTTATGACGGTATTCTGAATACCAGTTAACGTAAGTGGTTACAAGTCGCACACAACAATGTTCATTTGAATAGAAGAATTAATGACATCATATGAACTGAATCACATGTATAAAGACACCCACGATTAAACAATGTAAATAATTATGACCAAAGTCATGCACAGGCAAACCTGTATTAGGGGTCACCTCTATTAAGCAACCACTTGTCTTAATCACATTTTGATAATTTCAGTTCCATTATTCTTGTATTAGGCAGCCATCTGCATTTGGGGGTCAGTTTTTCTCTTGTACCCGAGTGACTGCTTAAGACAGGTTTGCCTGTATTCATTTTTATAAAAGTTTAAACATTTAATCAGTTCACCAGTACTTCTTTTAATAATGTAACATTTCAGATATTAATGCCGTTTGCATTTTACATGAACAAAAATAAACTTTAACCAATGTTTATCTTTGACAATCTCTTTCCGACTTCATTACAAATGGATGTCCTCCGACTCAGAATTGTCACCATCTGACGTCTTTCCTTGGTGACCGGAGTTACCAGATTTTGTGGAGGCGGTTGACTTACGTGACCTCAAGGAACCTTCTGACCTTTGAGACCCTGGAGAAGTTTCGGAACGGGGTGTTGTACCAGACTGATGTGACGTGTTCGATCGCGGGGATGTTTCAAATACTGGGAATGCATCAGAATGCAGTGAAGATTCAGAACGTGGAGATGTTTCAAATCTTGGCGATGTTTCTGATACCGTATCTTGTGCCTCTGAGCTTGACCTTTGACTCAAAGGTTCTGAACGACTCGTCTGGTTTGGAGAATCTCCGATATCATCGACAGGAATGACGAGCGGCTCCACAGATGGTTTCTTGTTTGAACTTTCGAGTGGGGGAAGATAACGCTGGTGTTGAACTGATGAAGGGATTACTGATGGTGTCTCTCTGACGAAACTGCCAGGAAAGTTGTCCTTTGTGTACGACTCGTCTGAAATGAGACAAGAATACAACTAATTTGGTATTATTTAATAACTTAACTTTTTCTCTGTTTATACTCTTTACATGTTACTTGCATGATACAAGATACAAGAAACTTTATTTTGTGTCAGATGTACAAATATATAACACTAGCTGTAAAGCTATTTGAGAGTCTAAACACATATGAAACAAGTATGACGTTTTGTTCTAAACCATAATCAAATTTCTGTCAGCTATATACTCTTTTTTACGAAAGTTATACACTTCAGATTTCATTAGTACTGGTAAGCAAGTGAAGAGACCTACTTAGTACCATTCTACAATGTATCAACTACCCCGGGTGTGAATCCATGACAACAACATGTTGGTTGTTGTTCTGCCACTGAGCCAACTCTGTAGTTATGTTATTTATGTAAATTTTTATTTGGTTTGAAATCATGCTCAACGCATTACAGGTTACATATTAAGGTATCCAGTTTTTGTTGTTGGAGGAAAATGTCAAAATAATCATGTTACTGCTCCACCAACATTTTCTTATATTTTATCTAAATAATTAATAATCTTAATTTTGACTGGTTACTTTAATATTGTTTAATCAATGTCAATAAAACCAACTGCATTTTTTCTAGAACCAATCTAAAATCAGGATATTGCAGATGCTTTTCTTTGATTGTAGTTTTTATGTATCTAAGTATTATACTTGAATACATTGGTAAAATAGGAGCCTAATTTCCTCCACAAGTAACTGGCAAACTTCCTCACAAGTTTTTGGTCCAAGTTGGGCTTGAACCCAGGATCTCAGCTGTAAGAGGTAGATGAGTGCCACAGAGGCCGCCATGAGATAAGATGATTTATTCTGTTGTAAGGTTAAATGAAAGATTGCTGCACAAGTCCGTAAAATAGATTGTTTTAAAAAGTAATGTGAAAGAATGTCCAGTACAAATAATTTGAATTATTGAAACTGGTTCAATTCGTCTTCTCTTCAATTTAAAAATACATGCAGAAGTCTCGTGTCTGCAATCCATAAAATATTGTAAACCTAAAACATACACCGTAACCAAGAGTATTAAATAAATTAATATGGTTGCAGCAAAAATATATATACTTTATCATCTTTTTCAACTCATTGCTATAATAGCATAATATTATTTATAAGTGATTATTTACTGCATTAGTTTGATAAAATAGATTACATACCAAAAACATGCTTATTAAAAGTCATAAATAATTGTTAACTTGCCTCGTTTGACTATATGATTATGTACCAGGTAACTAACAGATCAACCCTTCAAACTGTATGAACGATAATGTAATGCTCAAAACTGAATTGATTTCCACATTATATGTTTCATGCACTTTGGTTACAATACCGAAATATTTAAATATATATATATTTATATATATAAATAAGTATTATATATATACTTATGTATATACCATAATACACCCAGACTTAATTTGATTAAATAGGCTATAGAGTCAAACCTGTTTAGCAGTCACCTTTATTGAGCAGCCACTTGTCCTTAGCAGCCACATTTACTAACTTTCAGAGCAAATTAATCTATATTAAATTATTCATAAATCAACAACCTGCCTTAAAAGGTCAATTCTGCTCTGTCCTTTGACTGGCTGCTAATTAAAACAGGTTTGACTGTATATCAAAGTATGCTTACAAACGACAAGTGATTTTAAACTCAGTTACTAATTACCATACATGCCAAATATAATTGACTAGCTTTAAATATAGTGCTACCGTAACAATAATGTTACGCTCATGTAACAATAATGTTACACTCAAAGCTGCAATTATTCCACACCATATGCTTTATGCACTTTTGTACCACAATATATATACATGTACCATAATACACCCATTAAGATCTAGCTACAAAATATACAATGTTACAATACATCGAGAGCACTGCAAAACCAGTCTAACTCTATATAGATTACTAGTATTAAGCAAGTAGATAGACTGGTTTTTGCGCTAAACTCTTATATATTGGTGTTGAAAGACATTTTTGGGCCCTTTGCCGGTACTCAAACTTCCACAACCAATACATGTAAGTATGGGTAACCAGCATGGTGTATTTTTGTGAGTTTTGTGAAAGTTCATGAGATATGAACTTACACATTACACTTGCGAAGTAAAATAACTTTTGTGGTTCATGTAAACTTTTCTAGTTACAAAAGCTGTTAATAATTGTGATGTCTTTGATGTAAAATCAATAGCTAATCTCTAAAATAAGGTGGATTTTATCCAAAATTATGCCCGAAGCTAAAAATAAAGGTTTAATTCTGTATACCCTACGTTCATTCAGAATGTCATGAATATAAATATATAGAAACCTTACATTTTATAGCTAAGCTACGTAAGCTTATACAAGTGAATGTGGAATGATGTGTTTGCTGCAAACACTTTTACGAGTGACAGCTGTTAAATAACTTTTGCGATACGTTAAGCTCTAAATTCAACACAGCCCTGGTATATACTGGTATCCCTTATATCAACCTGTGAGGAAACCCCGCCTATTATGATGCACATGTGCTATAATAAATCTGCCTGAAGCTTGCCCGTATACTCATGATGAATAAATAAATGAGGTCTTAACTCAACAAATATCTACCGCGATTAATATTTTTTTAATTCATTCATTTGAATGATAGAGCTAATATAAAATGATGAATGAACAATTTCTAGATAAATTATATAAAGAATCATTAATATAATACGTGCAACAATACAAATTTAAATGTGAATACAACATAGTGAACAAAAACTGTCATCACAATTGTTACATGGATACATGTAGGTATGATATTGTTATATGGTGCAGACAGCTGCTGACCATCAAAGTACCGGTCAGTATAGAACTGTGAGGATACAATGTGGAAAAGGAATTCTCATTCTTGCATATATACATGTAATATAGGAACCAACTTGTCAACCAATGAAATGACCTCAGACACTAAGTCAGAGGTTAAAGGTCATTAGATGACAAGCACCTTAGACAAGTTGGCCACAGAGGACCCTGTATAAAATGGTGGGAAAATAAAATTTTTACACATTTGTTATTTAACTTGCTTTATCAAAGAAGTATACAGAATCGGCAAAAACCATTAACAACTGTTAAAAAAATGCAGTTTTAGCAAATGCGATACTTAATTGATTGCCCCTTAAGATATACATGATTAAAATCATCTTAATCTTGCCATCACATAAGGGATTACAGCTGATTCTAATTTATAACCACAATAATGAACATGGCAAAAAATGATATAATGGACATGACACTAATTTGGTTGTTGGTTGGTTAGTTGTATGGTCTTTTAGTGCTGCTTCAACAATTTTTCAGTTATATCGGAACGGTGTCTACTTCAGACAGTATTCTAAGTACAGTGAAATCATTTTTTTTTTTTTAAATGGGGTTTAACGCCGTTTTCAACACATTTCATTTCATATATGGCATTTCTAGTTTTATTGGCGGAGGAAGACCTCAGAACGAATATCAGTAGGACCACCGTCCTTCCGCAAGTAGCTGGCAAACTTTGTCAAATAAAGTTTTTTGTAGCAAGCAAGATTCGAAGCTATTACCTTGGCAGTGAGAGATAAATGATCTTGATTGAGACAGCGACCAAGACCACTCAGCCGTGGAGGACTCTCATTATAATATATGACATATACTCAGAATAAACACCCATGGAGACGATGCATTTTTGCAGAAAGTGTGGAGGTTGGGGTGGGGTGGGGGCGAGGTATTGGAACACTGAAACCTGAGAAATCAAAATTTATACAAAATGCCAAAGAAAACACTGCTGGTAATGAGCCAATTATTCGACTTCTAATTATTTTTTATACTGATTTATTTCAGCTCAATTGAGAAGAAAGCTCAAAGTTTATAATAATAAACCGCTCTTGAATCCGCTTCCTGAGGTGAACCAGTACCGAGTGTTGTTTTTGAAAGGCATTTGGTAGAGCTGGGGATCAAACCCACAACCTCTGGCATGAGCAGTAAACACTCTATCCACTACACTACCGTCCACGCTTTATTAAGTCATATTCCCTTTAAAGACCAACTTCCAAAGTTTTTTCCTAAAATGGGTGGGGTATGTTTATTTGGGGGCATATGGTATATATAATTATTTGTGAACAATCAGACATAAATGTACAGACCAGACTATGGTGTGAACATGCATCTGAAAAGATCCCAATAATCGGAAACTAAATTGTTGTGATTTCAATCATCTACCTTTTTATATATATATATATCATATATATATCGCACTGAGCACCTATATACATATATGGGTCGAAACTGTGTGATATATGAATCTGTCCTTTATCAATTTCCTGTACATATCTCGTAAAATACAATATATAGTGACCCAGGTAGACAAAATGAAGTAAATACCAAACATACCTGATCGATATGTCATACGTAGTTATCTATATCTAATCAAACGATTACGTAAACAATCAGTAAATAGAAGAGATATATCAATTTGTTTGATCTTGGTTGAAACTGAAGAATTATTCAATACCATAAAAATGTTTTCTGATTTTCACTAATTGGATATATTTTTAAAGCCCCAAATAAATAATCCAAGTTAAATTTAATTCATATCATTTTCAACACGCAAATTTAGTTATATGTGGCATATCCAGTTCTATGGTGGAGAAAGACCTCAGAATGAATCAGAGTTGAATACCAACCTTTCGCAAATAACTAGTAAACTTTCTCACTTAAAATTTTTGATCCAGCTGGACTCAAACCTTCGACCTCAACAGTGAGACTAGTAGTCATTAGACGACAGCACCTTATACCACTCAGCCATGAAGGACCAAGTGATTTCATAAACTATTCAGGGGAGTTTGGGAGTGGGGCTTATGCCAGTTTTTTTAAAAATTGTAAATAGAGAAAGAAAAAAATAGATCCGCTATTGCACATGTGTATGATATGCAGTAATGTGCTGCGATATTACAAGCTAATCATAACTGTAATAAATACTTTTATCAGTCACAATCCATAGCCTTAGTGAAATCCACACCTTTACTATTATCAGCTATTAAACAACAGGATCAGACAATGGTGTATTAGATAAGAGAACCTTACATGAGTGTTCATTAATTATTGAATTTATTAAACGTGTTGTCACAAATATATATATTATCAGAGGCTGTGTCGAGCATTATACCTTTTTTTCCCAACAAGTTTAATAAATTCAATAAAAAAAAAAATGAATGTAAGATTCGTTTTATCACATAACTTGAAAAAATTTACATTTACAATTATTTAACAGATTTTCTCTACAAGGAACGAGAAAAAAGCATGCATATTTGTTTCCACAAGTCAGTGTTATACTATGACGTAACGTCTCAAAATAACGTCATCGTACGGATTAACCAGATACCCCAAATACAAGGTCTGACAGAGGTAATAAACTGGTTATACCACACAAAGAGTGTGAGGATACCGAACTATGTATTTATATGCTGTATGATTATAAAAGAATCCACAGGAGGCATTGAGTGTTGTTAATCTTTACTATACCGAGGGTCGATGAGGAGGAATTGTAATATATCATCAAGGAAGTTATTCAAAACCAAACTTATTTCATGATAAAATGTAGCAATGATATTAAATGTAATCTCAAGAGTAGAAAAAATTATTGTACTTGTTGATTATGAGCCTAGGCGTCTGTTTTCAGACCACAGCTTTCGTCATCAGGTGGAGCGTCACCTCGCATGCGGAAGGTTTTGGGTTCGATCCCCAGCTGGGTTATATCAAAGATTTGAAAAATGGTCCTTGCTTAGCACTCAGCATTTAGAGGACAGTTCTAGATCTGGTCTGCCAGGTGTCAGTATAATGTGACTGGGTGGGGTATCACAACATGTGTCTGCGGCATGATACTAGAGTGTCGCAAGGCTCAGAATGCTATTTCAAGTAGACACTGTCGTGATATAACTAAACAATTGTTGAAAGTAATGTGAAACACCATACAAAAAATTCTGTTATCAGATTTTTTATCGGATGGGTTCATCACTTCCCCACACATCACAGGACTCCGATTTATGTATGTTATCAAGATTTATTATTAGTGGAAGAAGGCCTCAGAATATATATGAGAAGATATATTTCCATTCTTATATATAAATGAAACACTTTCTCACTTCAAGTATTTGAACCAAGTTTGGCTCTAAGTCGTAACCTCAGCTGTGATGAGTAAACTATCTCTCGAGACCAGCGCCTTTAATCACCTCCCCGCAGAGGAACCATATCAAAATTACTACTATGTCACAGAACCTGTGTTTGGGATTGGACTCACATCCAACCAATTCATGATCCAGTGTCAAATCTCACCAATCAGCATCAGCAATGAAACGATTGAGTCCATCCATGTTAATTTGATATTGTTCTCAATTTGTACATGCTTTTATATATATCGATAACATAATAGATAAGTTCCTCTTAGAAAAATTAATAAGTGTATAGGGTAGTCTCGTTTACTGGGAACAATTTCTTCTGTATAATCAGTTGGGCATTAATTTTTTTGAAAATGCTTAAAATGGTCATATTTCATTATGCATATTTTTATTGGAAACATTGGAACATTTTCATGAGTTCTGCCGAGTCTGGATGACATAGCGCCTGTTTGATGAAGCTATAAGTTTAAAGATGAGTAGTGATACACTGCCACAAATGGCTGGAATTGTCAACAAGAGGGCCAAGATGGCCCTATATCACTCACCTGAGTGACCTTCAGTCACCCAACTTAAGTAGATTATATAATACATGTACACTCAAAATTCCAGAATAATGAGATGGGCGAATAGTTAGAATTTTGATTTGTTTTGAAGATGTAACAGATGCGTAGAAGAGTTGTGCGATAACAATAGTATCCTTGTGCGGATATCTGGATATCAGATATCGAAAGAAAGTTTTCATTTTATATCCATATAAATAAAACAATCCCTCCCTCCTGGCGACTATGTTTTTCGACAAATCGCAATGGCTGGAACACACTTGGTAAAGGTTCACCCATGGTAAATGTCAGTAAAATTACATTGAAATCAGGTCAGTAGATTCTGACAAGAAGGCTTTTGAAGTTTTTACTATAGCTACCTATATAGTAAACTAGCACCATACTGTGGCAGTCATGTTTTTTAACAAATCATACTGCTTGAACAAACTTGGTAAAGAGTCACCCAAGGAACATTTCTGCCAAATTGTTTTAAAATCGATCTGGTGGTTTCTGACAAGAAGATTTTTTAAGTTTTTTCCATAGCTTATATAGTAAACTAACCCTACCCCCTGGCCGCCATGTTTTTTGATGAATCACTACGGTTTGAACAAACTTGGTGAAGGGTCCTCCAAGGAACATTTAAATTATTTTAAAATGGAACCTGTAGTTTCTGACAAGAAGATTTTTTAAGTTTTTACTAATAAACTTGCCCCGCACCCTTGGCGACCATGTTTTTTGACGAATCATAAGATGG